>CM067513.1:17684546-17807046 GCA_034509495.1 Acestrorhynchus altus
AGGACACCATTATATGTGTCTCACATGTTGCTTGTTGCAAGACATACTGAGAAAAACTTATTCTGTATGTGTAGGTCAATAAATATTGGCAATATAAGTCTAAATTTGTATAATTTATTTTTTGTGTATCTTCCCTCGAAATGACATTGCAATCTGACACTTCTGGGTGCAACTATTTGTGCAACTATTTTGATGATGAGTTTATATTATATTATATTATATTATATTATATTATATTATATTATATTATATTGAATCTACACAAATATATACATAAAAAATGAGGAATATTGGTGTGTTCATTATATATGAGCTCAGCTGCTGTAGTGATGTTCACTACAGGTGTCCATGCCTTGTACCAAAATGCCCAAGCTTTGATTTGACTTCTTGTGGTTTGATGAATGTTAGTGTGGAAGTCACAACTGGCTTTAATTTCCACTATAAAATTGGAAGGGCATCTGGCCAGTGATATCTGTACACTGATATAAATCAGGATGCCGTCACCAAGCCCTGGCCCATGAGCCTTAAACGGTGCTCCCTTCATCCTCACATCTGAAAGGAGGAGTAGGAGGAGGTGGAGGAGGAGAGGCAGAGGAGCAAGTAAACATAATTTATGACCCCAAGAGCTTAAATGGCCAAAACAAAACAGCGTGCTATGTTTCTGCTATCAATCTTTCATGGGTTTTCTTTACAAGGTCACAGGTGGCACCACACTGACAGTGGCCTCACTGGGGTCCATCCCTGAGAAAACAAATAAACAAATAAACTGGTAGATGGCTGTTAAATAGAGACAAAGCAAACTTCTCTGCAGGAACCATAAGAACTTTACAAGAAGGGGAGCTACTGTGTGGCTGCGATGGTGAGTGCTGGACTGCATGCACATGCCGCTGTTGTTTTGCCTCACACTGGAGCTTGAGGACCAGTGGAAACCACAGAGTTTGAGTAAGAGGCTTGAGGGCATAAGTGAGTTAAAGAGCCTCTTCTCTCACTCACGTCCACACAGTGATGCCTTCTACCTGATCTAAATGACAGGCTGTGTATAGCCTTTACTGATGGTTATCCAAAACTGGACAGATATCTCCATGACAGAGTTTCAGGTTTGAGTGCTTTGTGATTGACGAGAGGCATCCGAGTTGTGTGTCCTGTTGCTGGAGGGGATGATTATGAGCAGGGTGACACAATTAAGACCAGAAAGCATCCATAAATGTGGGTTGCAAAGTCAATCTTTTAGATAGATTCTCATGTGTGAGGCTGGAGACTTATCAGTGATGGTATAAAGCACACATATACTTCAAAACAGTTGAGCGAAATGACTTTCCTATCTAAATATATAGAAATATATGAATCTAATTAAATATAATTTGTGACAAACTCAATGTAAACACTTATTTTTTGGCCACAGAGTAGAACAGATTTCTGCATGATGAAACTAAGGTATATTTGATGAACTTGTCAATAAAAAACACAGGGTTGTGAGGTTTCCTGTGACTGAAATAGTATTAGTTTCTTCTATGGCAGGGTTTCTCAACCTATGGACTAAGGACTACCAGTGGGCCATGAAGCATGCTTTAGTGGTCCCCCAGGCAGTCCTCAAGGGGAGACAGTAGTCCATACTGGACTGGTTTCAGCTATTTAAATAATAATATCCTATGTTAAAAAAAGTTTTTGTATAAGTGAAAATGAAGAGACCAGTCATACCAAAGTATAAACATTATAAACCCAATAGAAAGTACAGATAATATCCAGATGTGTATCATAAGGCAAATTAAATCAGATTAGCTTAAGATAATGCAGCTACAGGCATTCTTATTATAAAAGTTTTGTTTTCTTATGTTTTCTAGTTATAAACAGGTAGGCAAAAGGTTGGTGAACTATACTTGTTTTCAAAAATGGCACATGCTTTTTGTAAGATATGTTTTTGTGATATCATGTTGCTTGCTTTCATATCAACCTATAATTATTGTTTGTGACATGATAAGCAAAGCAGCTGAGTCTATAATATTAAGGAAATTAATGAATAACTGTATAACCAGAAACTGTAAAGGTACAGAAAGTATAACCAAAAAACAAACAAAAATTATATATATATATATATATATATATATATATATATATATATATATATATATATATATATATATATATATATATTGTGTGTGTGTGTGTGTGTGTGTGTGTGTGTGTGTGTGTGTGTGTGTGTGTGTGTGTTAAAGATATATGTATACATTGAGACCCCTACCCATATGTAAAAATGAAAAATGACTGTATGGTCAGGTCTTAAGATGAACGAAGTCCAACCTCCTCTTTATATATCAACATCGATATAAATGCCAGGTATGTTGCCCAGTCCTAGAGTAAAACTAGATGGGAATTATTTGACTTTACTACTGTTTTACTACTATCTGATTTTCTTTTGAGATTTCATTTTCCATAGAGGTCGACTGAAGATGCCTGTTCTAACTATTAAAGAACTGTGGGACTGTGATATGTGGGACAGTTGATATGGAGACATTTGTGTACGTTATTAAGAGATGTGAGCATCTCTGGACATGGACATCTTCATGCAGACGTGCGTGTGTGTGTGTATGTGTGTGTGTGTGTGTGTGTGTGTGTGTGTGTGTGTGTGTGTGTGTGCGTATGATATGTCTTTGTGATTGTGTATGCAGGTTTTGGGGGGTAGGCAGCACTCGCCCTTTCCTCAGACGTGCCGTCATTGCAGCCAATGACATCACCCAGTCTGTGTGTGTGTGTGTCTGAAGAAATCTCGCCCGTCTCATCCTGTTAGTAGTCCTGTCCTCCATAGTCATTCTGGACAGAGGGCTGAAGTAGGTCAGGTAGGAGCAAAGCAGGTGGCCATAGACACCCGAGCAGGGTGAAGAAAACTCCACCGTCCGCAGGGGGTCAACAGTCCAGTACTGCTAATCCCATCTAAAGCAGGGGGAGTTGATAGCACCCAGGTGTGAAGAGCCCCTCTGCAGCCCATGATTACAGTTCCCCCAGCACCAGTCTGCATGACAATAGAAGTGTGAGTGGGACGGGGGCTTTGTGGGTAAGCTGTGAAAACACAAAGACAAAAGAGGAGTGGAGGGAGGGAGAGGATGCAGGGAAAGAATGAGAGAGCAACTGAGTGTGAATGAGGGAGGAGAATATGTTAAAGTTACCATATAATGTGCAGGGCAATGATACAGTATGGGACTTCACTGAAATAGCTCTGAAAAGTAATTCAACCAGTTACACAACACTAGATATTACTGCACTGAAGAAAGTGTTCATTTAAACCTACAGGTTTGAAATGTGAATAAAAAGTGGTTGCACAAAAATAAATATCTATATTGTGCCAATAAAGGTTGCCTCTGTAAGTTTAACTTTTTATTTGTTCAGATAAGCCTTCAATGAGAACTGACATCAATATACATTAACAAAACTTGTCACTGTCCAATGAAAATGACCAATAAAGACAAAATAAAGACAAACAGAAATCCCCTAAAATTACTGTAAATCCCTAATTTTACTTCCATTTAAAGTTAATATTATTTTTCCCTCTCATGTAAAGTCATCACTTTGGAGATACACATTTTTCATTGGACAGTGACAATAACAAGAATTAACATGAATAAATTCACTAAACCAGATAAATATCTACATTGACAAAAGCAGCTTTTATAATAAGCTTTTAAAATAAATATTTATGTATGTTAATATAAGTTGCCATGAAATACTTATGTAGGTGTTTTGTAGCCACACTATGTCACTGTAAATCAAATAAACAAAAAACAACAGGTGCTTAAATTTCTAAAAATTTTGTTTTCATACTGCATTAAAATATTGTTATTGAATATGTATTTAATATAGAAAATTACCAGATCAAGATCTTATTACATTTTAAGTTCAGTGAACTCTACAATGAAAAATATGTATCTCCAAAAAGGCAACTTTATAAGAGAAAGCAAAAATATTCTTAACTTTAAATGGAAGTTTATGTAAAATAAGAGTAATTAACAGTCATTTTTGAGCATTTCTATTGCCCTTTTCAGCCACAATTATTTACAAAGTGTACATAGTAGCTACATGGTTCTAACCATTTAAATAATAAAAAACAATCATTATTATGATATAATTATGATTATTTGCTTAATATTTTTTTCCCACAAAAGGCACATTAAATATACTATGTTAATTTTTTTCAATGTGTTATATTATAGAAATAAATATGAATCGTCTCTAAAATGTGCAGAAAGTTTTGATTCCAAGTTTAATAACATAACTAAAAGTGAACAACACAGAAAACGCTCAAATAAAATGTTACTAAAATATCATTTTTAAGTTGTATTGTAACAGACATTCAAGAATACTTGAAAAAACATCTATGTAATATATGTAAAAGTAAGAAACATATTTGAAAATATATGACAATGGAAATTGTATATTATCATAAGATATATCATATATATCATATAAGGGAATTCAAATATTGTGAAAAAGATACATTTTTGTTTATAAATTCATTCAAATGTGTAAACTGTCATATTTAACATTCATTATGTGTAAAATGAAATATTTCAAAAATTAAAAAAAAAAAAAAAGAAATCCAGTATCTGAAAAGAATACATTTTTCATAATGTTGAGTTTGAATAAATTATCAATCAGAAAGTAAAAACAAATGAAATATAAAAAAGTTGTACCTGTTTTTTGCAGATTCTTTCAAGACAGCCCAAACTTGCAGTGAAGCATCAGAGAGTAATTCATACTGGAAAATCATAAATCATAAAATTTATAACTGCTTTTAGAAGCTCCTGTTATTAAAATCCAATATAATAAAGCATTTTTTATTACCTGAGATGTTGGTCAAGTTGGTCCTGAACAAATAATTTCAAGTTTTGGGCTGCTATGACAAGCAGTTTTAGAGATTGGCATGGATCCACGAGGAAAAATCAGCCAAAAAAATTAAGACTGCCTGAATTTCTGAATACATTTTGTCACAGTAATAAGCTATATTATACAATGTCATATTTTTTTTTTTGATTCTCAACTTATAGACACCAATCTGCAACTTTTTTGTTCAGAAATCTAGTCTGAATATTGAATGTGAAGTCTCCATATTCAAAAATAAGTAAAACAAAATTGTTTGATAACAACTTGATCACTTTCATCAAGATTTTAAACTTCTGATAGTGTGTACACATCAAGTAATTACATATTTAAGAAGCCAAAGGCCTTCCATAAAGATATCATCATATCTTATGACTCTCTCATGTAATTACTGTGTTATTACAAAAAAAGAGGCAATGATAAAAACACACAAAAACACACAACTTGTGTAGCTAGGGCTCAATGGGCTCTACAGTCAAGCTTACTGCAGGAGGTCTTCATGACTAATGACCTCATCAGTTGACAATGTTGGTAAGCACACATGTCAACATTCAGTCTTTCATTCTGAGTTTTAAGAAATAGATATAGTATAGTATTTATAGTATAATATCTACAATATTAACATTATAAAATGGAAGATACCACCAACAAACTGGAGAAGCAAGCAAAAAAATTATTTACAGGTACCAACAATCAAGTGAAATAAATGTGAATGTAGACTGAGAGCAGACTATAGCATGACATCATGACCCATGCTGGAGCAATGCATATCCAATGAATGGAGCAGACTTGTAATGGTTTAAAATTAGTAGCTGAGAGATAACAGCATGGTCACTGAGTCATTCAGGGTGAGGGGGTGTCATTCAGGTTTAGTCCTTTTGGGGAGGAATGTGCTCATTCAGTCCCCAGTACAACAGATTGAGGCAACAAAGGAGCAATCGCATGCAAGATTAAATTTCTGTTCTCTGACCTCACTGTAGCACATAACAAGCGACATACAGCATACAACATACTTCTCCATAAAGATAGAAGATAGAAAATGATAAATGATAAAAATGTATAGTTTTTTTTAAGATTATTGCTTAATTTTGTTTGCAAATAAACATATTGCTGATGTATCAACAGATCTTTAAACATTGTCAAAATTTCAGTAATGGATTGAAATGGCTCAAAATAAAGTTACTTTCATTTGTAGTGAAACTTGCTTTTTTTATTTGTTGTACTGTAACAACACATTTCCTTCAAATTAGAGAACTGTTTTCAGTTAAAGCTGTTCATTAACCCTTTAAACCCTAAAGGTCTTATGTGGACCTATACTTCAATTCATCTCCATCAAACCATGTAAGTCATGTATTAGATTTAAGTAATTACTGAATGGTTCATAGTAGAATCTGTATCATTTGTTGTGGAGAGATAATCATTATTTGAAAATACTGAACCGTTTAGAGTAGTTAGAGAAGCATTTACTGTAGGTACTGTTTCATTTACTGTATATATACTGAACCTTTTATAGTAGATAGAAATCATTTATTGTAAATAGAGAAAAAATTACAGTAGATACTTAACCATTTGTAGTGGATACAGAATCACTTATTGTACAGTAGATACTAAACTATTTACTGTACACACTGAACCATTTATAGTAGATATGCATTTATTGTAGATACTGAATCATTTGTTGTAGATACTGAATCATTTATAGTAAACAGAAAGTAATTTATTGTAGATACTGAATCATTTACTGTAGATACTGAATCATTTTTGGGAGAAAAAAATATTGTAGATACTGAATCATTTACTGTAGATACTGAATCATTTTTGGGAGAAAAAAATATTGTAGATACTGAATCGTATATGTCATTTTTGTTGCCTTATGTACAGTACAGAAATGAATTTGAATGTAAACATTTGTATTTGTTCAAAAAAGGAGGGTTTTACTGTGTATACAATACAATGCACTATAGTAAATAACCTTTTTTGCAGATACTGAATCGTTCATAGTAGGATCATTTAGCACTGGATCATTTATAGTAGATAGTGAATGACTTATTGTAGACAGTGAATAATTTATTGTAAATACTGAATTATTTATAATAGACACTGAATAATTTATTCTATAAAGTGAATGATTTACTGTAGCTGCTACATTATTTATAATAGACTACTCTTTAAGATTACTACATATTAATTATTTGTAGAAGTTTCAGGTCTTCAAATGAAGACTAAAGGGGTAAATTAAATAAAATACTTTTATACCTAACTTCATACTGGATTACAAACCATTAAAGGCATCAGTAAATTGAACCTTTGTTATTAATATTTACACACCAATGAACCTTTTGAAGTTGTTTATTCTGAGCTTATGATGACACTGTTCATCAGATGACCAAAGACTTGCGGGATGTTTCAGAAGTTCAAAAGCAAAGCAACCCCAATAGCCCAAACTGGGTGGGGGACTTCACAGCAGGGAAACTGTGTGTGTGTGTGTGTGTGTGTGTCTGTGTGTGTGTGTGTGGGAGATGTGGTTGAAGGCATTCCAGGGAGGTGATGTCATCAGTGCTGGCCTGAGACCAGCTGCAGGTGGCCAGGGTCTCTTTAGAAACCCAGTGTCAGCATGTTAGCATTAGAGTCTGAATAGAGCAGCTTAAGAGAGCAGGTTAGAGGTGAGGGACACCCTGCTGAGTAGAGCTTTTATAGACAGGCATTCAGTGTGTTCACACAGGCCTAATGCCCAGGTGTAGAATTTGGATTCCACAGAAGAGTCCTGATGGAGCTCATTCATATTCAGACACCTTCAATGAGTACATTTGGCTCCAGAGAATGGGCAGGGTGCATTTACTATAGAGCAATATGCTTTGTTATTTCTGCCCTTGTGTCAAAGTGCAATGTAATATGTAAACAATATGGAAACTGTTAACTGAGCTAATTGTGATGAATGTGGTACACCTGCAGAGTCAGAGTCAGATTTCATATACATATAATTTCCTTACATGTAAAATGACATAGTTCATACTTTTTAGGTTGATCAGGATGACATAGCTCAGGAGAAATCATACATTATTACAATATTTAAATTCAGGTTTGACAAGAAACCAGCATCAAAATTAAAACAAAATCTTGAACATTTTGAAATACATCACTTTAAATGTAATATAAATAAGAAATGACAGTTACAATTTCTGAATTATTTTATATATTAAAAAACTTTTTACAATATTACATTTTTTTTACAGACATAATAATATTTAGTAGTTTGTTTCAATTCTGTGTAAACATGCATTGCAATTGGGTTCAATGTAGAACAGTGTTTTATTTAGTAAAGAAAATGCAATTCCCTGAACAATATTTGGCTTTTGTGCAAAATCAATACTTGAAATGGCTCTGAAGGCAGCTCTGCCTCTAACACAGATCAATCAAAAATAGTTCAGAGAATAACCAGTTAAAATAACCAGTAAGCAGAGTTATAGAAATGTGTATCTGTGTGTGCAATTCCATTTGAATAAATTCAGTTCAATTAAAGAAATTATTTTCATATGGTGTTGATTTCTCAGAAGTCTGTCTAGAAAATTAGCTAGCTTCAAGGGCCATCAGTCCACAACTTCTATGCAATCTTTTCTTTACTGCATGATCATATGGAGAGTACCGTGATGTTTTCAAGTTTTCACACTAAAAGGCACATCTTCACTTCCATTATGTGATCACAGTTTTCATGCAGAAAATTCTAATGTTCAGTAGTCAAGTTTGCATTCTTGACAGTTTTGTTGTATAACATTTCATAAATAGTTTACTAACAAAACAAGCAACAAAAGAGAATGCTGGCTTAGACGCTAGCTAGATAATGTTCCAGGCCATTTTCTGAGAAGCCATAAAAGCCATATAAAAAGATTTTTTAAACCCCAAATTCTCAAACTGAACTTTTTATTCACATATAAAGTTCTGAGAATAAGATACACTTTTTTGGAGCTCCGCCCACTGGTTCTTTTAATTGGTTATTCTCTGAACCAATTGATTTGTTCTACCTCAGAGGTGTCGCTGCCTACAGAACCGTTTTGTGTAGTGATTTTGCATACAAGCCAATATTAATGTTCATATTCTCCATGAAAAACAGGACAATCATTAGGATAAAATGATACAAACTCCTACTCTTCTGAATCATATGAAAAACACACATGACTCTCACTGTGACTTTCATGTTTGTGTAAACCTGCACAGAATCACTTTCCTTTGCCAGCTGAGCTGCAAACTGAGGTGACTTAACCCCACTGGTAAGATCACTTAACCCCTTCCCAATGAGTTGGGAAAACAATGCCATGTAAAAGTGTGTATGTCTGCTTCAGGTCACTCCAAAGACAACGTTGTTAAACATAACCAAACACATAACTGTTTGATCATTCATTCTGTTATGCACAAAAATCAGACTTTAAAGAAATTAAAGAAATTCAACTCTTTTAATTTAGTTAAAATGTAACTAATTCAGTTCATCTTTAAACTTAACACAGCTCCAATGCTTATATTTAGAGGCGGCTTCAGCCCCCGACTGCACCCAGCAGTGATGACAACAAGATTGTTTTGTTAGCGAGCTGCTTTCTATTGCTGCTGACATGAACACTTGTCAAACTCCTTTCATGTTGTGTTGTCGACACTGCTCATTAAGGCTTAGCCCTTCTGCTGCTCTCGCGCTCACTTTCTCTACTTCATACACACAGACACACATGAGATTAGTTTACACAAAAAAAAGGCACAACAAGTTCAAAGAGAAATGATCTGATTTGCAGGACATCTGACATTATAGAGGGGCCAAGAACATTTTCTCCAATGTATCGAGTGTTTGCAAACGGGGGGAGGTGTTTTTCTCTAAACTGAAGCTTCATGGTCGCTCAGATCACATTCGTCTGTTCTTCAATCAATACTCCTGCTTTCATCTGCCTCCTTAGGAGGCTTTCCACCCCCTATTCACGCACACTCACACACACTTATTAGTGCAGCTGATGAAGGCTGGCATGTCTTTACAGATTGAGGATGCTGTAGCCAGGGGCCACGGTGCACAGCCAGAGTATAGGTTCTGAAATCATTCTTCTCTTTTCCATGGGAATGCAGAAGGGTTCTGTTGAAGAATGAAGCAGAAGGCCAAGAGTTCACTCCACATGCAGTATTGATAGGAATCTGTATGTTTCTACACATTAATATTGGATCACTCCTGCACCCCATGCCTGCTATTGTGCCATCCAATAGTTTTTTTAGTCAAAAAGGGTGAGACAGGGTCATCGATGCCTCCCTTACTGAGGAGAGCAGCCAATTACAAAGCACAGAACAAAAGCTGAAAGACAGTTCAGACACGGAACCATCAAACGGCATGGTGGCTTCCAGCAGAGAGGAGGAGCTATTGATTGGGACTGGGACTGAGTCCAGAACTGATGCATACACACACACACACACACACACACACACACACACACACACACACACACACACACACACACACACACACACATGCACACACACAGACGCACATGTTTTCCCTTTCATCTTATGAACTTTCTCACCTTCGAGATGAGTAGACGCATGCTGAGTGGTTAGCCAGTTTGGGGATCAGGTGGGCCAGAGCCCCAGGCTATATTCAGTACCCATAGAGGTGTGAGGTGTACAAAGATGTATGAACCAGGCACAGGCAGACCTACATCATGAGCTGGGAAGTAAAACTTCACGGTGGGAATTACAAGGTTAAGCTCATGTCCCACACAAAACCAGGGAGACTACTGGAGAAACTTTTAGCTGATGTGTTTGGACTTTGTCTCTTATTTCTTGCTTTTTGGCTTTCCCTACATTGAGCCAAAGGATACACTTTACACATGCATTTCTGGACAAACAGAGATACGGAACCATCGCTGAAAGTTATAGAAACATGTCACCTGAAGTGGTAGAATTATATACACATATGTAAAAATGACTTGGGTTACACACTGTTATGCAGTTCTTGTAAGCGCTGTCCTGTATGCTTTACCAAAGTTATATAGTGCAGTAGAGACCCTGTTCTCCCTATTACATTCAGTGGAGAATCACAACAATCCCGAAGCTGCTGTTTAAAGGTAAAATGCTACGTAATGCTGCTATTTCACCAGGATGCTCACAGTCATGTTCACCATGAAATTTGCAGTAAACATGATGAGACATCTAGGCAACATAAAAGCAACATTTACTCACTTGAAACTCTTTAAATCTCTAAAAGCAAATGTGTTTTGACATATTTTAACTTCTTTTCAAACATGAACTGCAGTTCTGATAATGTTATCAGCTGGGGGTTTAAGTCGCCTTATTATATCACTTTCCAACCATATCACATTGTGGCTAGTTTTAGTTGTAAGGGTTTATTAATGTAAGGCTACAGATATTAAGAAAATGTAAATAAGCCAAAGCAGTTAAGCCTGAAGATGTTCTCAAATTATGTAAACTGGGTAAGATGTCATTCTTATGCTTTATAAATTTACAGATTGCCCATGCACATAAAAAATGGGATTTCACAAATTTTTCAAAAACTGTGTACATATTTTGTATGTGTTTGGGTCATTCAGTAAGTAAGATGTACACAAACATATTGTAAGTCATGTGAAATGGTGCACTATTGAGAAATTTCTTTCGTCAGTTGTGGAGACTGGAACCATGGCTCGCAATTTCTACAACGTAAAATAATGGTGTGGCTGGGTGATATATATGAATTTTTAAATTGCTATTGGGATATAAACAGAACACGATATGGGCTCAGATGATATTGTTTATATTGTTTTTAACAGTTTTTAAAGAATGTTTTGTTTCAATCTTGCGGAACCATGAAATCTTTTTTACTCTGCTCCACCCCTGCTCTCAGCTCCTGCTCCTCTACTCTGCTCCCCTACACTCCATTCACACTCTCATGTACACACTACTGAGAGGGCTTAAGACTTAGTTTATACAGAAGAAATCATGATGAAATTTTAATAACTTTAAATATATTTAAAAAATGGAAGAAGGATATAATGAGGTGTCCTGATTTTTCCAGATTGTATTTTTCACATTATAAATTGTATTGAATATCATATATTGCCATTCAGCTAAAATATATCAGGATATGATTTTTATGAAAAAATCTGGATTTCATATAAAGTGGTATTCATTACATGTGAAGACATCATTAGTAACATCATCAGTGACTAAAGACTGATCAGTATAATTTATAGCTGATGAGAATCAGAAATTATTTCCTTAGAATTATTAGAATATTTAATTTTGAGTTTGAATAAATTACTAATTGGACATTGTCAAGAAGACTTCAATATACGTAATAAATTACTGCTCTCTATGTATCTAACTTTTTGTCCATTTTTAGTTTTGGTATGAACCCTGTAGCTGCTCTGTACACCGTATAAATAATTCTGGATGAACAAACCAATAGAAATGCTCTAGAATTACTGTTAATTACCCTTATATTACATTAACTTCTATTCAAAGTTAAGAGCATTTTGGCTTTCTCCTGTTAAATTACCATTTTGGATATACATGTTTGAAGTACACTTTTTATATATGATATATATGAAATCCTTGGGAACTGTTTTGGCTTGTAATGGTCTTTATGGTCTCTATATATATATAGCCCTCCACCCTGAGTACTTTTAAAGAAATAGGTTTCAGCTTCAATCCCTCTCTGTTATTAAATAATGTTTTTTTGGTTGGATATTTTTCTGTGATGTAGCTTTAAGAGTCCTTAAACGTGTGTGTCAGGTTCTTATGACCACTGTTGTGAGCAATTCTGACTGAGTTTAACTATTATGTTCACATGAAGTTCTGAATGACTTAATTTACGTATTACATGTTAACAATTTACATACAGTAAAGTCTTGTACAATATGTAGAGTGCCCTTAAAAAAAGAATCACTTATTGTCAGTGTTTATTACTCTCTATATATGTTACTGAAATGACAATTGCAATTGCAAATTGAATTACATAATTTATAATTTATATTTACATTTACGGTAAATATAGAATGGAAACCTCGATACACAATGTTCAGCACATTACACTCAATCACACAAGACGTAGTATAATTATAAGCCTAAGAGATGAGTCTTCAGTTGGTGTTTAAAGACAGTGGGTGACTCAACTGTTCAGGCACCTAGGGGAAGTTTGTTCCACCACATTAGTGCCATGAAGAAAGAGTCTGGATGCTTGTCTTCCATGCATCTTGAAGGATGGTGGGTGAAGCCAAGCTGTACTTGGTGCTTGAAGGTTACTGATGGTACAAGTTTTGATCATTGCCTTCAAATATGGAGGCATTGTAAGCCAGCATCAAGGTTTTGAATCTGATGTTTGGCTACAGGAAGTTAGTGAAGAGAACACAGCAGAGGAGTTACATGGCTAAACTTAGGAACACTGAAGATGAGCTGTGCTGCTGCATTCTGGATCAGTCTCAAGGGTCTGTTGCTGCACATAGAAAGGCCAGCCAGAGGGAAGTTTCAGTAGTCTTGAGATGATGAGAAACTGAACAAGCACTGGAGTTGCCTCTCTAGAGAGAAAAAATACAATAATAATAATAACAATAATAATAATAATAATAATAATAATAATAATAATAATAATAATAATAATAATAATAATAATAATAATAATAATAATAATACCTATTCTGATTACTATGAGAGCAGTATAGATCATTTTAACAGTGGAAATATATCTGCTGACAATAGGATCAGCTATGGGAAGCATCAACAGCTGAACATTTGAACTTATTTAATCCTATTAATATACACTCAATCACAGTTTAATGATAATGTTGATACTCTCGACCTCAATCATCTCCTGTAATGTGATGTGTAATGACTATTTAGCTGATTAATTAAAGAATGTAATTGTTTTAAGTTAATCTTATTTATTTTACTTGAGTGAGGATAAAATGAATATGAAACAGAGCTCAGGGCTAATTAGCAGAACATTTAGTCTCTCCTCGTTGTCACGGTTAATTCAAAATTTTAAGTGTTTGTTCATTTCGCTTTGAGACCTGAATCCAGATATGCTGTGATACTGTGGGTGACCGAGAGCTTACTTTAAAACACAAAGCAAATAAATGACCTCTTAGTCTACGTTAATGAAACAGGCTTGTGAAGGCCACACTCACACACTAGAGTGCCTTTGATGATGGATTTGTTTTTCATCCACGCGTGTATTGATCGCCCTTCTGATAGAACAGCTCACTTCAAAGGGGCTTAACTTCACTTCTGTTGCCTCATGACCCAAGAATGTGGTCGTGCACTCGAATCTTTAATGCCTTGAGCCCCATAACACACACACACAGACACACAGACACACACACACACACACACACACACACACACACACACTCACACACACACACACACTGAAAGAGAAGGTGAGGAAGTTCATAAGATGGAAGTAGTAAGGGTGGGAGGAGTGTGCATGTATGTGTCTGCCTGCATTTATGTGTGTATGCTGGTGTGCTACTGCTTGTTGTATATTAACAAAGTATTACCAGACTTACTGTGACCAAGGAGAAGACAACCCCCCTCCTCTCTCCTCCCCTAGGATAAGCTGTCCCTATCTATTCTCAGCACATTTACAGAATGTCTATGACCTAATTAAGTCTGAAATTTCTTTTGTTGGATCACTTTCCTGGCATTTATTATTATTTATTTATTCCCTGGGAAATGTTTTGAAGGCAGTTGATCAGTAGATAATTTACTTGGTGATTATTATTTATTACTCATAAACAGATTACTTATATTGTAATAGCAATCTATTTATAGTCACACAATCAGGCATAACATTAAAACCAGCTGCTAAATAATGTGTAGGTCCTTGTTATGTCATCAAATCAGCTCTGACCCATCAAGTCGTGGTCTCCACAAGAGTCTAATTGCTGTGTAGTTTAAAACACACTTATGACTAGTAAAGTAATTTAAGATGTTTTCGATTAAAGAACAATTCAAGATGCATCTGGATCAGAGCTGGGAAATCTAGGTCCCCAGGTTGTTCCGAATGCCAGTAGTGGGAGCCTAGGAGCGGGAAATGCCATCTGTCCATAACACTGCTTTACAGAAATGAATCTTCAGTTAGCATTTGGAACCACCTGAGAGCCAGGATAAAGAAGACTCTAGATACTTGTCTTCCATTTGTCTTCAAGGATGGTCAAACCAAGTGGTACATGAATCTTTTAGATCTCTTGTTACAGATTGGGGTTTGTTCATTGAGCATTGGGGTTTAAGCATCAGGTAGGGAGCGGCTGGTCCATAATTTTGCTTTGTTGACCAGGGTCAGGGTTTTAAATCGGATGCGGGGAGCTACACAAAGCCAGTCAGGAAGGCTGAAGCCTCAGATAACATTCTTTTTTTCATTTTCAAACACTGCTTTAAAGTACCATCAGTCTCCTCTTTCCCAAGCAAAAAAACAACACAAACGGTTGGCAGTAAGATGAGACAATAAAACGCATGTTACATGTTGAAATTAGTGCTGTGCGACCAAAAACATTTAAAGTCACAGTCACTTGCTTGGAGACAGAGCAGAGAGTCTATCCTTCTAACAGTCACAAATCATCTTAAACTTAACTCTTTCTTGTTTTGAAAACTGGTCATGTGATGAAAAATCCTGACAAACAGTAAGCCTCACCCAGAGTGGCTGGCATTAAACCGACCCCCATTAGGCTGAGACGTGTTTCCCTCATCAATATCATATAAGCAGAGGGAGCAAACTAAACCCAGCCTAAATGGCATTCTCCTTGAGATGTTGATGAGCTGTCTGGAGAGGGCTGATTGACAGCACTTTTGTTTTCCGTGTATTAGAGAATCTGACTTCACCTTCATGCCCACAGTGGGGCTTCACGTAACCAAGCCCACGGGCCACTGCACGCCAGTGAACCCTCTTCACTACAGCTCCCCACCAAGCTTGTTACAGTTTAAATGGCCAAACATACCCGCTACTTTCTCCCCTCAAATAACTTGCTCAACCCAGACACTCATACACGTATGCATGTTACCCTGACTGTGAGGTCAGTGAGCTGGACGCTATATCATAGCCAGTCTAGGGACCTTGGACCCTGTCTCCTGGTTCCTATCGGCATGAATAGTAAATAATTGATGAAATATACATTAAGAGGCATTCATGGGTTGATATATGATGTTCACAAGCCAGCTACAATTTCACCTAGGTCTGGATCAGAAAAAGCAGAAACTGAATGATTGATTTCTCTCTCTCTCTCTCTCTCTCTCTCTCTCTCTCTCTCTCTCTCTCTCTCTCTCTTCTCTTTTCACTCTCTCTCTCTCTTCTCTCTCTCTCTCTCTCTCACTCTCTCTCTCTCTCTCTCTCTCTCTCTCTCTCTTGTCAGCGGTCATCTCAGGATGAATAATTAAGTGTTATACCTCGCGACACCTCCCTCATATTCATTACAGTAACTTAACCATGTCGTCGCATTTTATTTCTGCCGCATGATGATATGACCATTATTTGAAACAGGCCGAAATGAATAAGTGACGAGGAACAGATCATCTGGTAGATAGAGTAGCGCTACGTTGCTTTGATGGCCTCTCGGGTTCTAAAGTGGGTCTTGGAAAAGTCTTGTGCTGATGTGTGTGTGCCTGTCAACTTTGCAGCATATGGTGAATACACCAATCAGCCATTACATTAAAGTGATTGGGGATGTTATGGCTGGTCATTGTATGTATGTATTCATATATAGATGCGATTTGTTCTCTCTCTTGGAAGATTTGTCTCTTATTGCCTCCTTCCATTAGAGTCAAATTGTTGCCATTCAAAAACATACTTTGCATATGTTCAAACATTGAGAATCTTTCAGAGTCACACCTTGTAAGACTACAACTAAATTGGGGTGGTTTAATAACACAAAAATTACGGTGTAGTCTGATACACTGTAACCCCCATTGTAAGTTTTATCCTCTCGCAATACATCGACAGCGTAAAGATGTTAATATCTGTGTTCAATATATTTCCGTGTTAAATAATACAATTTTCCAAATGTCAACCACACTGCTGGTGATTGAAAAAAAAGGGGTATACAATGTCTACAGCAAAAATATAGCTATTTTATTTCTAATTTATATTTAACCCTCCTGTTATGTTTGTCCAACAAAGCATTTTAGTCCAACAGTAATTTGTTGATGACACAACTGAGACACAATGTGATTTCCTTTTTTGAAAAACAAAATATTGGATATAATAAAATGTTTATTATTACAACAATATTATTACTTTATATTAAATATAATGAGTATAATAACAATTTATTATTAATAATAATAGCATTGTTGTTGTTATTATTGTTGTAACATTTAAAATCTTGTTTACTTATAATACAAAGTAATATATTGTAAAGTACGAGTAAACGCTATGTTCATTTATTTTACATTACATGCAAACACACGTATCAGTGTAGTTTAGCGAAAGTTTAGCTGCATGTGTGTGTGTGTGTGTGTGTGTGTGTGTGCGTGTGTGTGTGTGTGTGTGTGTGTGTGTGTGTGTGTGTCTGTGGAGGCATGGTGAAGGACTTTCTGTTGCTCTGTTGGCCTGTTGTCTTTTTCTTGGTGGTGTTGAGAAACACTAGACAGGCTTGTCTGAGGTCACTCTCTGATTACCTGTCCCCACCCAGGGTCAAATGACTCTTAAATGTGTTGTTTACACTTCTGCCTTGCATTTCTTTGGTCCAAATATTCTCATCTCTTAAAACACGCATACACACAGGCCGGACAACAGATGTGATTCATTCAAGTTAAGACTCAATGTCATTTTTAATGAGTCTCATAACTACACATCCTAATTACACAGTCAAGGACTGCGTGTAGTATGTGACAGTACAGCTGATTTGATTTGACTTCCAGTGTAGTCTGATTGGTTGAGAAGTGTCAAACGCATGTTGTAATTTCGCCACAATAGCATGTTTTGTAAATAATGACAGGAAATCCATAAGTAATGTAAATTACCTGACCTAAAGAGCAAAATGAAACTTAAAGTCAAGACAATGTGGCAGACCCGGAGATGGATCTGCCCGCATTGTGTGCCAGGTGCAGCCTCTTAGGAGGACTCACACGACAGTTTCTATAAACTCAACCCTTGGTGGCTCAGCAGGAAGCGTACAGATACAAAGCCTTGATTAAACTGGGGAAACAAGCAGTCTGCTGTGTGTTACTTTATGTGAACACATTGTTAGTGGCACCAAATCATTGTCTGTGTGTCTCTGAGACTCATGAGTTTAGTCAGTCAAGAGAAACAGACAAGAAACCAGTAATTGGGAATTTGAGTTTAATGTTTTGGTGGGTGTGTAAGGAGCTGGAGAAGAACTATAATTTGGTGAAAGGAAATTCTAGCAGTAAAACATATTAAATGTGATGTTCGCTGGTCAGTTTATACATTTCTTACTTTATTTCTTCTCTGAACTGTCGCATGGAAGCAACAGAACACCTGAGGATGTGTGTTATCATTAATATCAGTAGGACTTTGATGAGATATGACACCTTCAACTCTTAATAAGCAAATTACAATACATTAGTTTTTTCTTGTTTTATTTCACGTTGCCACTGTTATCCTTCATTTACCAGATAAGGGTCTGGATCAGATAAAAAGTGCTCCACTGATTCAGCTGTGTTTCCCAAGTCCTATTTATGCTGCAGTATTCAGTATTTTTATGTGAGCTCCAGTGATTCGGTCAGTTATTCTCACTCACTTATCTTAACCACATAAGAAAGGCAATGGTCCTTGCTAAAGAACATGGTGATTTATGGTCTAGTGTGTGGCTTCAGTGACTTCATCTCAGCTGCTTGTGTGAGATCATGCAATGAGAACCTGCAAATGACTTGTTTCTCTGGAATTCCAAAATTACAATTTACGTTCTAAAAATAGAAAGCCATGTCTCATGTCTACACAGTGAGAGAAAGTCAAGAAAGGAATCTTTGTGCCTGAAGCCATCAGTGAAAAAAACACATTTGTGATCAATTGTTTTAAATCAAACTTTCCTTTTAATGTTAAACAACATTTCAAGCAGTTTTGTTTTTACTGTTAATCAGCATGTTTCAAATCTTATGAAAATCAGAAATCCAGATTAATTATTAGAGCTAATTATTAAAATATTTAATTTTGAGTTTGAATAAATTACAAATTAGACAGTATCAATATTTAATCAAAAGGCTTGAACTGTGTCACTTAAAATGGAAAATATATATAAATATATGACTTAAATTATATGTATTATATTATGAAAATTTAATTTCCCTATTTTGGAGGCCAGTAAACGAAAGGTTTGCTTTAATTGCTTGGGTGACAGGATATATGGATACATCTAATGTCTATTCTTTATCTGTTGAATTTGTGATGTCTGTGTGCTGATTCTAAATTGCTCCTTTTGGGATAAAGGAAGTGGATTTGATTTGATTTGGTGATTCAATATTTTATGATGAGTGACAGATTAACCTATCACATAAGACTTTGCTTTGTAAATTGTCCTATTAGTTGGTTCAGTGATTAAGTCTATCTCTGAACTTGGCACAGAGTTCTGAAAAGCTGATCCTTTATAAGAGCGAAAATACAGCCCAGGATTCTTCACACTTTATCCTGTCCAGAATATGGCCCATTGTTACACACATGTGATTGTCTGTTCTATGCTTCACTAATAAATTAACTGCCTGATGCACTGTAATATGTTCTGTATTTCTTAGACCGTCAAAGTATCTAAATTAGCTAAATTTGACCTAAATTCACATAATGATAACTAGGTTTAAGGTATGTTTTAAGATTTTTCTAATATTCAGAGTAGTTCGACGTGAAATGTAGAGGCTCTAGGATACTTCTCTGATGTGTCTACAGAGAATATAGCCATTTTATTTATTGTACTTTGCCTATAGGCCCAACTGAGACTCCAAGGTTTGTATGGTACTATAGATAATTCACCTCAGCTAATTATAAATCACAAATACAAGAAGGTGCATCTCTCTCAGCTTCTTAACATTCAAATATTTTATCCATTAAAAGAATATTTCTTGTTGAGGGTGGAGTCATTACTCATTCCTGCCATGGCAAGTAAACAATTCTCTGAGACAACCAGACTTGTTGATTCGCAAGTAGAAAGGGGATATTAGAGAGTGTGTGTGTGTGTGTGTGTGTGTGTGTGTGTGTGTGTGTGTGTGTGTGTGTGTGTAAGTGCAGCAAGGTGGTGGTGTGTGTGTCTGTGTTTTTTTTAGCCTAATAGCCCTGAATTTTTCAGAGGGGGTTTAGGGCATACTGCTGGCAGAGGGCCTGGTGCGTCTGGCATGGGGAGTAATGAGATAATTATTCGTGGCTGTGGGTACAAAATTGCTGAGAGCTGTCTCGAGTTGAGCCTGCTGAAGCATGTCAGCTTCAGCTTAGCGGCTAAAGAAGAGATTTAGCACCAAAACTCCAACTTAGTAGAAAAGAATAGGTGCATATTTCGTATATACTTGGCTTATAATTAATAAACACAGAGACTTGCACATATAATCAGACTTTATCTGCCTTGTGGAACCCACTGTGCTGGATAGTTCCTCGTGTCAGAGACATTCCTTATAAGTGATTCTAATCTTGTCTTAAAAATCCAGTCCCCAAAGATGCACCAATGTGACCTCATGTTTTTCCTGACTTCTTAAACTGGTGCAGTGGTGAGCAAATATAAATAGCAGTAGAAATTCTAGCTGTAACTAAAACCTTCTTATCTCCAACTTTATGAGAAACAGAACACTTTTAATCTCTCCATTGAATGTCACCAAAAGCATTCTTTTTACTGTTTGTTTGGAGTTATTTTATTAATACATTTATCATTAAAATTTACTGCTATCAAGGTCAAATGATGAGACTTCTTTGTCCAGTAGGGTGCATTCAGATGTCTCCTGAATAACCCAGAACAGTCCTGGGTTTTGAATACATAGCTTCCTGAATGTCAAAGGGTTTTTCATAAACAGTATTTATCTACAGTAAAAGGCAATGTGAGCAGACTGGAAGCAGAGCTGTTTATATGCTGCATCAGTGATTTCTTTATATCAGAGCAGATAGGAATTTCTGTTTGAGGAATTGTATATACATAAAAAATGTTTTTGTGTCCAAACAGTTTAATCTCTGCCTTCTATCTGCTGAGGGTGGTGACATGCCTATGAACACACCTGTAACAGTAAGAGTTTGTGCATCTCAGTCATATTCTTAGAATCTGTTTATGATCTTCATATTAACTGTCATGTCCTTGGTTGTACCTTCCCTGTTCATTTAATAGTGTCAGCAAGATAAAAATGTAATTTGTTTACATTTCTACACAATTCAATGATGGGAAATTTGAAACCTTAATGACATGAAATGAGAAGCTTAGTGACTCTTGCCTTTATGCAATATTAAGGGTTTCAAAAACATCAAAAATCATTTTCTTTTTCTTTTTCTTTATTTTCCAGTTTTCATTTGTGCATAAATTTTGTTTTCTGGAGAAGGTCCAGCAGGGTTTACAATACAAAATTCAACATTTGATTATCTATCATTATATATATATACTAAGATGTGTATAAGAGACAGTATATATATATATATATATATATATATATATATATATATATATATATATATATATATATATATATATATATATATATATATATATATTAAACTAAAAGTTTAAAGTGTAATATTGCTTGTGCTAAAACAGTGACACATCATACATTAAATTTAAATGAGCTTGAATGTTTATCTCAAAACTATCATAAATTGTCTTAGACATTAGGTAATGTATTTGCAAACATTTCTTGTAATAGTTTTAAGAGGCTTTAAATGCTTATGATGTCTGGTTTAGTTCACCACCAGTGTAAAAAAATTTGGCATTTCACGTCAATTCACTCACAGTTCACACTACCCACATTGTGTTTATTTCCTAATTATAAAATTATGTAGAAATTTTGAAAAATTGCATTACCCTTCGACATAATTAGCATTTCTCCTTTAAATAATTAAAGTTTGTGAACTGTTAGAAATACTCATTTTGTAGAGAGAGCTTCATCATGGTCCTTCACTGGTCACCTATCTCAATGGTGATTCCCTACCAGAAGGAAAAAATGGTCTTGGCTGACCCATTGTAAATGTTGCAATTAATAAAAGAATTAAGAATTTAGGAACCAGTTTGAGAATTGTACACCAATGGACTGCCACTCTGGGTGTTCTGGGTAGGTCCTGGACCCAGACCAAGGTAATTTCATGTATATAAAGTAAAGTACTTATGTTCATGTATTTATTTTATTTAACCACTGCTAAACCACAGTGTTCACATGAGATAAATAAGACCACACAAAGAAGAGAAGTAAATAATCATACACACTTTACTTACCATTAAAACAGTTTAGTGTTGAACTAGAGCAGCAGCAACAGAATGTGGGGGCTCCTGCCCGTTTGAAGGTCACCTCTGTTACATGACTGTATCATGACATCATCACTATATAATGGAGTTGAGTGGGATGTTCAAACCCTTTTTTAATCCTTTTTCCCTGACTTGTTTCATGTCCAGCATAATGTTTAACCAAGTATCGAGCAAAAAATAGTTCAAAAGTAGAAATGCTGAGTCTACAGAAATCTGCTGTTTCATCTTCAGGGTGAAATGATTCGGTTTTCTTAGCTCTTTATGCAGCTGTGTTTGTGGTGCACTGAGTCAGAGCATGTGTTTATGTTTATAAGTGCCTGTCGGTATATGGACATGTGCATATGTGGTGTGTGTGTGTGTGTTTATGTGTGTGTGTGTGTGTGTGTGTGTGTGTGTGTGTGTGTGTGTGTGTGTGTGTCTGTATGAAGCTCTGTATGAAACTTGTTTGCATGAGTGTATGATTACCCAGTGTTTGAATAGACATTTGTGTGCACAACAACAACAACAACAACAACAACAACAACAACAACAATAATAATAATAATAATAATAATAATAATAATAATAATAATAATAATAATAAATTATATGATAAAACCAGGGAAGCAAAAAAAAAACATGAATCAGTGGAGTTCAGAATTCAAAATTTACATTTTAATTTAGATTTTAATTGTCTGTAGGGACACTTTTTAATCTATTATAGATGTCTCTTCATTTACTACCATTTACCAGTATTTCAGACTTGTTGTCCTTTAATTTAAACCAGCAGTGTTCAAACTGGGGCCACTGGGTGGCCGCAGAAATATATCAGCGATTGTAACTTTTCTATATAATTTTCAGGTTTGTACATTTGTGATTAGCTGTCTTATGGTAAAAAGGGTGCCTATTAAAAATGACAGTGATAATTAAACAATGTTCAAACTAAATAAGTGCCAACCAATCAGATTTCACATCCACCTACTATGACTTGGCAGGTCATTAAAAAAGCACCATATCTCTTGGTAAAGTGTGTTGAAGCCTCTATAAAATATGATTTCATGGAACATAGCACTGGTAGGCTGCAGTGTATATTGTGCTTGAAGAGTTTATCTAACAAAGTGCTGAAGCCATGCAATCTCCAGTGTCACCATATCACAGTTCATTCTGAACATGCAAAATAAATAAATAAATAAATAAATAAATAAATAAATAAATAAATAAATGTCTGCATTTATTTATTTATTTATTTATTTATTTATTTATTTATTTATTTATTTATTTATTGATTGATTGATTTATTCATTAACGATCTATTACCTCATTTGGGGCCTCAGATTAAAAACAATATAAAATGATTTTAACAATACTTGTCATCCAGATATCAATACTGGATAGACAGGTTACCAGCTTATCCAATAGAAACAGTCCAAACATACAAAAAAGTTTCCTTGACTGAGATGTGTTGTTCCAGTGGAATACATAGAAAACCAGCTGAACAATGGTTGTATGAGTGCATTGACTGAAACTTTTCAGCATGAAACGGAACATGATTACCCAATCTTGGAATGGACATGTGTTTGTGTGCTGTGTGCTCAGATTAGCCAAACAAAGCCTATTTTTACACTTTGAATGGACATACATTTTGTACATGTGTGTATGCCCATCGATTTGTATATGTCAGTGTGAAATAATGCCTGTATATCATGTATATAATTACCCATGCTTTGAGTAGACATGCACTGCATGTGTGTGTGTGTGTGTGTGTGTGTGTGTGTGTGGGTGTGTGTGTGTGTGTGTGTGTGTGTGTTTTTCTTCAGTGTTTTCATCGTGTCTGGTATCAGGTAAGGGTCTGGCTCCTTCCTACATTGTTGGGCGATAATGGTGGATGATTAAAAATGGATGAGGGCAGATAAATGTTTAGTAGGTGGAGTGAAGGCCGACACCAGATCCGCAGAGCTTCAGGCTGGAATAATTAGCAGCTGTTGAGAGAGTGTATCAGTGCATCTCTCCTCATTCGCACAGGCCCCTCACTACACTCCTTTCATGCAGGCCCATTTTAAGCTATTCACGGGTAATTAACTCCTAAATAAGCTCCAGCATGTCTGCTTACTCAACGCTCACTCACACAGATACGTGTAATATGTGGTGTTTATTATAATGGTGGAAAAAATTTGACATGACTTTAAAATCAGGAGACAGTATTTAAGACTATTAGATGGTCCTGAAAGCTGTTTTGAGAAAAAAAAAAACAAAAAAAAACTGTGATTTTGTTTACAATTACTACATTATACTATACACAACACTGCTCCATATCATTTCATGTTTATTTGCTGTTTTTAATATAACAGAAGTGCCATAAAATGACACTAATAAAGCATTTCTTGTGAATATTGTGTAGTTAACTTTTCTAATTGAATTGCTGGCTTAAATTTCCTCACACTGTGGGAAATACATGCCTGGCACTCACAGACAATGTACAGACTGCACAAATATTTGACTTACTCTTTGGCATCTTTTGCTCATAAAGTTATATTTACGTTAGAATAAATTTGTATTTAGATGAACTACCTTATTGCTGATAAGCAAATATGAACTCCCACAAAGGCCTTCTCTAAACAATGCGATAAAAGATCTTTGGTTTAAAGAACCCTAGTATGTTGTAAAAGTTATATACTTATTAAATAGTTCTTCCTTGAACCTTTATATTAAGAAAACATCAAAAAGGTTATTCACACATACATATTTGATGATAAAGGTTTCCTAAACAACCATTCATTGTTTTGTTTTCTCTTTTCTTAAAAAGAATTAAACCAAATTTCTCCCCTTGGAACCATAAAGTTCTATCTGACTTTTTCTTTTGTTAAAATTGAGTTCGTCACATATTCTTGACAACTACTTAAATTGTGGGGTGCATTTGAGGCATTTTATGTTTTATTTCCTAAACAAAAAGGTTCTATCTCCAAAGTAAAACACTAACTTATTTCTATAAGGTTCTATCTGTGAGCTAATCAGCACTTCAAATACACACAGGTAAACCAATCAGGGTCAACTTCTTTGCCAGCGCTTTTTTGAAAAATGATCCAAGCCCAGCACTCCAAATCAAAATGATGAGTTAGGTGTATTCTAATGAAAATAACATTAAATTAGTTCCTGCTTGCAGAGGAACTTTTTGATCCTGACACCTTAAATATGGTCTCATCGTGTTTATATCGCAGCTCAACCAATTACACAATCAGTTATGTAAAACTATATACTTCATCAATGGTTTGATATCAGAAGGTCACATTTTGAGAAAGTTTGCAAGATTTTTGTTCTAACTTGTATGGAATTGTTGAGGCTCATTCTTGTCAATGAGTTCAGT
This sequence comes from Acestrorhynchus altus, assembly GCA_034509495.1. Taxonomy (NCBI): domain Eukaryota; kingdom Metazoa; phylum Chordata; class Actinopteri; order Characiformes; family Acestrorhynchidae; genus Acestrorhynchus; species Acestrorhynchus altus. The sequence goes on from CM067513.1 coordinate 17,710,140, forward strand.
TCAGTAAAGACTGTGGATTGTCATCTTAACCATCTTACATTTTATAAATATAAAGCCTAATGTTATTGTATACATTTTGAATTCATGTAAACACTGAATTTTAGTCTAAACATTCATTCATCAATTTTGTTACTTTTTTCCTCACAAAAAAATATGCTTTGGTTCACTATAGTTATCTTGTCTGATATGAAACAAAACATACACTGTTGTATTCTGACCTGCAGGTACAGATTATTACAGAAGCTCATTTCTGTCTAACCTGTGAGGAATGTCATGAAAAATAATAAAACTACATAAAATGTAATATAAAACTTTTTTGTGATACATGTTAAAATCTGTTAAACCTTTAAAGATACTTAAAAGATTGCTTGATACATCAGTCAGATATGTGTAGAATGTAGAGGTTTATTAGTAGAAGAGGAGAATTCGTTTTGTTGGTGGTGGGATTCAGAAACTATCATTTGATATGGAAGGTAGAGATGGAAATCATTAGAATGAAAGAAATATAAGTATTATCTATCACTGTGAATGCTGGGAAGCCCAATCTACTAACTTAAAATTGTTATGGACACACTTGAATTGCTTGCTTTAGTGTATCATTTATATTTACATTACATTTACATTTGTGGCATTTTGCAGATGCCCTTATCCAGAGTGACTTACAAAAGTGCTTTGCTGTTCACTTAGAATATCCTTAGCTAGTAGACGAGGCTAGAATCTAGAGATTCCACACACTTAGATCCTGTTGAAACAAATGTCTTTATGGAGTTAAATATTCCTGAAACAGATGAGTCTTCAGTCTGCGTTTGAAGACAGTTCGGAATCCCAGAGGAAGTTTGTTCCACCATTTTGGTGCCAGAACAGAGTCTGGATGCATGTTTTCCTTGCGTTCTGAGGGATGGTGGGTCAAGCCAAGCTGTACTTGAAGCTCGAAGGGCTCTTGGTACAGCTCGAGTTTGAACATTGCCATCATGTATGGAGGGGCTGGTCCGTTTTTGGCTTTGTAGGTCAGCATCAAGGTTTTGAATCTGATGCGGGCAGCTACAGGGAGCCAATGAAGGGAACGCAGCAGAGGAGTTACGTTACATATATAGACAGTTGTGAGCGCTCAGCAGTGTGAGACCACTGAAGGAATGCTTCTATTTTTGCATTTTACTGTAAAACCAGCATAATAACTTGAGTAAAACATATCTTTCTCTGATCTTTTACACTATAAAATAAAAGTGAGAAATGCTCAGCATTCCTGCTACCCTTCAAGCATTTCCAAAGAATTCTCCCAACAATTAAATGAACAAATTTAATAATAATAAACTCATTAATCTTCTTTTATGAATTCAGATTATTTCATATGAATTTTTGGACTGTTTCTGAAGAATAGCTCTGTGTGTTTGGGATAGCTGTGGCAGGAAACATCTGACATCCTAAACCTGCTAATCCTGTCCTGCCAGGTCTTAATGGAGGTCAAAGTTCAGAAGGAGATCAAAACAATAGCATGTTCCTGCCAAAAGGTGGTCATTCCCTGTCAGACATAATGAGCAGCAGTCAATCTCCATCAGAGTTAATGAGAGGCCTTAACAGATCTGGTCAGACAGGAAGTGTAAGAGGGCCAAGGCAGGGATAAAGTTCGGATTCATTTACAACCAGGAAGACCCACGGCCAGTTCATGAACCAGCTCGATCAGATCTTCATGCACTGGTGCAGTTATTGGGAAATATTTGGAGTATATGGTTGGTGTGGCGCAACAGATAACACCATCAGTGAGCAAGACTTCTAGCACTACCCTGGCCCACCTCTGGAATGTGATTTACCTTGTAAGTTGCTCTGGATAAGAGCGTCGTCTAAAAGCCATAAATGTAAATGAGATAACATATCCCACAATAGGTATATCTGACCTTTCATCTGGAACGTATTGATTCAACACCCCCTAGGTATTGGTGTAAAAAATTACCTTTATATTAAAAAATAAAGCTAATATCATGATTAATCCTAATAATAGGTTGACTGGTCCTCTAGAAACTATCTTTTAAAATTTGTCAGCCATTCATGTTCCAATTTTAACAGAACATGGTTAGTGCTGATGTGTGTTATATAACTTTATTCCTAAGTTTAACTGTTCTAAATAGTGTGGACATGTGATATCGTTTCTGTTCCAATTCAATGTTACTTTTCATTGCAATCTGATGCAAAAATCCAATTAAAGCACATTTATTTGTTTTTAAACAGTTTAAAGGTAGGCTTACGCAGCTCACTATAAATATACAGATGTTCCAATAAATTGAATTTGAATACTTGTAAGATGTGCAGCCATTAAGATGAATAAAATGGCCCAAATAAAACAGCATAAACATTGAAAAGGGCCATGAATGAAAAATGTGAGAATTAGGGCCTGAACAATAGCTTTAAAGAAATAGCTTGATGAAAAGGTATATCCTTAATGTCCCTCACAGAAATGAACAGTAATGATGTGTTGCTAACATCAGACGTGTCTAATTACAAAATGTGGACGTCTTGAATTCTGTCTTAAAGCTGTCTATATGTCAGCCTGCATGTCAACAGTCTATCTGCTGACTATCACATCAAATTTGCAAATTATTGTTTTGGTTTTTCTGAGAAACAGCATCACAATTCTTTCTTATTTCTACATCTCTGGTTTAGTAAATGTCTGCATCAGGTGCCAGTATCTGTGTTGTCTCAAACACATAATGTCGAATTTGCCTTGAGTTACTTCTGCAATATTATTATTATTATTATTGTTATTATTATTATTATTATTATTATTATTATTATTATTATTATTTGTGTTAGTTGCTCACTATGGACAACTCCTTCCCCACGAGAATGTGCCTGCAGACCACTAGTGTGTGTTTCACGTTAGTGACATGATACACATATCATAACAAATGGCAAGATTTGCCCGATCTAACCATGGTCTCATCATTGTGTGAATTATCAGCCAGTAATTCTGCTCAGAAACCATCTTAAATTCACTAATTTTACTACTACTACTAGTTACTGTATGAAGTGACCACAGCTGATGTTAGATCAGCTTGATTGAGTCTTCCAGCATTATTGGTTCCTAGGCTACTGTCAGTGTGAGTGTGAGATGTTGGCCCAGTCCATTTTCCAGACACTAGCTGAGCTGCTGTCTGGCACTCTCTGTTTACCTGTGTGGATCGGGTGTCTTTGCTTAATAAGCGAGGGCATCTCCCCTCCTCAGAGGCAAACAGAGTCTGGCTATCTCTCTCTGTCTGTTGGACGGAGGCAAGGGTCAGGCCTAAATGACCCTCCCCACTCGCCTCCTTCAATTATTCACAGCCCCCTTCACCTGAGATGACTGACAACCTCTGCTTTTGTCTTTCTCTCTGTCCTGAATGAGGTGCACTGCTGAATGTACACACATGGGCTGTGTGGAGCGAGTGTGTGTCACATGTTTCTTTATAATGGCTGTTGTGCAATATGCATTCTGCTAAATTGAGAAAATGTTGAAAGCAGCATTTGAGTGGCTGATGTGTGTCATTTCTTACAATATTACAGTCATTACAATATTATTTCTAATATTGCAATCTATTTGCATGCTATTTCCAATATTCCTATATTCTACTGTTTCTCAATCCTGGTCCTGGAGTACCATTTTCCTTCTTGTTTTTGAGTTTTCCTGCAAGAACACACCCAATTAATTTTAGCAAGGGGTTGTCAGTTCATTAGTTGGATCAGGTGTGCTAGAATTAATGACTCTAAAACAAGCAGAAAAGTGGTACCACAGGAACAGGATTGTGAACCACTGCTAAATACTATTTCCAATATTTCAGTCTGATATTAACATTATTCCAATCTGTTATGCATTAGCAATGTTTCAGCCTTTCCAATTTTAAGACTAATATTCCCAATATTCCAATATACCAATAATCCAATTAATATTCCAATTTAGTGGGAAATCTTTGGTAGGATCTGAAGAAAGTGATTGCAGTACATATTTCCAAGAATAATTGTGAGCTGGAAGCAATTTCTAATGGAATGCTGCCAGAAGCTGATGTCAGGTTATGCATCACACTTGCACCAAGTCATAACAGCAAATTGTGCTCTACTAAGTACTAAAGACACTTGTGATGAAGAGGTTGAATCATTCTGAGACTGCAGTCATCATTAAAAGAAGCATTTTGTGTTTAATTTGAAGCAACCACTTGGTATTTTACATTTGTTTAGCTATTTAACTAGCTATTGTTAGATTGGTTTACTGCAACCAGCTGAAAGTTTGTACATTTTGCTAATAAACCAAATTTGCAATTGGGTTCAAAGATTGTGAGTAATAATAAAAACAAAAAATCAGTATTTCAGTCTAATATTCCCAAAATTCTCCCAAAAAAACTCTTTTTATATGCATGTGTCTTGAGTTGAAGGATAGACCTAAAATGTTGATGTTAATATGTCAAAATATTTCAAATCCCTTATATATTCACATGCACATAAGGATTTAATGATGATTTTTTTAAACATGAATATTTTAGGAGTCTGTGTCTACAACATGTTCAGTGCTTTAAATATCTTGAGGGAACTTTCACATTTGCACAAACAACTGATCTCTTGAATATTACATGATTAAAATTGAGCAACTACTCTGCCAGGGGGCTCATTTGTGTGTGTGTGTGTGTGTGTGTGTGTGTGTGTGTGTGTGTGTGTGTGTGTGTGTGTGTGTGTGTTTATGAGTGTCTTCTTGCTGCTGGCAGCTTCTTCTTCTGTTTGTTGACAGAGGAATATCTCATGCTTACTGCAGATGTGTGTATCCCAGGGCTTAAAGCATTTCTATGGAGGACTGAAGACATAAATATGAATGAATCAACCCAATGGAAAATAAACAAAGTGCTAAAATGGCCTTTAAGTGGCTAATCAGCAGTGAGCCAATAGAAGAGGGTTGAAGGCGGGCTGTGAAGGCCAGCAGCCTGTTACTGGGTCAGTGTGTCTTCTGAAGTCTCAGCTCACTCACTTCTATTGGGTCAGTATTCCGCTTCCTCTACACCTGACTGGCTGGCATGACTCACGCGGTTGCTAAGGAGCTCGTCCAGTCAGAGAGGGGGAGGAAAGCCCCCTCTTAGTTTCTAGGCAGGATTCAGAAAATAAAAATTTAGAGGAATTAGTTTTACTTGCAGATTAAGGAACTGTTGGTTTCTCTTAAGTCTCTCCATGACCAACTGCCTGTTCCTGGATGACAATGAATTGAAGCAGGCCAATAGCCTTGTCCAGTCAGGGCAGCTGAACCCCCTGTTGGTCTCCAGGCAGGATTCACATCCTTGAGGATGTTTGAATAGAGAGAGAGAGAGAGAGAGAGAGAGAGAGAGAGAGAGAGAGAGAGAGAGAGAGACTGGGAATCAGCAAGGGGTTCTCGGGCTACTGTGGGAAATGGAGCATGTGATTGTTCAGCTGTGTGTGTGTGTGTGTGTGTGTGTGTGTGTTTGTGTTTCCACCTACATACACTTGCTGGTTGCTTTTCATCCAGTATGTTGCAAAACTACCAGAACAGGCCATCAATGATTTTTATGGACTTTTACGCTGGTAATTTAACTTATATCAACAGTTACTGCAGTCAAATTTGTGTATTTACTGTATTCAGTTATTAAATTATTTCTGAATTAAACTGAGACAAATAGAATCTCTTGCAATAACTTGATCTTGATTTTCACCTAAAGGACTATAATCAAATTGTTGTGAGGTCACATATTTACAACCCTAGTGGCTGATACATCTACCAGCCACATGTTTATATGTGCCCTCCTTCTGCCAGGCACCACAAGCCAATGATGACCCTGTTGCCATCAGAACGGGAAGATGGTGAGAGACGACTGTGTGCAACACTCCTCCTCCCTCTCCACCCCGTCGCCATAGAAACACACTTCTGCCAAAAGTGTCCTGTCTCTATTCATATGAATCATTCATCTCTTTTCTTTACTGCCTCTCTATCAGCGAACAAACTCATGACATGGATTCCAGGGTTGAAGCATTTCATCCGTCAAAATGTCATGTCAAATGCTAGATTGATAATCCTCTGAGTGAAAGGGAAGGGAAGCTCCGTGGGGCCAAATTCATTATTCATGCTGGATATACGTAAGTGGATTTTCACATTTTAGCTGAATGGCAACTTCAAGCCTGCTAATTTGCACCAAAAACACAAAAAACTACAATCATCATCACAGTTCTGCACATTGTATTCGGTGTACAACTACACTGGCAGACATACACACGCTGACATTTAAAAAACTGTTTAGGATGTGTTTGAAAGGATCTGTCTTACCGATGGAGTGGGTTGAGAAGTGAGGATGGTAAGGTGATGTCATGGCCATAATCACATTGAGAACTTGAGGGACTTGTTGAGAAATGTGTGAAGAAAACTACAACCTCTGTAGGGGGTCTGTGCACAGCAGTGGGCCTACATTTTATGCAATTAGTTTAGTTCAATGCTACCCAAAAAGCCAAAAATTTCAGAGTATATTTTTTGATTTGAAACATTTTTTACCTTTGTCTTTACCTTACTTTATGTGTGCATTGTTTTGCCATTCCTGGTACTTTGGGCCCCTGCACTTTGGGCCACCCAAGAGAAAGTTTTAGAACCCAGATATTTAGGAGGAAAGCATTTAAGAAAGCATTAAGAAAATGTGACAAAGCAGTGTAAGGCAGTCAAGACCAGTGGATGACATATATTAATACTGCCGGAGTACATTCAGTTCTGGTGTATCTCTGTACTTACCCTGCTCTAACACTCTCAGTTCACTTCAGTTCAATAAACTTTAGATTGGAAAAGGAGTGGGGCCTATGTATAATCCCAGTTGTTAGGTGCAGGATTTTGTCATCTTCTTGCATTATTTAAATGAATCTACTATTTTTTTATTGCTGTTGTTAAGAAAACATTCATCTTGTTATTGTAACAAACTACAGTTTTGAAATCTGAAATCTGAAACAGTGACTTAGTGGTTAGTTTGCCTTGGGTTGGAGGCCCTATCTGGGTCAAGTTTCCATGTTCTCCCCCTGTGACATGGCAATCAGGTGAATTTGCTACTATTGACCTACAATGACTTAATGAGCAAACTATGCAGAGTAGGTAAACATACGGGTAAAAGGAATAAGGAAATTTGTGGGAGAAAGCAGGCCACTGTTGATTGAATGGCAATACAGGTATAAGCTACAGTATATTGGTTATATAGTGGAGACAGTCTGTGTGTACACAGCCACAAAGTGCTTCAGCACGACTGGCCTCTGTCACAGTGCTGGCATTTTGTGAAGGGTTATTGGTTTATGAAAGGGAAGTTGGATGTTTGTGATGACAGGTTTGAAAGGGAAATGATTTCATATAATCTGATTTTAAATGAGAATCACATCCTTGTATTAAAATAACAAAACAATATATTTTAGATGGGGAAAGCTTACGGAGGTCTTTAAAATGGTATCTATGGCAATGACTAAGGATATGTCCTGGCTTTCCCTGAACACTCAAACATGAAACTAAATGCAATTATGTGCACTTTAAATGGGACTATTTAGTACAGATTTTTTGCATACTGTAGGTAACAAAAGCAGAAGTGTTTTGATGCCATATAAAACCAATATTTAATGTCAATATGATAAAAAACAAGATGTATTTTAATCGTAGTGAAGAATCACTTAAGCATTCAAGTAGTGCTGTAATGAATCATTACCTATGCTAAAGAACCCATTTAGAGGAGAACCTCTAAATGGAAAAAGAATCTCCTGCCCCTCATACATGGAGTGTTGCTAGAAAATATGCAAATCCTTTTCAATTAATTGTATTAATATAGACATTTAAAAAATAATGTGGTCAGCTCTTCATCAAAGCCCCTAAACCTGCCATGTAAAGAGAAACCAATTAAACATGTATTTATTGAGCAAATTTAAAAGTTCAAAAGTAAAAAAGAAAAGTGAGCTCATTTATAGACTACTTGAAGCAAGGCATTTAAAAAAGGTGATTCCAAACAGAAATATTTTTGTTGCAAAAACTGGACTAATTACTTTTAAAACTTGATGCATAAATTACATCCTGAAAACCAGAGAGTCCTTATGAAAACCAAACAGGTGGCAACCCTATGTGAACAAAGCCCCACTACATGGCCATGACTTATTATTTATTTATGTGGGATGCCACCTTTTACATTTTATCTGTCACATTTTAGGTGTAGTGTTAAAAATATGTTTTAAATGTTTATATCCTGAAATGTTAATGACAAATTATCTTATTTGCAGTAATATTGTTGAAAGGCACACCCCAACTTCATGTGTTTGTTGTGTTATCAGCATTCATCTGTGCCATATGAATTCAGCTGTTTGCTTCTTTGCTTCAGGTCATAAAAATTGCAATATGTGTTTTTACATATACATTTTACATTTTCATGTTTTATGGAAAGCTAATATAGTGATAAAATGGTGATTTAAATATAGTATTAGCAAACAGCTATTTTATTTATGAAGTGTTTAAAAAGACATCTGCAGAGCATTGTCAAAAGAAGGCAGAGTGTCCAAAGTTTTATTGGAAATGTATATAATAATTTTCTGAAATTATTATAAATGGTAGTTATATTGCAATATAAACTATAAACTATAATGCAAAATAAAGAATATATATTCATGACTTATGAAAATAAACTCAAACCTAAACAATTATCTAACAGCAGCAAATCACTCTATTACCATTCTCAGATCTCTTACAAGATAATTGTAATTTTAAGATTAAAACTTCTGTCCTCTTACTTTTACTAACTACATACATAATTATGTGGCCTGGGCTGGGTGTTCCGATAATAATTGGTAAATGGTAAAGCAAGCATTACAATTTGCACTCTTTCAACCCAAAAAGCACTGACAGCACTGAACCAATCTTTCTTAGTATGTACGTTTGTTATGATATTTGCTTTCCTTCCCCACAAAATGATTTGCCTGCGTTCTCATTGCAGACTGAGACTGGCTAGAACTATGTCAGTGGCCCAGGTCTGAACTTGCTTATAACCCGATTTGGAGGGCCTCCAGCAAACTTCATGTGAACCCTGATGCTGTTCTCCAGCCTTTGGCTTAGGGGAGAGTGGGGGAGGGAAGGAGAACAGACAGGGTCAATTGACATAAGAGTAGAGTTTCGCTGTTTGTGGGGACTAAGGAGAGCCTATCCCCTATTTTTCTGCCACATGCTGGATCTCACATTTATGCATTTGAACTTTATCAGCATTCTCTGAAATTAAGGGGTTAAAATGTGGCCTTGGCTATCAGTCTCATACATCATAGATTTTTATAAGTGCCTTAGTTACACAATGACTTGCTTAAGTCAACAAGTCCTGGAGTCTGTAGAAGAAGATTACCAGATTATTGGTGCCTTTACAATGACCATAAATCAATTCTGACAGCAAAAGTTAATGCAGTGTCACAAACAACATGACAAAACCATTTGCAACAAAATATGACAGGACAGGTCACATCAGATACGGAAGCAAAACTATTTATATAGCGGTTTATGTACATGAACTTTTCCATCAGTGGTCAGTGAAAGACTGAATGAAGGTAAAATGAAGCTGAAGTCCTTCACGAGTCCAGATACAGGGGGTAGGTGATAAACAAAGAGCAGACACCCTTTGGTCACATCCAGTCATCATTGCCTATCTCTCCATCATAGAGTCAAAGGCCTGATTTCTCATGTCATATTTGAACAATAAGTTTACTTTGGTGCCTATTGGCATAAAGTTTTACTTTCCTCTCAACATAACCAGGCAGCTATGCTCTTATTTCCTGTGATATAGTTTCACATGTTGTGAGAGTTCTCTTTCCTTCACTCCTCTGACTTGACTTAAAAAGGTATAATATAAATAGAGTAAATAAACATTACCTTACACTATACATACATTATTGCACTGAAAAATACATTATTGTATTGTAGAAGTACTGTGTATAGAAATTATAAAACGTATGTTCGTATTTTTTTTACATGAAGCTTAATGGATTTCAATAAAGAGTTGTCTGTTAACATCATTTTTATTAATGGCAGTGATAGCCCTCATCTGTCTGTCTTTCATTTATTGTACTTTATTTAGGAGCATCCCTGGCTTAGTTTGTGCTGAAGTTCTTGAAATGTTGAGTAGTGGGGGAGGGAGAGTATTTGTGTGTGTGTGTGTGTGTGTGTGTGTGTGTGTGTGTGTGTGTGTGTGTGTGTGTGTGTGTGTGTGTGTGTGTGTGTGTGTAGCGGGGTATTGTCCTATGTGAGAGAATGCTGGGTCGCCCTCTGCTCCAGCTGTCCAAGTGTTTATTGATCAGTCCTAGTCCCTGAGGGTGGAGGGCCAGATCATAACAACCAGCACCTGCCCCACTCCCCTGGCCAAGAGAAGACTAAATCAAGATTCCACAGAGGCATAAATAGAGCTGCCACCAAGCTACATAGCCATGTACTCACAGTCCAAAAAATCCAGAGTTGGATTATCTGTGTTTTGTACTCAACTAATACATCAAAACAGCATGTAGTATACTTTATATTAACCAGTAACATCACTTTTTTGCTTTACATCTTTTTTAGAGCCTTTGCCTAAAATCATTCCAAAGGAAGAGTGCCAGTCATGTAAGCTGCTGATAAATACTGGAGGCTGTAATATCTGTAGGTACCTTCTTAACCTGATGCCTTTAATACATGTTGCATTGGATACTTTCATTCTACTTTAGTTATTCCATTGAATGATCAACTATTAAATATGCATATAAATATATATGCATCAGAATCAGCCCTGGTCCTGGAGGCACCCCTGCCCTGTGTGTTATAACTGTAACACACCCCACGCATCTCTGAATTGTGATGTAATTCGTGCGGTTGGAAGCATTCTGAGCTCTGAAAAACCCGCACAAACTGCATGTACCGTTTTGACAGCTCGCTCTCTTTCAGCAGGGCAGCCGTTCCCGCTTTGGGAATTTCCCTTCCACGTGTCTGTGAGAAGAGGGCGGGATCATAACAAACGCCTTGATTGGCTCGACAGGCACGTGACCGCGGTTTCACCAAGACGCCGGGCGACATTTCTTCTCCTGTTACAGAGACGTGACTCTGGTTTTAAGGTGGATTGAGGGGGATTGGTCCACTGATATCCTCGCGTGGAGAAACACGCGGGGACTGATCTGCGGGCAGAAGCGGAGCAGTGTTATTGGGAGTGCTGGGCCGTGGGTCTGGGGGCGGGGCCAGGTGACGTAAATGACAACGAGCGGAATGAGGAGAGAGGAGGACGGGGGAGCAGCAGAGAGGAGCGGAGAGGAGCGGAGAGGAGAGAACGCGATTCTGGCTGTACATAACGGACTTTAAACCACGACAAGCGGAGGTAAAACGCGCCTTTGATGTGTAGAACCGAGGGGAGCTGGGCAGCAGGGCTGGGCGGCGTGCTGGACGTGTTTTTGGGGGTTGTTCTGCTCGTTGGACCCGCAGACCGTCATAGCTCCGCCGGGGAGTTTGTGTGGCGACTCGCGGCGAACAGCTCCGGCTGTAAACAGCTGCTTAGTTCTCTGTTTGTTGTCCGAGCGTGTAACGCGAAGCTGTCGGTTACATTTCGGAGACAGTGTACGATCCTGAGCGCGTCCTCCTGGTCGTGCTGTTCACAGAAACAAACCGCAGAAGGCTGTTCACCTCCGCAGTCACCAACGAACGGAGCCACGTTCAGCCTATTCACTCCGATCAGAAAGTCGTGGGTTGGAGATGAAGCTGGGAAACGTAACTGCGATGACTTAGTGAAACTTTGCTGCCCGGTGAGCTCTGAGCGCACTTTCCCGGACCGGGGCTCCTCTGGCGTCAGTATCCGCGGATCCAGACGGTCACGAAATCCGCTCCGGGGTTTTGGTCCAACCGCCGGAGCGGTGTGGTTGCATCGAAGCCGCCGAAACGGTTGGAACGAAAACTCGGAGCGGATTTAAACAGTGTGGGACTGAGGATCCCACCGCTGGGGTAAAGTGAGGGTTCTTATGTTATAGAGTGAGCATTACTGTGAACACTCTCTCTACCTCTTAACAGGACCTCTACGCAGGTCATATGTGTGGAAAGTGGGCAGATTTGATTTGTAAACATGAAATAAGAAACACTTGTTAAGGAGAGCTTTGGGCTGCTCGGTGGACTCAGTGAGACTGGCTGAAAGGGGGGTATTTGCATTGCAAATGAAAACGTTAAGCGGTCTGTTGTAGACGTGGGCTGATAGTGACTGCAGTGTTTTTATAGAAGATGAGTGACATTTAAAGTGGTTTTACACGCCTGCCTTCTCAGTGTGAACTAAAGTGTGAATACACACTGATCTCCCTCATTAAGACAGAAAGCCCTAAGCAGAGGTGGGCAAATGGGCTCCAAGAAGTACAAATATGCATTTTCACTTTTTGGACTGGGATTGATCACCTGGTGTGATTATCTGACCTGCGGCAGTGTTTTTAAGCTCTGTCTTCAGGTGGCTTTTCAACCTCTGAATCCACTGCGAGCAAGTTAAACAGGTTGTCTGGTCTGAGCTGATGTTCCGACCTGGTCTGCTGGCACTGGGCAGCGAGTGAGTGTTTCTGCTCAGACAGGGTGCCGGAGAGTTGGGTGGATCCTAATGAGTAGTGGCATGTTTTTAGGCTCACAGTGAGTGAGTGTGCGAAAGTGTGTGTCTGTGTTTTTGTGCTTATCTGCCCACAGCAGCAGAGGGAGCTGTGTTGCTTACTTCTCTTAGAGGGACTCTCCACACTTATGTCTGAAGTGGACTCATGTTTGTGAGTTGGAAGCTTGAAACTTAGTACTTCTCAAATGACTTAATTCACATTCTTTTTTTTTTTTTTTTAAGATTAGGTTAATGTTTTTTAGATTAATGTTTGCTGATGTGTGTGTGTGTGTGTGTGTGTGTGTGTGTGTGGGGGGGGGGGTTATCACCAATCAGATGTGGCTGTTTTTTATAAAGTTACATTGTAATATTGTAATATTGTGTTGTTCTATGATATATAATGCAATATAAAAATACAGAAAATGTTCCCCTGTGATTCAATATGTCTTGTCCTTTGTACATCCAAAATTGGAGTAAAATGAATACCGGCCAGATATATCCTACCTGGATAGGTAATGGAAAATGAGAACAGGTTGTAGCATAACACATATGACTTAATTTACATGACACTGCATGACCTGTGATGTGAGTTTTGCGCATGCAAACATTGTAATGCTGATTCTGAAGGGATATACTGTGCAGCCGTACAATGTATGTACACTATATGCAAATGAAATCCCCTGTCTACACATTACACCGCCTATTGCTAACCAAAACACAGTGACAGAAAGCTTCTGTTTTGTGTGTGCTTCTGTCTTGTGCAGCGTAATTGTTATGTGGGATTCACATGGTGGCATTTCAGGGACAAACAGTCTCAGCTGCTGCATCCAGAATAGTCGTTATTCACAAAAACCACACAGACTCCACCACAGAACACGGAGCGAGTAGGCGACGCAGTTTCTGCCCGTATCTTGCCAAACCACTGCAAAGTTAAATATAGTAAACCAGTTGTCTAATCGCAGCCCCAATGTGTGGTTTCAATGCTGCACCAGCTAAGCTAACCTTTACTGTTATTATTCTATAGCTATAGTGTTGCTTATGAGTGGTAAGCCCTTTTTCCAAATATGGAACAGCCTTGGATTTATGGAAGTGTGTGTGTATGTGTGTGTGTATGTGTGTGTGTGTGTGTTTGTGTGTGTGTGTGCGCGCGCATTTATTTTCATACCTTTTCAGGACAAAAAATATCCCGATAAGGGAAACTGGAGGAAAACAAGCGTAGTGTTTTTGAACCAGCAATGTTGGAATCAGCGAAAGCTACTTAGTTACACTACCAGTCAAAAGTTTTAGAACACCTGACGTGGGTTCTGCAACATTTGACTGGTAGTGTGACTGGTAGCGGTATGTTGTTACTCAAGAGATCACATCACACTACACTATGCTCACTACCATTCAAAAGTTTCAGAACCCATATTGGGTGTATGTCATTAACTGTAGACTCAAAAACAATCCTTAATTGGTTACTGAGGTTAAGTTTGAAGTAAATTTTAGTAAATGAATTAGAATATGATTCACTGCAGGAGATAAACATCAACTTTTGATATGCCTAATGCCAGGCTATAGCATTAAAGCCCCTCAGCATTGAGGTGCGGAGCACCAGATCTGTGTTCTCTGGAATGATGGTGCTTTAGCCAAAGCCTTGGGGATGAGTCAGGGAGTTAGTGGTGAGGTGGTGTGGTGTGACCTTACTCTTGTCACTAAATGCAATCAAATGCTCACAGCAGTGCTCCAAACTTTAACAGAAAGCCTTCCCTGGACAGCAGAAACAGTTCCTCCAAAGAGAGCAAGATAAAGTTTATACCCTTGAATTTGGAAGAAACAATGAATGAGCAGGTGTCCCAATGCCTTTGTTCCTATAGTGTGTGTCTGATCTTATGTCTGATCAGATATGAAAACAAATCTGTGCATGGATTTTTCAACACAAGTATTCTTTGTTCTTATGAAAGTGAGTGCATGATGATAATGATGACACTAATGAGAACAGGTTGTGATTTTGATGTTGATGAATGATAGTCTCCACTCTTTGTGTGTTTGTAGGTGGAGAGTGTGCAAGGCCCTGCCCATGGATGAGGATGAAGATGATGTGTTTAGCACATATCCGCAATATTGGCATAACTCAATCAGGGAGATAAAGCAGGAGGAACGTGGCACGCAAACTCCAGGGCGGCCGCTGGCTCGGCCCAATGGCATGCTGCCCTGTGGAGTGTCTGAGGAGCCAAGACGCCTCTTCTACGGTAAGCCTGGGAGAGAGATAAAGAGTCTTTGCTAGGTGCCTAATTTATCTACCTCTTGGTAGATAAAACACTCTACTTCTCATCCAGCCCCCATGGCGTCTGATACTCCTGGTTTCTGCAGCTTTTATTACCTGTGTGTGTGTGTACCCAGTCACTTTGCAATTCAAATGAATGCACGCAAGGGTTGTTTGACTGGCGGAGTGCCCAGCCATGGACACACAGCCCTGGTAGAGCTTAAACGTAACCGTCTGCATTTGTTTACAACTGGTGAATTTTGTAAACTGAGGCTGTCCAAGTAGCAGGAGCTGCTTAGAATCAAATTTCGGTAGCACAGCTAGGGCTTTTGCAATGACTTGATTGAATAGTGGAGGTGATTATGTAGCTTATGTAGAATCAGTGATGTTTAGATGACAATACTTATTTAAATAATCAGAGTCTGATTGATGCAGTCATTCAAAACAAAGGTCCAAGGAATAAAAAAAAAATCAATGCATTACCAAAGAAGTCTCTCCTGCTGGTGTAAACTGGGTGGCCCTAATCTTGGATAATGCTCGCATTGGCTTTAACATATAAGGGTTGATTTGATTTGTTCCCCCAACACAGCTTCTGTAAAATCAGTGCATCTTCCACCATTTCTCTCTTTTCATATTAAATGACATATTAAAAAACCAACCTAGTACACATCCATTCATCCAGTTTGTCATCTGTATACTCTGTGTAATCTGAGCCATACCTTCTTAAACACACAGACACATTAAAGCTGAATTATTATAGTGGGTGATAGATGCAGTGCGGCACTACTTTCATGTATAGAGCCAATTTCCAATTTCACCCATGTCTTCCCAGTATTGCATTTTAGTTGTGCTGCATTGCAGGCTGCATGTCCTGGATGAGGCCCTGATAATAAATTTTCTGGACAGTCCTTAGGCAGGTTGGGTCATCTGTTTTTTTTCTCCCTTGTATACAATGCAGTTAAACAATATTTTACAGCATCCCCTGATAATCTAAACTCAATATGACTACCAGTGTCCCAAGCATAAGTAAAGAGCCACATCATCCCTGTAAAGAATACAAATCTGTGCAGCAAATTGGCTCACTTCTGTTAAGTGTCCAAAGTACAGTGTCCTTTGAGCTTCTCTGGGTCAACCTTTCCCTGAACTCTGCCAAAATCCACTTTCAACTTTCAAATGTTAAAGTCAGACCTTTATGACTCATGTCTTCAAGTTTTCTAGGCTTTCTTCTGTTGTGGGAAAAAAATGTTTCATTTTCATCTGTTGTGGTCTGTAAGTTATTATTTTTAAAACTTCAGAGTCTGAGGTCTTAGAAACCACAACAAACAGGAACTTTCAGTTCTGACGTGTGATTTATTGGTGCTCTTGCTGAACAGATCTGGCCAGTGAGTGGTCATTTGCTTGGAGTCAATGAGATTAGCATGTAGCACTCTTAAACCTTGACATTTTTCTTGTTTATTCACAACAGGATATTTTTTATAGTATTCTTGTTGAGTGCTTTTAGTTCTGAAGCTTATTATTACTACTTACTGTAGTAGTAACACTTGATTTATGCTTATTGGCTTATTTACTAGTCACGTTAATGAACACAACATTGCAGTTTTACTCTTGTATAATGCTACGTTTTGTTTCTCTTTGATTAGGTAGTGCAGGACTTCTATTACTGGCACCATCTGCCCGTCCTGAACACGCTGAGGACGCCATGTTTCAGGGGGACCATCGAGCCATTGAGCCTCAGAGACAGCCTGTGCACAGCGTCGAGGCCCGTATCGGTCAGAAGCTCCAAATGATTGGAGATCAGTTCTATCAAGAGCACATGCTGGTAAGTCATTACACACTCACAGTTTCTGATATTTCAATTCCTCATAAATCTGTTGTGAATGGTGCCAGATTTTCAGTATGGACTTTAAGGTGCCATGTGAAAGTATTCACCCCCTTTACTTTCTATTATTTTGTTATTTTTTTGTTAATCTGAATTGTAATACCTGCAATTTACATATTTATTCATCCACTTTGATATAAAACCCCTAAATAGCTCTTGTGTAACCAATTACCTTCAGAAATACATGCTTAGATTGCATACAGGTGGACGTCAATTCACTGTCACATGATTTGTCAGTGTATATACATACCTTTTTTGAAAGGCCCCAGAGGCTGCATCACCATTAAGCCAGAGGTACCACTAACAAAACAACACCAAGTAGACCAAGGAGGATCACCAAACAAATCAGGGACAAAGGGTTGGGTTATACAAAATATCCAAATCTCTCAGGATCTGAGATAGGTGTTCTGGTCTGATGAGACCAGAATGAAACTTTTTGGCAGCATCATGCTGTGGGAATGTTTATCAGCAGCAGGGACTGAGAGACTGGTCGGAGTTGAAGGGATGCTACTAAATACAGTGATATTCTTGAGCAAAACTTTTTTCAGCCTGTCAGTGATTTTAACCTGGGACAGAATTTCACCTTCCAACAGGAGATTGTTTTACTGTTATTTTGTCCTGTTTGTTGTTTGCTTCACAACAAAACCACAAAAAATGCTAAGGGGGGTGAATACATTCACAAGGCACTGTATATGTTCCAGTATATAATACTAATACCTGTACAGTGATTTCTGAACAGAGAACCCATCTGCCAACTCCTTTCAACAATAAAGGATTTATATAATTCACCCTTCAAATACACATATGGTAATTTGTGAAATTGAGCCAGTTTCCAGGACAATTAATTCTGCAAGTGTTGTGCTAAATCACTGTGCCACTGATGTATGACCATTCAGAATGCTTATTTATAGACTATATTTAGACTAAGCCTGGGTCTGGACAATCTGCCTAATATCCTGCCTTCTATCCATTCTTCTTTTAATGACTTCAATGTGTCATAATTTTCTCAGTTGTCTATGATTGTGCGTGTTATGTTGTGTGTTATGAAATTGCAGGAGCATGTGAGCTTAGAGCTGAGCCACTGTGCCATATCATAGACAACTGAGAAAATTATGACACATTGAAGTATATATATATATATATATATATATATATATATATATCAGCTAAATTGTGATTATGTGATATATGATGTGAAAAATACAATGTGAAAAATAAGAATGTGAAAATTGTTTAATTGTATATACACACACACACACACACACACACACACACACACACACTAAATCTTAAATGTTCCAGAAGATTAAAACAGAATATTATCAAGTTTCAAACTTGATCTAAACAATATTGCCTCAGCCCATATCTTTCTCTCTTTATATTCTGATATAGACAAAATATTGATATATCGCCCAGCCCTATGTGAGGCTAGTTGTTGCTCATAGTGTTCTATTTGCTACTAGTATTAGCTACTACTAGTAAAAAGTTTGAACTCCATTATGGTCTGGAACAGAATAATGTCGACCATCACTGTACATTGGACGCAGTATTGACCAGTGCTGCTGAGAGTTAAAGACATTAAGAGTAGCTTCAGTCTAAGACCTTTCCCTAGTCCTGTATTTGTTTTGGCCAAATGTTTCCTTCAGAAAACTCTGTGACAACCCCTTGTTTTACCCCATGACACAAAGTTCACTCTCTCTGCCTCTGTTCAAGGCTCAACTTACCCTATCCTTTTAGTTTCTTGTTTATAGCTCCCCTTCCCTCCTGTGTGTGCCTGTGTATGTGTGTCAGTGCGTATGTGTGTGAGTGAGTGTATACCCATAAGTGTGTATACCCATAACACTCCCCCCTGTCCTCTGTGTGAGGGAGGAGTTGACGCAACACACACAATAATGACCAGTCAAGATTTTTGTCACTGATTTGTGTGACTGTGCACAAAGCGTTACTGCCACTGAGCTTGTGGACGCTTGCCCTGGGCAAGAACAATGGCTCTTTGTTCTACACAGTTTCAACAGCAAATCAGATAGCATTAATGATACATCATTGGCTGCTGCTTTGGCTAACATGATGCGAAGTTGAAAAAGAGGTGCTAAGATTCTGATAACAGGGAAAAGCACACCGGCTGATACACACACGCACACACACACACACACACACACACACACACACACACACACACACAATAATATGTGTATATACAGTGCATCTGTAAAATATTCACTTTATGCACATTTTATGTTACACACAAATTCTGCACATAATACCCCACATTGAGAGAGTGAGAAAAGTTAGTTTGAAATATTTGCAAATTAAAAGTAAAAACACAAAAAATAACGTACATAAACATTCACAGCCTTTGGCATGACACTCAGTATTGAGCTCAGGTGCATCTCATTTCCACTGATAATCCTTCAGATGTTTGTACAATTTGATTGGACACAAGAACTCATTGGTCACTCTGACAGAGCTGTGGGGATGTTTTTCTGCAGCAGGAACTGCGACTAGTCAAGGTCGAGGGAAAGAGGACTTCAGTGATGTACAGAGATCTTTGATCATAACCTGCTCCAGAGCACTCTGGACCTCAGACTGTAACGAATGTTTACCTTCTAACAGGACAACGACCCTAAGCACACAGCCAAGATAACAAAGGAGTGGCTTCATGATAATTCTGTGAATGTCCTTGAGTGACCCAGCCAGAGACCAGATTTGAACTTGATTGAACATCTCTGAGATATCTAAAATGGCTGTGCACAGATGCTCCCCATCCAGTCTGATGGAGCTTGAGAGGTTCTGCAAAGAAGAATGGGAGAAACTTCCCAAAAACAGGTGTGCCAAGATTGTTGCATCATACTCAAAAAGACTTGAGGCTGTAACTGCTGCCAAAGATGCTTCAACAAAGTATTGAGCAAAGGCTATGAATACTTATGTAGACGTTATAGTTTTGTGGTTTTTTGTTTTTAATACATTTGCAAAGATTTCAAAGTTGTGGGTATTGTGTGTAGAATTTTGAAGGAAAAAATTATTGAATCCATATTTTAATTAGGCTGTAACAAAAGTGAAGCACTGTGAATACTTTCCGGATGCACTATATGTGTGTCTGGCATGTTTATAAGACATCCTTTCATTCTTTTAGTACTAAGCAGCACTCTGGTATTAATACATGATATTCCAAAGCCTTCAAGTGGAAGGGTTTTCTGTGGTGTGGCTGGCCTTCACTCTGCTACTTTTCTGTTTTGATTCTTTCATTACACACAGTCCACTGGCAGTGTGGCCCCCATAATCATCCCTTCACACACCAGTGGTCATCATCTGCCATCTCTCTCTTGAATACACACACTGAGGCACTGAAAAAGTGAGAAGTGGCCAGGCAAGGTAAATAGGGTGGTGAGCCGATGCTTGGCATGGGCACTCTGGTGGTTTGGGAGACTCTAGCTGAGTCCTGCCTGGCGTCGAGAGCAGCCACAGAAGACGGCCAAATGAGAGGCTTCCTAGCCCTCCCCCTCCCCCCCCCATCACTCACTCACACACACACACACACACACACACACACACACACACACACACACACACACACACACACACACACACACACACACACACACATATAAGTCCACCAGCAAGGAAAAGCCTCAGGCCAGCAATACTACAGCCAGACTGGTGCCAACTGTGATTTCCCAGTGATAATAAGATACTATTTCAGCCCGAGATCACTGAGAGCAATACTGCTGCCAGAGGTTTTTGAGGCTCTTTGTGTTTAAGCAAACTCTGCTCTTGGTCATGTAATTGAGAGAGTGCTTTCCCTTTCCACTATGTATGCCATTGTTTCCATTTCTTGGACATGGAAAGGACTATTGCATTGCTACAGTACAATTGGTTTTGAAGGTATAGTTTAATGGAAAATAAAATTTACCATCCCTCAAAATAGACTGTCATCCAAAACCTATCTGATGTTTCTCCACTTTTACACTGGGGATGTGAATGTAATGTGGCTAAAACAACTAAATAAGAAACTTGCCTCAAATCATGACCATTTGTTTGGATTGGATTAGTTCATGTTTGTTTACATCACAGGGTCACATGGTTGAATAAACGTAGGAACTTATTTTAGTATAGGGTGATGCATACTATTATTTACAACAGTTTAATCTCATTTTGATTTTGTGATTCTGGAAGTGTTTAGTGTCTAGCTGAGAATCTCTGCTCAGAGACTAAGTACCAGCACTTAGCAGTAGCCAAAATCCATTTTTCGGCTGGACACTTTTGCCTCCCAAATCATGCAATGTATATTTATATGGGAAGAGAGTTATCTGAGCACCTCTGATTTCAGTGGAAAACATGAGGTAATTTTACCTGTAATTTTCTGTGGGGGGCAGGGAGAAAACACATATACTCCTGTTTATAAACTAGAGCATTGGGGAGAGCTGTTTGGTAACACATACAGGATGACTGATCCTAAAGAGAGACAAGTGCCAACCTAATTGAGCCAGCTAGGTGGGCTTGCTTCTGCTGCTGCTATTCTTGGCTCTGTGGTTAGATTGTGTAATTTACTCCTCAATGTAGAGTTAAGTAGACCACCTTAGGCTGTTTTCAGCACCCTTTACCAGTTTCTCCTGTTTGTATCAGTTCATCTTTGGCTTCTTTGTTTGTTTTTTCATTCTTGTTGAATTTTCCTATGATTTCCTGGGCACACACACACACACACACACACACACACACACACACACACACACACACACACACTATATATATATATATATATATATATATATATATATATATATATATATATATATATATATATAATTATTTAGTTGTAAGTTGTACATTTCTGTCTCTGGAAGTACCATATGAACAAAGGTATTGGGACACCTGCTGTTTCTTTCAAAACCAAGGGTATTATAAAGGGTTTATCCTGCTTTTATAACTGTCTCTACTGTCCAATGAAGGCTTTCTATTAGACTTTGGAGCATTGCTGTGAGGATTTGATTGCATGTATACTTCTATAGTCCACACCTGGTAATAGGCATGGTGCCAGTATGTTCATATTGATTTTCTCTTGATATTGAGTTTGTCAGTACCTCTACAGGGACTAGACAAGTTGTGTGTGTGGATTTTCACGTAGGTTAGCAATGAGTGCAACCTAAAGTTGCCAAATGCATCATTAGGGCATATTTATTTGAACAATATGACATTCACATTTGAATTTTATTTCTATTAATTTATGAATAATCTATTAAAGGTTTTGCTGTCAGGGCTCCCAGAACTCCTTAATCCAGCAGTGATTTTTTGGCATTCCAGCTCTTCTGACTCAACACATTTAAACTTAATTACTAGGTTCAGTAGCTGAGCGGGGAAAACACTGAACAGTGCTGAACTCTAGGTGTGTGACTTTTAGTGGTTTTGTGATTCATCTTTTGTTGCTGGAGTTCAATGGTGTGTGTGTGTGTGTGTGTGTGTGTGTGTGTGTGTGTGCGCGCGCATGGAGAGGGTATGTTGATGTTAACACCGGTCTCTTAAACCATTTAATTGCAGGGTATGATGGAGTGACCCATCGTGTTGTCTGAAATCCACAGTTGCGTACATTGTCAGGGCAAAACATGCTGGGGAAGCACAGAGAAATCTATCTGTGAATTGACTTTTCATGAGTTTGGCCAGTCATTTTAATTTAAGCTGAGATGTGGTAGTCAAACAGAATACAATATTTTCAGCAAATCCTTGTGTGTCTAATTACTTGTGTCTTTCTTAACTTCAAAATCAGTCTTGCATGTGCTAACATTTGGGCACTCTAAGCATTGTAAAGGCTCAGATCTTTTCTCAGATCTCTCTCAGATTGTGTGTTTATCAAATCAGACGAAAAAATGTCATCAGTTGCACAGTACCCTCCATTATGTTTCATAATATTTCACCATTTTCAAATTACAGCACTTAAAAATATCTATCTATCTATCTATCTATCTATCTATCTATCTATCTATCTATCTATCTATCTATCTATATATATATATATATTTATTGCAGAAGAAAGGTAGATATAAAATATGTGTTTCTTATGACTTCCCCCATGCTGGATTCATCAGCCTTGCCGAAATAACATGACAAGAGCCAGTGGGGTTCCGACTTCATGTTTCATTCCCTCAAGCTTTGTCCCTGCATGCTCCACAGCAACTGTGTCCTCCTGAGTGGCAAAACTGGCCTTTTAACACCCGGAGCACTCGCTTATCAGTGCCTTGTCTCTCTCATTACTGCCACAGTGTCAGAGATTTGACGCCAGGAATGACACTTCAGTCCCTGAATGACTCAAGACACGACAAAGAGCAGTCTGTTTTTCCCCTCAGTCCCCCTGGCTGGCCGCTGCAGTTAGTGTAGCGCCGGCGGGCCGCTCAGGCGCAGATGAAGTGGCTGCAGAGGCTGTGATAGCAGAGGCAGCTGCTGACAGATAAATTGCTGCTCTCTCCTGACAGGTCTGTGAGGAGGCCCTGGGGCAGTGGAGGGAGGGAGGGAGGGAGGCAGAGAGAGATGGGAATAAACTGTTGCTTCTCTCCAATGGAGTTTTTTATCTCAGAGGAGCTGTTTTTAAGGGTTCCTGTCAAAGCTGTGTTTTTATGGTTCTTTTTGTATCTTTACTTGGCTTTGTTCATTTAGAGATGGTGGTATGCAATTATGGTGATGCTAATCTCATGATAAATTACACGAGTTGACTGTTGTCTTTATATATATAGACAGGTAGAGCTGTGTGTAATAAGTAATATGAGGATATGAGTTTTCCATACACATACATGATCAAAACACCACCAATGTTGGTTCTGTGAACCCAGCAATGTAGTTAAATTTCAGTTGCATTTAGATTGAATACTGGTGCAGTATTAACCCAGAACTGTGTTGTTATAGCCTAGCATGTTTAGTGTCTGTCTGATTCAATCCCACAGAAGAGTGACTGAAGCAGAAACTACTTGGTGGATTTAATGTTATGGCTGATCATTATGTATGTCAATAAAGCACTACTGAAGTAATTAAGAAATTAAAGAAGAAAATTAATGAAATTAAGAAATAAAGTAGGGTATAACACTAAAAACTATTTTTTACAATCTGCAGATGCTATATGCCACAAAATAGCCTGTGGTCAACAGCTGTGCATTGAAGGTCAGTGCAGGGTCAAATTTCAATACATTTTAACAGCAGGAGTTCCATAGAGGGTGGCAGACAGCAGCATAATTAAGAGAATGCCAACAGTGTGGCAGTGTGAATGCTGCGTAAAATGCAGTATAAGTACTAAAAAATACAGCCTACTGCTATCAGTTATGACATTTTATATCTTTATGATTATTGATTATGATATTGGTGGGGCCTGTATGTTTGTGTGTATGCGTGGAGTGCTATTACTTCCTCCTTCCATCTATATTTGTGTGTATACTCATGCAGGGGGGTAGTAAGCTTCTGTGATGGTGTGTGAGAGAGAATAGTGTACACTAGTGCTATGCTCCACAGAAAATGGGATGTGCTTGACATTTCCTGTCAGAGAGTCAGCTCATCGAAAAGCTGTAAGCACCTCTCAGAGGAACAAAACAGCAGCTCAGGAACAACAGTGGCCACTGAAGCAGAGACGAAGGATTAGGGCTTGTTATTGTAGTTTCACTCTTCTGCAAAAGAAAATTGAAAAATGAGTTTGGACAAAGATGAGTCCCATTAAAAACATTACACATGCAAGAGCTTCTATGGCATCCTATTCTATCACATAGGTATAAGTGTTGAGGTAGCGTCTGTTTGTAACCTTTACAGCAGGTATGGAACTCAGTTATTGAGTCAGCAGAGTGTAAATGCACTATGCCCATCACACTGTGACCCCACTCTGTGACATTATGTGGTTTGACACTATGGGGCTGAGTTGCTGTGGTTCCTAAATTCTTCTGCTGTACAATGTTACCACTCACAGTTGATCATGGAATAGCTAGGAGCGAAGAAACTTCATAAACTGACTGGTGGTATCCTGTTGCAGTGCCACATGCAGTACCCTCACTGAGGCTTTTTATAACAACCCGTTTTTTTTTTATTATGGCTTGATGATTGATTATAATGCAAGTAGGACAAGTATTATTTTATTTATTTATTTATTACAGCTTCTTGGTCTCTATTGATTACTGTCACAGTGTAGTGATATTCTTGACCCATGATGTTTTTTTTCCCTCAGTTGGCCCAGTGACATTTGTGTGCGTGTTTATATTGCTGCTGTGGTGATAAGCGGGTGCTCTTGGGAGCTGATGGCTGATGGACAGGCTGCACGCAGAGCTGATAAGAAGTCGCAGGAGTGACGACACACAGTGTCTGTGTAAACTCAGGCGCTTATCTTTGGCTAAATATAGCCTCTGACTAATTTTTGACAGCCATGTGGCATGGAGAAGCACACAAACACAGACGCACGCACAGACAGACAGACAGACACACAGACAGACAGTTGCATATCACGGTTTTGTTTTGGGTGTGGAAGCCAGTGTGTGTGTGCGTGCGTGAAGGTCAATTTGAATGAAGCGACTTTCTGTTGTCAGTTTTGGTCTGTGAAGCGGGCTCTGATGTAACTCTGTCTGGTTCTGTCTTTGATGGGGGCCTAAAGAGTCCTTGGTGTGCATCACATTCAACTTTATCCCCTTAAACCTTTGACAATCTATTTGTAAGCATACACCTCATTACTGTCTTAATTTTAATCAGGTTTATAGTCCCTAAAAAAGAAGCCTGTGAGACTCCCCCAAATCTGGTAAGGTAAGATAATGACAACAACATAGTTTTTGCATCAAATCATTGAATCATTAACCTAGAGTTTAAGGGGTTGAAGTGGCAGTTCATCCCACCTGTTTTCCAATGTTTGACTAGATTATAAAACATTATATATTCTTTATATTAATATTTGTGTAGCACTTCGTAAATAGTTGCTACAGTCAGTATTGTGTATTGTGTGTTCAAAATCATTCAAAATTTGAATTTATAAGAAGCATTGAATGCTTTCTTTAAGCATCTTGTTGATTTTCAGTTACTTGTCCTACTTGCATTATAATCAGTATTAATATCAGTGATCTGTGTGCTATAGTCTCTTTATGCTATAGTCTCTTGTATGTGCATTAAATTGAGAGGCTCATACTAAATGAACTAAATACTGAACACAACACACTGTATTATTCCAGTCCTAATTTACACCCATAGTGCTTGCAATATTTTTTTTATTATCAAATTCATAAATCATAAATCATTTCATAAAAATGTATGTCTTTTAATTGGATTTTGCCTTAGATTTAACAGACTCTCTAGACACATCCATCAGCCTAGGATACAATTAGTGTGCAACTATGCTCACCAAGTAGCACTAATTACTAGGAGTGATGCTAGACAAGCCTTTTTTAAAGAAGAGGGAGAGAGAGGGAGAAAAAAAGTCCTTGACTTAAAGATGAGGCGGAGCAGACCTGAGTGATCTGAAGCACCCTGTGAAGCTGGAGAGGGCCTGGTGGCAGTTCCTGCTGCTGTTTGGGGGTGTAAATTGGCCTATGAGGAGAAAGGAAGAGCTGGCAGGGGCTTATGCAATGTGCTGCAATGCCCCGCTATGATCTCGTTGAGCCAGTGGCAATCGTTATATCTTAACAACAAGAGAGATTGGTCTGCTCTTAAACAGGCCAGCGTCTCCTTTTATTTTGCAAATGGTGTGTTTGTTGTGAGAGAAGCTGAAGCATGAACATATTAGTCTAGATTTAGATTCATCTGTATTCTCTTTGTTATTCAATATAAATCTTTTCATTAAAAAATCTTATTTTACATCAATGCACATTTCATTCTGAGCAGTGTTTGTAGTTTTCTGTGAATTCTCAGACTAATGAGTCAGAGAGGACCATTTAAAATGGGATTTAGGTTCTGACGGGCTGATGGCGTATTACCTTACCTGAGCTGGGTATTGTTTTGATGTGTTGCCCATCTAAAACACTGAACAAAATAGTGTGTGTGTGTGTGTGTGTGTGTGTGTGTGTGTGTGTGTGTGTGTGTGTGTGTGTGTGTGTGCGTGTGTGTGTCAGATGAGCACTCTAATCCTATTTACTTCTTTTTTCCTTATCCCCCAACCCAATGACAGCTATAGTATTATCCTGTAAATCTCAGTTCCATGGGAAAAAACATGTCACAATATGCCATGCATCACCTGAGGTTGGGCTGGGTTATGTGTCGATATTGGGATATAAACAGAGCAAGATATGGGCTGAGGAGATATCATTGATCTAGAGTTTTAAAGTTTTTAAATGACAGTCTGTTTCAGTCTTGTGGAAAACCTTTTTTTCTGCTCCCTCATTCTGCTCCACCCCCTGCTTTCAGCACCTTCTCTAGACTGTTCCCCTCCATTTCCCCATCAGCTTCACTAATTCAGCTCTCAACAATATTGTGGGTTCTATATTAGGTAACCAATTTAGTGGCATGTGTGTAATTGACAGCCCTTTATGGGTTGACCTGGTGATCATATGGTATACATTGCATTTAACATTGCACAAGTTTGTTCAGTTAAGTAATTATTAGTGGAAAGTTTAATTAAACATAATCTCTTTACCTTTGGTGACCTCTTTTTCCCCTTTTATTATGACACCCTTTTATGCTAGCATGCCATGTGTGTTTGTGTCTGGTGAGGGGAAATGGGTAATACACAGAAACTAGGTCCAGCAGACAAGTACTGTTCTGCTTTGGCTTTCACACCCACCCTCAGACGAGTACCCTTCAACTGCCTGCATAACAGTATGCACCAGATGACACGACACGCTGTGCACTATGATCTAACATTGTGTATGTCCCACTTTTGCTGCCAAAACGGATCTGACCCATTTAAGGCATGGGTGCCACAAGACCTCTGAAGATGTCCCATGTTATTTCCTGATGTTTTGGAAATGTTCTGACTCAGTTGTCTAGCCATCACACTGTGGTCCCAGTCCAAGTGTCTCAGATTCTTAAGCTTGCCCATTTTATCTGCTTCCAACACATCAAATTCAATAACTAACTGCTCACTAGCTGACTAAAATGTAGATTCCATACTTTGACAGGTAACCAGATAACCAGATAATCAATAATTGTCCCTTGACTTGTCAGTGGTTTTAATGTTATACCTGATTGGTGAATTTGGCAGTTGTCCTTCTGCTCCCTCTTGCTCTTTTACAAAGAGATTCTGATGGAAATACATCATGCATTTTTGACCCCTATAATATATTTTATTGATTGTTACTATAGTCTTTTTTATATCCCTTTTTAAACTATAGTAGGGATGCATCAGTATGGGAACTGAGGGGCTGAATTTGGAGTTCCATAACTAATTTTTATTAGCACTGTAGAGAAATGTGACATTTATTTCTGTAGGTTTCAAATGAAGTTTAGCACAGCAGCCCAACAGCACCTAATCAGTCTGTTATTCCAAAGGTCAAGTGCTGTCAAATGAAAACCATGCATCATTTTTGTCATCATTTCGACATTTGACATCATTTTTAATTCCCCCCATGAATTGAACTGTGTATCTGCTTTATACACTGTTTAAATAATATTGGATTAGAATTTTGGAATAGACCAAATGCTCCAAATTTATTTAAACAGGTACATGTTTCACACTGAACAGTGACAATTTATGATTTCAGTATTAATTATGCAAAATAAACAGGAGACATAATTAACAGTGATATTTGTATTGATTTCCTGTTTCTTTGTGTTTTTTTTCCTTTTCAGCAACACAGAAACCAAAGGAACCAGCAGCCATTATGGTTGCGTTTGGCATCAGCATTGTACACTCTTCTGTTTGAGAGGGAGCCTGTGGCTCACTGGAGAAGAGTGGACCGGAGGTGAGATGGCCACCTGGAAAGAACTAAAAACTGCCACCTTATGTCCTGGCTTCATCACGGAGCTGGACGCGTAATGGCACTGTCTGATTTTTTGACACGGGTTTTCAGGGAGAGGGGGGAAAAAATCGAGACAGAAGACAAATCTCCGCTGGACGGAGGCACTGGTTTTTACAATATCTTTTTTCCCCTTCCTCCCCTCTCAAGAAGATGCCATGGTGTTCACAAGACTCTTTGACAGGAATATTTTCATAAGAAACTTGTTGAGGTATTTTGTACAGTATGTGCTGTCAGTTCTTTTTGTTTGCACTTCCATACATGTACATTTTGAACAACCTCCACGAGTCCTGGGAATGCCTTATCCTCTCCAGCCGCTGCTAGAAAGAGTGCTAAATGTGGACTGAAGAAGAAGGAGGTACAAGGAAGGGCAGTAGGTTGGTCTGGATTTTTTGTTCTTTTTTTCCCTCCCAGGATACCAAACAACTTGACAGATAGCCTGACTAACTTCCAAAGAGGCAGTTTCTCTGAACAAAGAGTTTTGCACCTCAGTATGTCCAGTTGCTCAGTGTTTTTTTTTTGTTTGTTTGTTTTTTTCCTTAATGTTGTCATTACTCTATTATGTTTGTTCTTTTTTTCCAATTCATGTCACAAGTATTTATGACTAAGGGAGGTAAATATTGTCTACTGTGGCTTCATTTGACAGTAACAAATAGGGGTGCACCAATTATTAATACCAAGACCAATTTCTTCATATCCAAATTTTATCCATTTTTTTATTTACTCACAGATATGTAATAGATGCATTACTTACATGGCTCTTACAGCCTGTAAGAACATACTGAATGAGTCCTAGCACCATTCTAGGAGTCTAGGTGTTTGTTTTTGACTAAGTGTGCAGCATAGAAGAGCAGAGAATGCATAATTCACATTTGTTTACAGTCACAAATTGTGCATGTATGAAACGAACAGTCCATAAACAGCCCATAAACATCTCCTATGAACACAAATTTGGTTTATAACCAACTTGCCGCACAGTTAATAGCCTAACAGGCTCCTCTGCTCATACCCAGACATAGGCTTTAGGCTGATTTGAATATTAACTGAAGTATAGAATATGTATATTTTAAGTATATTTTGCATATTAGCCAGGTTAGCAGTGGGTGGTTAAGTAAATAAATAAACAAATGCAGAACATATTTACTCTTAATGCTTAAGCCATAAAACTGCAAAACAGGTTAATATAATTCAGACAATAAATTGGACAGTACCAATTTTGACCAATTATGACCGCTAGTGCACCCCTAGTATCAAGTCCACATATCCAATGAAAGTGTTCCTGTGTCAGCCAAACAGAATGATCTACATTAGTGTTTGGCATTCTCAGGTCTCACCAATAAGCCTGTCTGCATCAGCAATCTTTCCCAAGAGGCGCTCCAATCACTAAACGGTTTAGATGTCTAAATGGTTAACAGGTCAGTCGCATGCAGTGCCTACCTTATACCTGATCTTACCTTGAATTTTTCGGTGTGTAATGAGCAGCACAACGTGCATAGCATCATCTGAAGGGTATTGTGGAACCATGAAATGCTTCGAAAATCTTATAGACCTCCTTAACTATTTTATGAAGGTTTTAAAAGTTCATTAAATGCCTGTTTTATATCCATTGTGATCAAAAGAACAACTTTGGCATTGGACTGCAGGTTAAGTCCTGTAACACCATGAAATCCTCATTACTTCTCGGCATCACAGGTTGGCCTTTTATGCATTGTTGGTTCTTCTACTGAAAGCATGACTTTTTTTTTTGTACCACTCGAACTGTGGTTCTCTTCATTGGCTGTTGAAAATAATTCTAGCCACTTGTTCTCTCAGCCCTGGAGCAATACTGTGTCTGTGAAGTGACTGCATTTCTTCTCTCAGGATACTCGGGTGATTTTGAGTTCTGTAATTTCAAGTTGTATTTGTGCTTTTATCTTTTTATACCTTTCAGGTGACCTGTTTCAGTAGTGTACGTTTTTGTATGACCACTACTTTTGCCTTTTTTTATATAAGAGAAGGAAGGTCTTCTGTAAATTGTTCGTAAAACTGTAACTTGGTGAAATAATGTCATGTTTGAAGACACTGTTGGATTCTTAATGCTGTTTTCTTGTACTTTTTTAGAAATTGCATTTCTTTTGTCCATTTTGAAGGAGCTGTGTATATTTTGTGAGACTTGGTTTAACAGTTTCAACCTTATAGGCCTTTTCTTGTATTGCATAGATACTTCTAGATCAGAAAATTCAGTATATAGTTGTGGATATGAAGGAACTGTGATTTCAGAAAGTATACCAAATGCATTCTATAGGATTAATATGATTAAACCATTAGCACAAATGCCACAATTTAGTATATGAGAGACTACTTTTTAAAATTGGGGATAAAAAAGACCTTTGATTGGATAGCGTTAATATCCAACCAGATGTTGCCTTAATGATTTGCTTAACCTACTGGCTTGATAAAAGACTTTGATTGTGGCCTTAAATCTACACAGGTACAAAAGTATGGTACAAAAAACATCAGTTCTCTTGCCAGCTATGAGTCTATGGGGCACACGCTACTTT
Organism: Acestrorhynchus altus; assembly: GCA_034509495.1. NCBI lineage: Eukaryota > Metazoa > Chordata > Actinopteri > Characiformes > Acestrorhynchidae > Acestrorhynchus > Acestrorhynchus altus. Next base: position 17,741,258 of record CM067513.1, read on the forward strand.
TTCAAGCATGTTGAATGTCTTATGAAGTGCTGAAAGTTTGTTTCCTGCAGATCGTGAACGCTGAGCCAGTGCCTGTAGCCCTCATAGCTTATAGTGTATACATTACTCGGACCACCCAGTCTCCCCTCATATATACACTCCTTAAATTGATTTGATTTTTAAAATTGAATTGAACTTTGTAATTTATTTTTTTTTTCTTATTATTTATTTTTTGTATATTTGTCCTTTGCTACTGTATAGATTAATGTGTGCAATTTCTTTTCTTTGTGTTTTCTTGCTATTTTTGTTTTGGTCTTGGATATGTATATATTGCTTTTACTTTTGTTTTTGTTTTTATTTTTTTTACACCCCCCCCACCCACTTTCTTGGCTTAAAGAGATGAGAGGTTAGTCACTCCCAGCTGTTTTTTAATAGTGAAAATCTCCTGAATGCTTAGCTTTAGGTGTATTATTTTTGGGCCTCCAAAAGTAAACCATGGAAAGGTTTTTGGTTGTATTGTTAGCTGATGGAGGGCTAATGGGATGCACTTGTATGTTAATTATGGGCCCCTCTAATATTATATATGGAGACCATTGACCTAAAGATTCTGGTCTTCCACAGTACAATAAATCAACAAAAACCAGTTTGCGAAAAACTTGGTCATCAAATATTGGCCAAATATCAACATCTTTTAAGTACTGATATGCTTTCAAAAGCTTGCATTCATAGTCTAATCTAAATGAGCTTACGTTATGAGGTATGATATGTTTTCCTCTTAAGACACCTAAAATCCACCAAGTTTCACAGTGTAGATGGTCGGCTTCTGGATCAGTCACAAATGAGGATGAATGCATTCTGGATAAAGTGTCCTGCTCTAAGATGCTTTCAGTATACCAGCGTTTGTTGAGATTTTATCTTTACACTCTTGAAAATAAAGATGCTAGGTGTTCTTTGGTGTGATGCCATACAAGAACTATTATGATTCCCTATGACAGCATAAAACTGCACAATATATGATTTTTGTCAGTTGTATCCAAAACTGCATTTGAAATGCAATGCCAACTGGATTTGTACAGATGCGTTGAAGTCTGGACATTCATATCATTCAAGGTGTCCTTTACGTTACTCAGAGTGCGACAAACAAATCATATATTGAGTGACTAAATTGTGGGCATCCAAGAACAGTGCCAAAGACTACTTTGGTAACTGACACCTATGTTACCACAAAGTAACCCAAGCAAATAGGTTTCTGACATCCTGACATGCAAATCTGATCTGAACACTTGCAAACAGTGCAGACAATCATCTCAACAGATCTGATTTGAAAAACAGTTAGAAAAACCCTGCAAAAATCTGGTCCTGGGGAACCACCTTTTGCCCACCTCTGACCTAACAAAATTTTCAATAGATAGTTCTTTCAAACATTATTTTTTTAAATATCACAGTTGAATGGTTCTTTAAAGGATCAAAAGTGGCATCACAAAGAACCCTCTAGTACTGTTTTTGTTTTTAAGAGTGTGTTTGCCTGGTCAGTAGGGTGAAATCTGTGTAGGACAGTGTTTTCTTAGGGAGCTCTACCTTACACTATAGAAGTGACCCCTGAGGCCTAGACTTTGCTTAAACCCCATCATTACTTTTGGATAGAACCATTTAATCATCCCAGAATACTTAATGGTTTATGATCAGACTCAAAAACAAATTTCATGACAAAAATTAATCGCTGATAGAAAGCAACTATGGCTAAAAGTGAATGAAAGCTAAATTAAAAGCTAAGATAAAAGCAAGCATGACCTCATTTTTATAATGCTGGCTGTTCTTAGCATCTTTCCTTCATATTGGTAGTAATATGAAGTATTCTTTTAAATGGTTATTATTGCCCAATACTTGATGCGGGTTTGGGGTGGGGAAGATGTATCAAGACACTGGGCCACGTTAAAGGGTTGGAACTTTCTTTACTTTGTACTTCGTCCATTGTTTTCTCCTAATTTACATGCACTGGAAAGTACTTTTGTGTCTGTTTAATCTCATGGGTCCTTTGATATTCCAGTGTTAAGAGTAAGTGGCAATTCCTGGCATGGTTATTCTGATGTTCTTCAGTTGCCAGGCACAAGTGCCCAAGTGTGTGTTTTACTCAAAGGATTGCGAGCACACCATAGTGCCCAGTATTAGTCTGAGGGGAAGGGTTTGTACAGAGGACGTGCTGGGGGCTGTGGTCCGCACACCACTTTCAATGTTCAAGAAAAAGAGCAGGTTCAGGTGAAACCTGATAGTAGGGTCTGTCTGTGATGGAAACCAACAGTGTCTTGAAAAGTAGTTGAGTCCAACATTAGTTTCAGTTTCCAAAAGTAGGTGATACAGACTGTTTGGTTATTAACTGTCAGAGCTTGCTCATGTATTTTTTCTCAGATTAAAAAAAATACAATTTCTGTTTTTATCTTTTTTAACCTATGAATGCATTCAAATCTGTTTTTGGCATTAGATTTATGACAATTCAAATGAGATCAAAGGGCTTTCTTAATATAAAAACATTCCCTGTCCATCCAGTATGTTTGTTTAGATAAATCCAACTGAGTCATGAGATGTTTTTATCGATTAGCATTTGTAATGAAATCCTAAAAAGCCTTTATTTCATTCAGATTCAACAAAAGTCTTGGGGCTCACACATTCTCTGTATACCAAGAAATGAGACCCAGCAAAAATGTAGCATTTTTGTAAACATTGACTGTGTGTCTTCGAGACTGTACTGTGCACTCCTTTGTTCATTTCTCTTTTTATGTTGATAAAATGTGGAAGTTTTAGACAACTTGTTATATAGTGCAATATGCTGTATATAAGAGCTTTGCTCTACAAAACTGATTTCTGATTATTATTTTTTTTTTGATTTTTCATTGGTACATTTTTTTTTCATTAAAATTGTATTAAAGCCTGAATGTTTTGAGATTTGTTCATTTTTAATAACACCCTGTGAAATGTCTGAGTCTAGTAACTGAAGGGCATGTTTTGGAGTTGTGCTGAGGCAGAACATATTGTTCTTTCTCACTCTCACTCTCCCTCTCTCATACTGGAGTCGCAAAACTAGCCAGCCGTTTGGCTGAGGCACTGCCAGCTGCTTCTATCTCCCACTGCAGGGTCATTAATTCAGTGGGCTATGCTATGCCTCTTGCCCACACTAATGACCGCCTGTCTGTTCACAAACACATGCACACAGAGCTGTAAATGTCTGAGAGTCATGCCCATTTATAGAGCAAGCAGGAAGATTCCATCTCAAACCAAATGAATGTACTTTATGCAAGAGTCACTGTTGCTCTGTTGATACTTTGAATGGCATAAAATGCTAATCCTCTGTAACTTCACATTCAAACATTTAACGTATGACCCTTAAAGATATGAATGAAAGAATGCTATTGTAATGACTGATGCTGGTCCATTTTGAAAGGAGTTACTCATTTTATGTAGTAGTTGTTTTATGTATTCTTAATTTAGGATAAAATTATGAACCTCGTCAACTAGAGGTATGACTAATTACAAAGAAGTAGTCACACCTCTATTCAGAGAAGCCTTTTTGCTCAGGGCCTTCTTGAAGTCAGATGATATTTTATAAATTTGTTTATTTAAAAAAATCTAAAAATCCATATACCAATCAGCCATCAGTAGTGACACAGACATGTGAAGTGAATGACATTGATTATCTTCATCTACACTGGCACATCTAGGGGCAGATATAAGTGAGCAGTCAGTTCATCCATCCATCCATCCATTTTCTGAACCGCTTATTCCTGAATAGGGTCACAGGTGAGCCGGTGCCCAGCCAGCGCAAGGGCGGGAAACAACCCTAGATAGGGCACTAGTCCATCGTAGGGCCACTTTGGAGTCACCAATTCACCTACCATGCATGTCTTTGGGGGAAACTGGAGGAAACCTGCAAACTCCGCATAGAAACTTCCCAGGTCACCCCACCCAGGGATCGAACCCAGGTTCATTCTTGCTGTGAGGCAACAGCACTATCCACTGTGCCACCCACAGTCAGTTCACTTTGTCTTAAATGTGGGATTAAAGCAGGAAGCAAGCAGAAGAATTACTTTGACAAGGCCCAAATTTTGTTCACTAGACAATTGGATCAGAGCATCTCTAAAATATCCGACAGGTCTTGTGGGGGTGTGCAGTAGTCAATACTTAGCAAAAGTGGGTTAATATAAGAACAACCAGCGAAGAGGGACATAGGTCCCTGAGGCTCAATGATCAATGGAGTCCGTACCTCACAACCTACAGGAGTGCAAAACTGCAGTCCTGGAGGGACAGTGTCCAGCAAAGTTTTGTGGTTAGCCTACTCAAACACCTGATTCATTTAGTCAGTTAATTACCAGACAAAGTGGGTGTGCTTGAGTAGCGCAACTACTAAACTTTGCTGGACACCAAGAGTTGTGCACGCCTGACTTACATGACCTGCAACTAAGTTCTTGGTACCACATTCAACAAGACACTTTCAGAGGTCTTGTGGAGTCCATGCTTCAAATGCCCAGATCTGCTGTTGTGATACAAGGGGTACCAAGTCAATATGGGGCAAGTGAATGAATATAAAGCAATGGGGAAATTCCTAATGGCTTAATGATTTTGTGGAGTTGAAAAATACTTTTTATTCAATACAGTTTAAATTCTGAAAGCTCTCACATTGGTTAGGGTTTCAGGGACCTGGACTGAAGGTCTAAAGTTAACCACCAATTTAATTATGACAGTCACATTTGTACTTTGACAGCCCAGAAAGAGTCCAGTTATGGCTTTTTCCAGTCAATTCACCTCATCATGGAAACTTGTAATTGACTCAGTATTGGAAACAAGAAAAACCCAGTCACTGTATATTTTACTGAAAAATCCTGAAGATACAGGCAACAACCATTTTTATACTGGAGAAGGTGGTTTACAACTATCTTGCCAATATGGTTCCTCATACTTATACTTTGAAGTTTGCTGCTGTATATAAACTAATAAACAAACAAACAAACAATAGGTATGCCAGGTGCAACACATGCATATCCTGCCTATGGCACGAGTCTGTCCTTTAAAGGTATTGTATGTTGTTTATGTCATCAAAGTGTGAAATTTGAGGAGTCACGCTTAGGATACCAATTTGCTAACATAAGGGATACATATCCTGCCTTTGTTTGGCTAACTGTCTCAGCTGTCCAGGGAAGGCTTTCTACTGGATTCTGGAACACTGTTGTAAGGATTTGATTACAATCAGCAGCAAGAGCATCAGTGAGGTTAGAATATTGAAGGCTCACCACCTCATCCCCAACTCCCTTACTCATCCTCAAAGTACTGGAACGAGCACAATCATACCAGAGAGCACAGTTTCACTGCTCCATGACTCAATGCTGGGGGTTTTACACCTGGCATTAGACATGGTGTCAATAGGTTCATGTTTATTTACTCCAGGAAGTCCTAAACTATTGGCCTATGCTTTTCTACAAGGACTAGACACGGTGTGTGTGCATTTGCATATCTGTGTCAGCAATGGAATGGAACCAAATGTATGAAATGTAGTCAAATGCACTCATCTATTAAAAGATAGCATAGCCAGTCTTTCTCTTACATCTGTACTGTGACATGTGAATCCAGAAGGGACTTTAACCTGTTAGGTGCTTTTGCTGCACTGTCTTACCTGACGCACCTGTTCCATCACTTCCAACCTGAGAACTCCCAAGCCTGAAGCACCAGACAAACACATACACATTTACATTTACATTTAAGTTTACATTTACATTTACATTTAAGGCATTTGGCAGATGCTCTTATCCACCGTGACTTACAAAAGTGTTTTGTTGTTCACTCAGAAGATATCCTGAAACAGTTAGTAGAGGCTAGAATCCAGAGATTCCTCAAGTTTAAGCTTAAATGCTGCCAAAAGCAAAAGTCAGATTGGAGACCTTGGCACTCACAAGCTTCAGTATAAATATAAACCTTTAATGAGTTAAACGCTCTTGAAAGAGATGGGTCTTCAGTCTATGTTTGAAGACAGCGATATGTCAAGTGTTGTGCTTTCAGCTTGAGGAATATATCACAGAGCATTTCCCTTCAACTCAAGCACTAAAAAATACAGAACCTTTAGGCACAGTGAAGGTTGTTTTTCAGCTTCTTTGCTGTTAATAAGAGCAGTAATCAGTTACAAGAGTTCTTTCTGAATGCCCCCCTCCCCACGCCACCTTCCTATTTCTTTCACGAACAGTATTAGACTTGAATTGGATAGATTTTATAATTGGCATTTAGTATTACAGTCAGAGGTGTAATCAGAAAAGCATTCACGCAGGATTCAAGCAGGATTCAAGCAGGATTCATGTACTTGCAACCAATGTGACCACAATGTCTAAATGTCTGCTCACGGTAGGCCTAACTTTTGCCCAGTGAGGATGACATTATGGCATACAAATTAGACAATGGATTTGGGGAAAAACAACATGGCAAACTTAAAACCTAAACCATCAAGCATTAAGCCGAAAGTAGGGGTATCATATTTTGGTTTTCAATAAAAAAGAGGACATTGGGACACAGATTTTATGGCAACAGTAGAAACAAACACTGACATTAAATCAATGCAAAATCTCTGATGTTTTAAGAATTTTAGAATAATTTTAAACATCCCAAAAAAGTACATATGGTCACCCAAGATAAAGTATAACTAGGAAGTAGTTATATTTCATCTTGGGTGACCATATGTCCTCTTTTTGGGATGGAGGGTACGTTTACTAGTAATTGTTTATGTTACCTTTTGGTTGTCTCCTTTTAGTCAGACTGTTATAGTCAGATCTGCCACAGTCACTTGCCACACTCTGGTAATGTTTGCATTTTTTATTCTCCATAAATGTAAACACTAAACTTAGTATATATGATTTTTCCTGGCCAGTGTCATCCTTAGTTTTATGTATTATTGAGCATCGTATTTAAAGCTGCTTGGAACTGGATTTGAATAATTTAATTATTTATGGACCATTTATATTCACACACTGTTTACATTTTGAGACATAGCCCAATTTAATTTTAGTAATAAAAGGGCATTGTAAGTACCACCTTCACATACCACCCCTGACAATTCTGACTTTTTGTCATTTTTGTAAAATTGTTTAATTTGCCTTTGGCTTTCGAAATAAGTACAAGTGAAGTGACTGAAGTCCACTTGTTTTTTGCCTGCTTCTTCCTGCAATGTTGCACTTCTTAAAGGTGGAATTCAAAATTCGACAGTTTTAAAAACTTTAAGTACAGGAATTAAAAACTTCAGGTTAATCAGAAAACAGCACACTGTGCCCTTTTGGGGATGGGATTTGCTTTCACAGGTCCACAAAGTGCATCTTTTCACCTGCTGAAGCTTCCATTTCAAAAACAGTGCTAAATGCTTGAGGCAATGGCTGGCATGCAAAGCTTGCTAGGCTGAGTTTGGAGGGTGGAGGCTTGTGAGAAATCATGGTAGGCCTAGACCTACTGGCCCATTTGGCTGATTACAATTATAATTATTCAGGTCTGGTTTCAGAAACACTGGTGAACAGCAAGACTGGGCAAGAGTTCCTAACCGGCCCCAACTCCTCATCTAACAAGTCCATCTCATGAAGCTCTTGCTAATTAGTGGATAAGTGTCTTATAAATGCTCAACTTTGGACTCTAAGCAAGACGTTTTCTTGACTTTTTTTTATCCATTTCACAAAATAAGGAACTTTTTAAATGGCTTTTAAATGGCTCTTTTTGTTGTCATGGCCATAATAAAACGATTGCCTTTACTATGTAACATGTAAAGAACCCCTTTTCAATTAAGTAAATTCAATGCATCATGTTTTTCTGTGTAAGAGCACATTACAGCACAACAGTAAAGTCAAGCAGTAACAGTGGACATGATAATTTTAGCTGTTGTGGTACAGAAAGGAGAGGGAGAGCGGGAGGAAGGGTGGGCTGCAGTCTGGGGGCAGGCCTCCAGATCCACAGCCTTTGCTTGCCTCAGCACTTTTCACAGAGGAGAGAGAGTCTTGGCAGCCGCTGGCTCACAAACAATGGCCCCTCTGTTCTTGGACCACTCGCTGCCTGAAAGAGACACCCATTAGCCCCACTGTCTATCTCTAGGGTCAGGCCCAAGGGTCACCAGCAAGTGCCGCTCTTGTTTATGTCTGCAAAGCCAATCAAAACACTCTGCTCCAATGCTTAACCCCTTCCTTCCTATGTTCGTGCTTACAAAATACAAAGCAAAGGGACTACAAATGGTAATCTTTGTTTTGAACTACAGTGGGGAAAATAAGTATTTAATGATTTCCCACCTACAAAGAATGGAGAGGTCTGTCATTTTTATCATAGGTAAACTTCAACTGTGAGAGGCAGAATCTAAAAAATCCAGATAACCACATTGCATGATATATGAATTATTAATTTGCATTTTATTACCAACCAGCAAGAATTCTCTCACAGACCACTTAGTTTTTTCCTTAAGAAGGCCTGCATTAATTACCTGTTTGAATATGTTACCTGTATAAAAGACACTTATCCACACACTCAATAACACTCCAACCTGTCCACCATAGCCAAGACCAAAGAACTGTCTAAGGACACCAGGGACAAAACTGTAGACCTGCACAAGACTGGGATAAGCTACAGGACAATAGACAAGCAGCTTGGTGAGAAGGCAACAATGGCAGAAATATAACATGAGTCAGTCTTCCTCAGTCTGGGGCTCCATGCAAGATCACGCCTTGTGGGTTAAGGATGATTCTAAAAAAGGTCAGGAATCAGCCCAGAACTACACGGGACGAACTTGTCAATGAACTGAAGGGAGCTGGGACCACAGTCTTAACGATTACCATTACTAACACACAGTGCCATTATGGATTCAAATCCTGCAAGGCACACAATGTCCCCCTGCTCACACCAGCACATGTGCAGGCCTGTTTGAAGTTCAGCATGACCATCTGGATGATCCCAAGGAAGCATGTGAGAATGTCATGAGGTCCGATGAGACCAAACTAGAACATTTTGGTATCAACTCCACTCACCATGTTTGGAAGAAGAAGAAGAATGAGTACAACCCCGAGAACATTGTCCCAACCGTGAAGCATGGGGGTGGAAACATCATATTTTGGGGGTGCTTTTCTGCAAACGGGACAGGATGACTGCATATCGAAGAGAGGAAAATGGGGCCATGTATTTTGGCCAACAGCCTCCTTCCCTCAGCATGAATATTGAAGACGGGTCATGGCTGGGTCTTCCAGCATGACAATGACCCGAAACACACAGCCAGAGCAATTAAGGAGTTGCTTTGTAAGAAGCATTTCAAGGTCCTGGAGTGGCCTAGCCAATCTCCAGACCTGAACCCAATAGAAAACTTTGGCAGAAGCTGAAACTCAGTGTTGCCCAGCAACAACCCTGAAGCCTGAAAGATCTGGAGAAGATCTGTATGGAGGAGTGAGGGAAAATCCCTGCTGCAGTGTGTGCAAACTTTTCTGTACCAAGTTCTGTTTTTCTATTGCATCAAATACTTATTTCATGCATTAAAATGCAAGTTAATTATTTAAGAATCATACAATGTGAGGTCTGGATTTTTAGATTGTGTCTCTCCATTCTTTGTAGGTGGGCAAACTTGCAAAATTGGCAGGGTATCAAATACTTATTTTCCCTGTAATAATAAGGATCATGTTAACCATTAGTAAATTATTTTTTCCTTACGGTTGGTTATAGAGCAATGTGGTGTACTTTAATATAACATTTTCCAATCAATTTAGCTTCTGCAGGTCAAAAGATGACCTTTGTGGACCTGAGAAAGCAAAGTCTGTCTGAGCACAGTATCCTGTTTTCAGATTAAGGTGAAGATTTAATTAGAATTTTGAATTCTAATTCACATCACATGGCTGATGAAGGAGTTGGGAAATCTTTCTTCCAGTTGATGTAGGAAAACATCCAGGAAACATCTAATTGGCATTGTTTCAGCCAAATGAGGAAATACCAGATAGTATGGCCTTTCTATTGCATTTCTATCAAATACATGTTGATCTATTAAATACAGAAGGAAAACTATCTCTATATATTGTTAAAATGAAGAGCAAATATGTTCAAATGTGAAAATAAAAATCTAAGTTGTTCATTAGGTGTCCCATTGTTTTGAAATACCTTTCATATCTCCATTAGCAAACCCGTGTAAGGTGGAAAGTAGTTTTATTAATGTGTTAGACCTGCTAAGTTCAAATTTTTATCAGCCTGGTACTGGCAGAAATGTGGTGGAAAACAGAAAAACAGGTTGCTGCATCCTCCACAAGAGACTCTTCTGTATTAGTTTGGAAAGACAAGGCCCAAAGAAACAGCTCCATTATTATCAGAACAACATGCCAACCAGTTAGACATTCAACTAACAAACTAACAGAGTTAATGTTTGACAGCAAGTAAGACAATTAACTTATTAGAAAATGACATTTCATATAGTACCTCAGTTGCATGTGCTAAAATGAACGCAGAATTGGGTGCTTTCACAAATAAATGACCTTTTTTTAAATTCTGTCCTTTGGTGCAAAGACAGAATCTGGATGTTTGTCTCCTTTATGTCTTGAAGAATGGAAGGTACTCGATGCTTGAAGGGGTCTTGCTACAGATCAGGTTTTGACGACTGGCATCAAGTATGGAGGGGCTGGTCCTTTTTTGGCTTTGTAGGCCAGCATCAAGGTTTTGAATCTGATGCGGGCAGCTACAGGAAGCCAGTGTAACTCTGTTGCAGGTTTCTGCATGTGGACATAAAGTGGAGCATTACTGTTAATTGAGCACAGTGGCTGTCAGCAAAGTAGCATTAAAGGTGCTTTAACACCTGCCATGCTGACAAAACCCAAAAGGTCGTTCAAAGCAGCAACAGCTGAGGCAGTTTCATGCTGACTGTGAGGAAATTGTTTCATTACTGCTTTACAGCACTCGCTCATTTCATTAACCTCAAAGAGTCCTTCCACACTGTATGTGAGATAAAGGAAGTTGTTGATGTTCTTGGAAGCAGAATAATATGCTGCATAAGTCAGGGTTCATCAGAAAATGCCTGATGTTGAGAACGTTTGTGAAACTTGTGTACTTATCCTGGCTATATTTAAATGTCTTGAAATGTGAATACTCCAAGGAGGCACAGCTAACTCCACTCAGTCCATATGGTGAGCAGGGTGGGTAGAAGGGGAGGGGAGGGAAGCTTTTAGGGGTGCATAACTGTTACCATAATCATTGTCTTCTTTGTTTATTCAGTTTCTCTGACAGTTTTATTATTTAGGCCAGAGAAAGACTAATGAAAAGTGGTTTTAGATACAGCTGAAAAAATTATGTCAGCAACTCATAATGATTCCACCCCAATTTTATAGCCTCTAAATGCCTCTAAACATAGGTTTTAACCCTGTACTTTTACCAAAAAAAAAAATGACAGCTCCAGTCTGAATTTGATGAGTGGAGTACTCTGTTCCAAGGCAAGTAGCAGTAATTTGCCTAAATTTCTGTCACATTATTTTGTTTATGGCACAGACTAGCATGTGAAAAATGCTGCACAAAAATTGAGCTCATGGTCCATTTTACATAGTCATGTTTCTATTAATTTATCTTTGCATTAGTGTATCCATACATTAAAGGCTGTTATGGACATAAATTAAACAGATTAAAAAAATGTTTCATGACCAAGTTTATGTAAACATAGGTCCAATTTCAAGCACAAAAGAAAGAACTAAAAACTGACACCAGCATTGGTAACGGATGCCTTGTGTGCCAGTGCATACCCATTAAAGTGCTAAACACCTTTAGGCCTTTAGTCAACAGTCAGTTTGATTACAATGTCTATAAAACTCCTTTTGACATTTATTGAAAGCTCTATGTACTGACACAACATTTCAGTCTGGTTTTTGCTTCGTCACAACTAAGTGGATTGAGTTTATGAGGCCTGCAAGCTGTTTTAACCTTTAGAACCTAAGGGTATGTTTGTGGGATGTTTTCATAGCTTGACATACTTTTATTCACCAAATAAAATTATACAAATATGTATAGGAGACAGGAGATCCTGGGTTACTCATATTTTAATTTAAATATTTGACCATGTTTTGATCAAATATTTACTTGCACCTACACTTTTTGTGTGTTTTATTTTTTATTTAGTTTAGAATTAATAAAAATTAGAAATTGTTGGAAATTGTTTATCCAGAGTGTTCTTGAGCTGAAAATGCAAGACTTTTGATGTGCTATTTGTAATAATTAAATTTACAAGGATATTTATAATTATAAGTTCTTAAACTATTTGACAGTAATCCAAATAAAATAAAAACAGCACATACATGTATGTATTCAGTATTATTCCTTCTTCAGAATTGTATTCTGAAATTTCTATATACTGTGTGAGCAAAAAGAAGAGCAAACAGTCCCTCCCTTCTGATTTTCTTCTATAAGCCAATATCTGGGTAAGTGGCCCCAATCATGCTTTGGGGTTGTGTTGCAGCCAGTGGCACGGGGAACATTTTACAGGAATAGGGAAGAATTGATTCAATGAAAATCCAGCAAACTCTGGAAGAAAACAAACATCATCTGTTAAAAAGCTGAAGTTGAAAAGAGGATGGCTTCTACAAATGGATAATAATCCTTAACACTCCCCAACATCCACGATACCTCAAAAGGGGCAAGAGGAAGGTTTTACCATGGCCCTCACAGTCCCCTGATCTGAACATCAATAAAAAACAAAACAATCAAAAGAGCAGTGCATATAAGAAGGCCCAGGAATCTCACAGAACTGGAAGACTTTTGCAAAGAACAATGGAGGAAAATCCCTCCAACAATAACTGAAAGACTCTAGGCACTGTACTAAATGTGCAAGACATTTTGCTTTGGGCCATTTTACTTTTTGTTATTTTGAATATGCAAAATATGAAACTAAAAATATTTTGCTTAAAATATATATGCAATGTGTCATCTGTAATGTTTTGCCTTTTGGAGATCATTTCTTCAACTTGCTGTTTACAGCAACAGCAATTTTGACCAGGGGTGTCCAAAGTTTTGCATGCCACTGTAAGTACTACAGAACATGAATTAGAATATAACAAGAATAGAGTTATATAGTTATATAACTATATAGTTATATAGTTAGGACATTTTAAATTGATTGAATGCATTTAGTAACAACAGATGTCTGAAATTGATTGTAAAATCATTGTAATTTAAGTCTACTTTGCTAAATAAAATGTGGGTATATATGTCCATCACTTCAATTACAGCCTCATATACATGTTAGCTAGTAACTATAAATATGGCTTTGTGAAAATTAAGACTACTAACATCTCATATGTAATTTTGTAAAGATTAAATAGCATTAAAGATGTCATTCTGAAGGTAAACCACATATAATCTAATTCTGTTAACCCTAACTGGGCAACTCAACTGAGAGATCATGTTTTTCATCACAACGGTTCATTTTTATGTCATTAAACAATTATATAACCCTTAAGAAGTTAACTAAAATTCACTATTTCTTTTTCTTATATCAACTTTAGGTATAGATTGAAGTAAGTGTCAATGCACATATATGTGTTTTTTTCTCAGCTTTCAGACAACAACAATTGTTATTTTCAATGAAGGGAATAATACAGAACATAGGTTTTGCTGAGTTTTTATTACAGTAATCTATAAAAAGGGCTGCCCATGTGGTCACATTGCCTGTGGCATGGTCAATGTTGTACTGGTCAGTGGTCTGCAACAGTGGTTTCACTTTTAACCTTGCAAAGTGAAAGGCATTCTAAGAATGCCAATATCCTCTTACAATTTCTCTGTAACGGCTTGATATGTATTCTGTTACTACCCAAACCTGTACATCAATTACAAACGGTTTCATCTGTATGAAACCATTTCTAAGAAAGCCAATATCTCTCCATTTGAAATGTAAATAGAAGAAATAAACATAAAAGAAACTCTTGGATTTGCCAGTATGCAGGCTGGGAGGAATGTGTACCTTAATGAGATTAAACCCGGAGTAACGTGCTATCTAATGTTTAGATGTTGGTAGACCAATAACCCAAACAATAACATTCACCCATTCACTCCAGCAACTTTTTCCATCACATGTTTCTGACTCACTTTGTTTTTGTCTTATCTTGCTCACACATGAACATAAAAATAGCTGCGGTTGTCTGCAGTTGTTCCATGAGCCATTAGCAGAGTGTGTTAACTAATTTTAACATAGACATGATCATCAGAACTGGTTAGACTGGTGTAACAGGCTTGAAAAGTATCAGCTCATATTAACCTATGGGTTGTTGTCACATAGGTTGTTCATCACATATTACATTGCCACATTATATCTAATCAGCAGATGTTCTTATTTATTGTTTTGAATTGGTAATGCCTGTGATCAATATTATAGCCAAATGGCTTTATCTGATTGTGATTCAGAGGTGTGGCTGGAAGTTGAAATTTGCGGTTGCCTCAAATGTAGACATCAGGATGTCACTCTGTCTTGTTTCTGTGTTTGCACACATCCTTTGTTCCTAAACTGAGTGCATCACGAAACCGGGGCGATGCAGAAGTTATGATTATGAAAATTTGGTCAAATGTCTGGAAATATATTTACATTAATGTTCCCCTGAAGGAAAGAGTATATCCGTAGCTGCTTACCACTTACCACATCTGATGACAAACCATGTGTATCCAGGTGTATCAGGAGAGTAGGTGTATGAGACAGTGACTCAGACTTACTCATTATATCTACACACTCCAATGTGCTGTTTGTAACACTATTTCTGAGAAAGCCTTGGGCTGTAAGCTGTTATTTGTTCAGTTCTGTGTTTATAGTAAAGAATATCTCCTGACTCCCATATTACTCAACCATTTTTTGGTTATAACATATGCTCCATGTAAGAAATGCTCAGCAGATTTACAGACAAATGCAATAGAAAATGAATACAACTTCAGAAACTCAAACCATGCCCTACACCGTACATAAATGTTGTATGAGTGCAGAATGTAAAGTACAGAAGTGCAGGATTTGAGATGTACCCTGAGGCTATATGAATGTACACGGAGCTGCAACTAAGCAACCAAACAAATGGAAAACATTTATCCATGACATAATATATACAAACTATGATTACCCTGGTTTTAGCACAGGGATATGACCAAAACAATGACAGACCTCTTCTAGCTTTGTATTCTTTCAATGGAGTTTATAAAAAATGTATATATATATATATATATATATATATATATATATAGGTATAATACCTTGAGAGCAGCCTTGAGAGGATTGATTAGAAAACTCCATTTAAGAACTTGGGAGAGCTTCACAAACAATGCACTGAGGCTGGTGTCAGTGCATCAAGAGCCCCCACGCACAGATGTGCAGCATTCTTCTGAAAAAGTCCCCTTTCCAGATGAAAGTACTTCAGTCCCAACTCAAGCTCCAAGAGTCTGGAGGAAGAGTGGAGGGGGACCGAATCCAAGGGTCTGAAGTCCAGAGCATTTAAAACATTTCATGCTTCCATTTGCTTATAAACTCTATGTAGATGCTGATTTCCTTTTCTATCAGGAAAAAATAAACGGAGTGCATGTGGTGATTTTGAAGAAACTGTTTCAGATTTTATATAATAGAATAGAATAGAACTTTATTGATACCTTGGAAGGGTTCCCTCAGGGGAATTAAGGGTGATGAATGTTGATGAATTTGTGATTTGTGAATTTGCAGCTATTTTTTTATATTGTGCAGTGTGTTGGACTTTCTCACAGTATGATGGCCTAATGTAGAAAGCAGGCCAAAAGCCGTTGCATATTTTCAGACAGTAAAATAATCAATCATAGTTGAGGCCTCAAGGACTGGGCATAAGGAGTCACATGCTGAGGGTAAAAGCTGGAGAATGAAAATGACCTGCCTCTCTGTAATTATCTACAAATTCCTTGACTTGGAGCATAAATAAACTGAACAGAACATGTCCATTTACTGCAGTCTCTGGAAACCAAGGCAGTACAGCAAGTCAATGACTCAACTAAGACCAGTGCTGAAATGTGTCTTCAAGAAGACCAGATATCAAAATGTTTTATTTTCCACCTTCTGTAAACCTTTCATGAATACAGTTATAAGGATATATAAAACATATGAGTCTATTATTATTTCTAGAACTTAATCACATTGTTTTGTTATTGTATTGGATACAAAAACAAACTAACAAACAAAAAACTTGACTCATAATCTCAACTCATATTCCAACACACTTTAAAATGGGTTTTTACAAATGTTCTTTATTAAAGGAAAAAACCTGGAAAAGCTTTTGCTGCTGGTTCTTTATATAACACTTAAAATGATTCTCATGAGTCAAATAACCCTTTTCCATTACTTTGTAGAACACATTTTAGAGGCATTTGTACCATTATTCTTTGACAGCTATTCTGACTTCCTTATACACGGTACAGTGGCTCCTCATAGTCCTGCTTGAATTCTATGTGGATATGAATACATGGATGCAGCACTATACTGGAATCTTGCATCACACAGTCTTGGTAGCATCATACAGGTCCTACTATTTTTGTGGTTGCACATTCCTGCTCTGAACCTCCAGTCTTTGTATATTTTGAGACCTGGAAATTAGGTAGGCCTTTCTAAGTCAATATCACATTCATTTTTTTATTTTCATTTTTTCTCAAAATGGCGCCTCAGAGGTGGCAGCCTTTTGCAGTAGCTCCTGCTCTCTTGAGTTTTTTTTTCTAACTTTTTACTCTTTTGTCTTGTATTTCAGTTTACTTTAACATTTTCTTAACATTATATCTTATGTAGCTAACTTAACTATTAGAACCTGAGATTTGCTGGCAGTCACATGCCCTTTTCTAGGCTTCATAACTCAGGGTCATAATAGACTTATGTGTCTGTGCTGTTTGATTGTAAGTGGGTTGATTTTTGACATTTAGTGCTAAGGGCTTTCTCCTGGTGACTTGTCCATTTTTCTTTAAGTGCCTCCTCATTTCTCATCTTGAAACAGCCACACCTGCATTTCAGCTTATGTTATGAACAATTTTCCTGGAAGTGGCTGAAATATCTACCTGAACTTGGCTTGGTTTCAGCAGAATCCCTCATTTTTTCATTTCTTAGTTAGTGTTTGAAAACTGTGGATTGGCATTCTCAATTCTTTTGCTATTTTTATAAACTTTTTATACACTTTTGCCACTTTTATAAATTTTATAAATTGTATAAATTTTTGCCACTTTTATAAATTTTATAAACTTTTCTCACAGATCATTTGATCATTCTTTTGTTTTCTCCATGTCTCATAATTCAACATCATCAGTGATTGTACTGGATGAAACATTCAGGGTGAGGTGAGGTGAGAATGGTTACCTTTAGTAATCCTTTAAATCCATCTGTGTCAGCTTGTATGTATTATCATGCCAGGGTATGTAAACTTTGATTAGGGTCATTTGGGTAGTTTCTGTTGTCATTATGTTGTCATAATTGTTTGATTCACCCAACCACTAACAATGAATAAAAGTTGTATTATCATTCATATTCTCTGACAAAAAAAGTCTGCCAAGGTATGTAAATTTATGAGCACAACTATATGTCTTGTTAAATCACTTTTTAACATATAAAGTTAATAAAGCATGAAAATTTTGAATTTTTTTTTGTTTTGTTGAGTAAACCAGCACATGGTTAAAATATGAAGTTTAACTTTATACTTTAGCTGTATTTCTATTGACTTTCTGTGCAAAATTGAGATGCACAGCCAGGTGGTTAAGGAACCAGCCTTGTGACTGAAAGGTTGTTGGATTGATTCCCTGAACTCACAGGATATGACTGAAATGCCCTTAAGCAAGACACTTAATTTCTTAGTTCCCCATGTTAAACCTTGGGTGCCCATGAACCTGTCACAAGTTCACAGATTTTCCTTGCTTGGACCACTTTAATGTCACTTAAGGACAAAGGTATAAAATGGGGGTCCGAGTAGTTTATATACATCTTCAGTACTTGTAAATAACTTATATCAGATTTGCAAATACAAGTTGCAAATTCTTCGGTGTAATTTTGAAAGCATTGATAGCAGCAAGAGTGAAAGGGAAGGTTTACGAGACAGTAGTGAGACCTGTTATGATGTATGGTTTGGAGACTGTGGCATCCTGTGACAAGGATGGACAAGATCAGAGGGACAGTGATGGTGGAGCAGTTTGGCGATAAAGCCAGAGAGGCCAGGTTGAGATGGTTTGGACATGTGTCGAGGAGGAACAGCGAATATATTGGACAAATGTTGGAGATGGAGCTGCCAGGCAGAAGGAGAAGAGGAAGACCTCAGAGAAGGTTTATGGATGTAGTGAAAGTGGACATGGAGATGGTTGGTGTAACAGTAGAGGATGCAGGGGATTGAAAAAGATGGAGGCAGATGATCCGCTGTGCCGACCCCGAAAGGGAGCAGCTGAAAGAAGAAGAAGTTTATATTAACAAACAGTTGAAGCTGCCTTGAATTAGCGTGCATACTAATTAGATTAGATGCTCCCCTCATTAGACACTTTGACAGACTGCTTGGCAAGGTTATAGCACTTCCCAAGCTCACACTGCACAGTTCACCCCCACAAACCAAATCCCAGTCAACTGGTTTAGGAAGCCCAAGAAACAGACATAGACAGTATAGATTAATATAGAATAAACTCACTTTAAATAGCAATCTTCAGAAGTAATAATTTAATTATAATAATTATTTTATATCTATATGAGTAGTGCATGTAAGTACAGTTGGTACTGTATTACAATAATGACAATGGTAATGTAACTACTATGGTACAGGTCAGTATATTAGTGTTATGTGTTACTTTGCATTGATTTACCCTCAGTGGCATTGGAGAGCAGAGGAAAGGTGGACCCCTTTTAACTGATCAGTCAGAGTCTGCATGCAGGTTGTGCATGTACAAGTAGATGGAGCAGTAAACATGCATTTAAACTGGGATTTAATTTAGTTGGAATTAGTGAATTTTTGTTTTTCCACAAGATGGATTACTCACTGAAAATTCATCCCACAATGATGAAAACATGATTTTTAATAAGGGTAAGACATGATATGTGTATCATTTCTGTACGTTCCAGTGTAGATTAGTGTAGGTAACATCTTATGTAGGTTACTTTAGGTTACATCTCATGTAGGTTCCTGTAGCTTATATTTTATTAAAGAGAAAGAGAGAGAGAGAGAGAGAGAGAGAGAGAGAGAGAGAGAGAGAGAGAGAGATTTGAAGAGAGACAGACCCTCCCCCACTTCTCTTTATACAACAAGCTTGAACAAAGTACACACAGTTGTCAAGGGAATCACGACATAGAGTCACAGAGGATAGAGGCTGTGAGTGAGCAGAAGAGTGTAATTAACTTTACAGAGAAAAAAGAACGTCACATTCTAAATAAGGCCAAGAGACGTGTGCAGTGTTAACTGTGTATGAGTTGTATGTTTGTATGTGTGTCAGCGAACTGAGGGCATGCCAGTCCGGTGTTTATTGTTCCAGCAAGCCTTTGCCTCTAGCCCATGACTAATTCAGATTCAATTGCCCATTAGGTTTCATAACCATAGTTAAGATTGGAGATGTAGACAACACCTGTGTAGAGTATAAGCAATGAAACACAGGACAGTGGTGTTTTCAGTGTCTTCACAGTAGATGATTTTGAACATTTTGTCTAGAAGGGTATTGATGAGATCTGGTTATATAACTGAGGAAAAACACGTAAATGTTGTAACCACTGATGTAACTTTCCACAGAAATACAAGGAAGTTGAATCTGATTATTTAGTAAAGTGAGTTATTTTCCTGGCAAGCTGACCACAGAGGGCCATCGGAGATAGCTAGTTTTGTTTACCAAGTGCAAACCCAGTGCAAGCCTTTTGTTGGGCTCTAAGTAGCAGTCTCTCCCAGGCTCACAGCTGTGACACACACACACACACACACACACACACCAATTTCTGTGGTCAAGGGGAGGGACTAGAAGTACAGCAATCACGTCTTTCGAAAACCCAGTGAACTCCTCTTTGCTGCAGGGAATTACTGTGTGCACAGATTCTAGAAAAATAGAGTGCCACATACAAGCACCTTCAAAGTGATTTCATTCCATTGAACAGGCCCACTGTGTGCTGAGTGAAGCAAACTGATGTCTCACAGCATGATCTTCCATCTAGACCTTTAGAACTGATAAAGAAAAATCCTCAGCGTGAAAGAAAATGTGCACTTAAAGCAACATAATGTAGCATTTTTACCTTAAATTAATGTATTCAGCTCTGCAATGGACTGGCACCCTGTTATTCCTGTCTTGCAAGACTCCAGGTAGGCTCTGGATCCACCATGACCCTATTCAGGACAAAGTGAATAAGATAATGACAGACTGGCTGACTGAATTAATATATTCAAAATCAATGTGATGCACCACTGACCTGTAATAATGAGGGCAGCATCTCTATCGTTGCTACTACAGGCTTTGCACCAAATTCCTTAGAGACGGGTTTGTGAACTCACTGACCATCTATGTAATGCTGCACATTGGGAGAGTCTTTTCCCACTAGCACGTCAACCTTCCTTCAGTCATGGTGTAACCACCAAGCTGATTGTTACGAGAGCGCCCATTCATAATAGTTGGTCTCATTAATAAGCAACCAGGTAATGCTGCATGATCCAAGTCATACAGTACTGCATGCAGAAGGAAGCTTTGGATTAGAATGCTATTTGGAAGGAAGATAAAGGTCACCAGGATCAATAAATGATTAAAATTTTAGATGTCTCAGAATAGTGGTGTGGAGGTTCCTATCGGTGTCCTGAGATACTCCATATCATGCATCTTAAATATTCTGGCTTAGTTCCTGCAGATTTTGCCACAGGGGTAGAGTATCAGTGTGTCCAATAACATCCCAAACAATTTCAATCAGGGACAGGTCTGGCATCTTACCCAACTACAACCCAGAGCATGACACTAGGCAAACACGTATGCATCAGCAGGTTTTATTTTTATCATGAAAAGACATCAGTATATAAGATGTTTTCTTCCCTAAAGTCAGTTTGATGAAAACAAGCTGCTGCGTGGCAAAAAATACACCTTTTTTATTATTATTTTTTTTACAATTTTTCATTTTATCACTTGTATTTAGCAGTCAATGAGTCAGTGAACGTACCTACTCACACATGCAGCTCTTAAACAGTATTTTACTGCAATGCACTCGTTAATACTTGCCATGAAAGTCCTGGTAAACAGAACGAGATGTCATGCATGAATGGCCAACAGTTACTTCATTTCTGAATCATGTGCGAAATAAAAAAAAAGCTCCAGCAACTTTTTTCATTCACAAAAACAGAAGCGTCACGGAATCCCTTTGCAGTGCCAGCCATGTTGCTCGTCTTTTGTGCTGAAGGTGTACAGACAGGGTACAAGCTTTTTATTGCTTTCTCTAGAATTCTGTACAAAATACACTCCTGCTGTGTTTTCACTCACTAAAGAAATGTTGCAAGTACTCCAGTCTGGTCTTAGTCTTGAGGCCACAAATTAATGGTCTCAATGAATGTATTCAGGAAATTACTCAAGGCCAAACGAGTGTAAGGCCTGCTATATTTTCATAAAATGACCTTTTCTCCTTGAGAACACTGTGTAAAGTGAAGTCCATTTAAAGCAGAAGCTGCCCCATGCTGTGTTAATCAGTGTGGCCTTTGAAACTATCTGTGCCTATCTTGTCTAGAAGCACACAGAAAAGACACTGCAATGCTTCCAGCATGAATGACTGGTGTAAACAAATGATGGACAAACCTCTTATTTCACTGCCATGCTGTTAATATTTCATATATTATACAACAGCCAGTCCTGTCTGTGCAAGTGTTTCATCTCAATGAGTAACATAAACGACCAAAGCTGAAGAGCAAAAGGAAAACAAATGATTAAGAATATGTGATGGTGGTTGATTCTACAATTGCTTGTTGCCCTGATTGTGGGCCAGCTGCAGCCACTTAGGAGGACTCTCGAAACAGTTTCTATAAACTCAACCCGGGTTGGCTTAGTGGAAGGCATAAGTAGCTGAAGGCCTTCACCCTATTCATGTTTGGGGCATTATATATGATGAGTTCTAACAGGGTTGGGTAGTTGGCACTTCCAAATTGAGGGGGAAATTGGGATAACATTTAAAAACATATCTCTAACATATCAAAAAGGAGAATAGCATCTCTATTGCTGCTACTCTGAACTCGGTTCATTGTTACTGCAGTATGTAACACTGGAGAAGCGGGCTGGAAAATGCTTTTGAGAACTGCGTAACACTGGATAACCTTGTTCACTTTCCGATGCCTGCTTTTCCAGAAATGCATGTATAAAACATGTCCTATGTCCTAAAGTTCTATTCTATTCTATTCTTTACATGTGCTTTAATTATTACTTAATGCATGGGTAAAAGTGCATGTGTACAAAGGCCTTCTGACTTCAATCAGTAGTGTGTCTCTCTCTCTCTCTCTCTCTTTATCTCTCTCACTCTCTCAATCTCTCTCTTCTTGTCTGTCTTTGTCTCAGCAGGTTAGTTCAGCATGTGGTGCAGAGTAATGAGAGAAAAAGTTTTGCTTACGTCGGCACTACTGCGAGACCAGCCAGTGTAAAAAATGAAGCAAATGCCTGCAGGCTACATGCAGTTCACTTCAGTGTGGAGCTTTATTGGGTCTGCTGGATGGCACACCGAGACATCACATTACCAGGCTTTGTGTGTCTCACTTTGATAAGGAACAGTTTGGAGAGGAAGAAACCAGGTGGAGAATGGGGGTATGATGGGGGTTTGATTAATCGGAGAGACGGGCGCAGGCTGGGTGGATGAATCCGTTATTTCAGCTCACACGACAGATCCCTCTTAAGCATTATGGAAACCACAGGGGAGGGGGACGTGGGGGCATTCAAATGAAAGATATTTTTTAGCATCAGGTTTCAAAACAACAAGTCATCTCCCACCCCCATCTTTATTTTTACATCTTTTCCTCATTCTTTTTTTCCTGGACAATACATTGTTTCTTATATGAACTGCACATACAAATACAGCCCCCACAAACCCCCCCTTGCCTTTTTTTTTTCTTTATCCCTTTTGTCCACCCCTCCACTAGTTGCTATTTATCCCTGACAGTGCTGATTTACTCCAGGCTTGGACCGTAGCCAGCTCCTCTCAAACAATCACCAGAGTAGTTGGGCCACTCCAGCCAAGTCCTGATGGCAATAAACAAAGTTGTAGATTTTGCGCAATCCTCACCTCCTGCAGGTCCTGACAGCTGTGAAACACCCTCCCCCTTCTCCATCCCTTTCTCCCTCCCTCCCTCCCTCCCTCCACAGCATGTACCTCTGCTTCCCTCCACTTTCACCTCTTCAACTCACAGCTGCTATTAGTGCAGCTTCCACCTGGGAATGGATGCATATAGGGTGTCAGGAGAATGATGTGGCAAGACTGTCCACCCTAAGGCATTCAGCTGGGATGAAATAAAGAGCTTTTGTTTTGCATTTTGGAGTGTTTCCTTTTAAGTGTTGTTTTATTTGTTTGGCATGATGGCCAACTTCAGTGTTATATTTAGTCCAATTATATTCAAATGTGGGCCCACCATAGGGTTGGGACGTATATTAAAGAACACTCAACAACTACATATACCAGGAGTGTTCGAACTGATCAGCAATGGGCCAGCATGGCTGCAAGATGTTGTTGCAAACAAGCTGGAGAACACCTGATTCCACTTTAACCAGATGGTCTCCAGCTTGCGTGAGCTCCTGCTTTGCTGGAATGGAAACCTGCAGCCACATCAAGTCTTTGGGGATAAGATTGGACACCCCTAGCAAAGACTATAAAACAACAGAATGGCTGAATGCTACATGCTTGAATGTATTACAGAACATAGAGTATCTAGTTTGTTGCCTGGTGTCCACTATCCCAGTGGGAATACAGACTAAACTATAACATTCCAACCTCAGAATAACTTTGCTACCTGACAAAAGTGGAAACTACCATAAATTATACTATTTATTGTATATTATATTTAGTGTAATTTTCTATACATCAAATAAATACAATGTTCAAGATGCAAGAAGACATTCTGGTTCCACAGTGAAAGTGTAATGAAGCATCTGGCAGTCTTGCAAAGAGTTGACAAAATGTCTGGTAGGTGAAAATGCTCAAAGTAGACTAATATCAACTAATAACAATCTTTCTGCCTTTGTTTACAGGAAAGGAATGGATGACTTTCATGTATCTGAGAACAATGCTACAAACACGCTTACAACAAAGTGGCAAGAATCTATCACTAATACTGTATATCTTGGTGAAGCTACTAGCACAGATGGGGAGCAGAGCCAGACTGACATAACATGCCTTCCATTACAAAAAAAGTATTCAGTCTGGGACATTTTTATGTCTCTGTCATCCCCACTTCAGCCCAGAATGCTGATGTAAAGTGGGAGAGCTGAACTACACCACTTGCGAGAACCGTGTAATGTTTTACTGCCCACGACACAAACCAAAAAATAGCTATTCATGACGGTCCTGAACTTCAACCTTTCTTGTGATTCATAGCCAAAACCACTTTTAGTACCTACATTCTGAACGAGTGGAAATGGTGGACACTTGGCCAAAAATATTCCAGGGTTGCATAGTAAGGACTTTTCAAAAGCTATCATGACTTTGTTTTGACAGTACCCCAATCCCACCACGCTTACAGAGTGGGTTGAACATGACATTGTGGCCTGATGTTAGCTATACTGATATAGTGACCTAATTCCTCTTTTCTGAACGTGAAGATAGTGAAGATTCATAAAACTATGAAAGCTCAGAAGCATATATTTACCATTTTATGGCAGTTTTATAGCAATGAAATAGAAGGTTTACCAAACACAGCAACTTAACACAGATAGTGCTGAGACAAAACATCAGCTGAGTTAAATATCAGTAACCAGTTGCACCAGTTAAACTTATGTTTGATTTCAGGTTAGTCTAAACCTAAACTGCCCTACATTTGAGTTTACGTGCTACTCAAATTTAATCAGTTGCACCAAGCAAACTAGTTTCACCATATCTGTGAACTGTATCTTGAAATGTGCCCCTAACATTAGGTGTATCTGTCATAAAAATTCACTAAGGTTTTGAGCTTTAGAAACTTACAGTTAAACAAGATACTCCTTAATTTACACCATTTTGATCAGTTTGATGACTGTAATTTGTGTTTTCACCAGTTGAAGGTAAAAAAGATCCAAAGCCTCCTGGGCTGAATTTACAGCACAACACAGTCAGAACTGGCTCTGAGATATTTTGCTACCTAATGGAAGACTCAACAGTTCAGTCACAAGACTGTGATTTTGCTGTGATTGAATATATATACTGATTTGTCATTTATTAAAATCTGATTTTTAATATTGGAGTAATGTCAGCTCCTCTAATTTTCCTGAGCTATGAGCTATCCTTATCACTAAACAACAAAAGGTATGAACTATGTCACTTGTAATGAATATAAAATCTGAGTATAATACCTTTGGTTTATGTGGATAACTGCTGTTTGGCTGCTGATTGTTAAAAAGATGGTTAAATAGATGGTCTTGGACATGGGCTCCTGCCTAGTTATGTGAGTTAGCTTGCAACACTTTTTTTGTCAGTGGATTTGTATTTATGGCAATGAAATAAAATGGAATTACACTTCTCCCAACTTTAGGGGGAGCACAGTAGCAAAATATACATTGCAAATATAATATAGACAACTTGTCCAAAGTTTTAGAACACCCAATATTGGTTCGGAAACTTTTGACCTGTAGTGTCCATATATTACACACCAGCATGTTGTTAATCAAGAGATCACATCACAGACCTTACAGGTTTGCTATAAGTTTTGTTTCTACACTCACTGCTTGACTTATGACACAGGAGCCATATAATAATTCTATAATTAGAATTTGTTTCTTATTACATACCTTGTTAGCCATCTTTCAACCTGTTCTTCAATGTTCAGGACCTCACAGGACCACCACAGAGCAGGTATTATGTGAGTGATTGGTGTGTGTGTGTATATATAATCAGTCTTCATGGCGTAAGACATACTAACAAACTTCCAGTTAAATTCCTTGGACTTTGACCAAAAATTTGTATTTGTGTTCACAGTTCAATTCATATTTAGGCAGATATGCATAAATGAGCATAGATGAACATAATTCATAACCTTTAAAGCAGTGTAGCCAGAGCTTGGTCAGTGTTGATCCAGATCTGATTTGGACAGATGCACTCATGCATTCAAGTATTGGGATGCCTACACATTATACCTACAAGAGGTTTAATAGCATCCCATTCTAAACCCATAGGCATTGGTATGGAGTTGGTAGCCCATTTATAGCTCTAACAGAAGGTTTTGAACTCTGCAGTCATTGAGACAGCAGAGTGGTGGTGACTAATGCACTAAGCGCCTCAGTGCTAGGTGACCACACTCTATAACTTTACAGTCTAACATGGCTGAGTTGTTGCACATTCACTTTTCAATAACACCACTCACAGTTGAGGCAGCACGGTGGCACCACAGGAAGTGTGTGTGTCACATATCTCCAGGGCCCTGAGGTTGTGGGTTCACTGTCTGTGAGGAGTTTAGTGTTTGTGTCTGTGCAGGTTTCCTTCTGGTACTCTGGTTTCCTCCCGCCTCCCAAAAATGCATGTGATAGTGTGTCCCAATATTTAGTCCATATAGTGTTCGTTATTACAAAGAAGGGATTTTATTGATGAGGCTTATTTTTGTAAACAAATGAATGAAACAGTGTTCTTGTAGGCACTGTGACCTTTAATGGATTGAGCTGACGAATGTGTGACTGGCAAATCAGTGGAGTTTCATGTCTGACTCAGTTACACCTCAATTATTGTTTTATTGCCTTGTTGTGACACGCTAGGTGATTATGACACAGGCTTAGCTTTACACCATCCACCCTGAAAGGCAAAGTCAAAACACAAACTGTCAGGCAGCACAACAAGATTAGCTTGATCAGGAACCTCTGCAGTGTTGAGATACTGTAACCATGATTTAGCCTTAAGATATGTTGAAAACCCAGGGGTGTGAGTATCTGTCCCAGAATGGGTCTTGTTCAAGTTAGTAAGCAAGTACATTTGTACCCAGTAAGGTATGTCATCTTTGCTGACCTTAGTCCACACTGCTGATGCTTGTTACTGAGACTCATTAGTTAAGCAGGTGCCTGGTAACAATTTATCTGACTACATAATTAGCCTGGAGACATAATAGGTATAGCAATTAATTTCAAAATGCAACTTGGGCAGTTTGTCAGGACTGCTTTATACTGATGCCTTAAAGCCCCTAGTATTACACTATTAACCTTTACATATACAATACAATAAACATTAGTCAGAGACCAGCTTTCATATATTTAACTCCTAGTCATTAAGAAAGTTCTTCATTTTTCAGGGCATTTGTCTCAGAAGGTAACACCAACCAGCAAGGAAGTGAAACACATTGATTATTTTCATCTACAGTGACAACTGTCAGTGTGTGGGACATATTGGATAGCATGTGAAGAGTCCATTTTGTAAGGTGTTAAAAGTTGTCACTGTGGCAAAGGTCAAATTATGGCATCTCCAAAATGACAGGCCTTGAGGGGTGTATAATGTTATTGGTACCTACTCGAAGTACCTCAAGAAACCACCTGTGAACTTGTGACAGGGAAATGGGCAGCTAGGGCTCATTAATGCAATTCATGGAGGCCCCGCTTCACAACTTCCAGGATTTAAAGGATCTGCTGCTAATGTCTGGGTGCCGGATACCACAGGACAAATTCACCTGTCATGAAAAGTCTCCTTGAAATGCATAGAATTTTGAAAGTGAAAAGGTGTGACCAGGGCTTAAGGACAAACAAGCCTTATGAAAAGAATGGAAGTGGCAAGGCAAAGGGGAGAGAGAGCAAATACTGAAAAAATCTGATATTATATCTAGTTGTTGAGGCTTAACCTTTAGAACCAAAATTTTCAGTTTTTCACCAAACATTAGAAATGGCACACATGCCAGATGTTTCAGGAGATCCTTACTTAAATGTTTCTTAATTTGAGATGTAAATATTAAAAGAATTCAGATATTTGTAAGAATTGGACAACATTTTCATAAAAACAATTTGCTTGTGTCTATAATTCTTTTTTGCTTATAAGGACTAAATCACTTGTGCTGAAAATGCAAGTATAACATACATTATTTGTAATGATTAAATTGACAAGGATGTTTACAATAACATATTGTTCACTTGTACACTTGATAGTGATAAAAAAAACAACCTAAAATGTCCTTTTTAATTATTAATGTATCAGTATTATCCCTTCTCAGGACTTTTATTCTGAAACAGACCCTCCATTTTCATTTTCCTCTGTAACCCAATATCTAGGTCAGTGATGTCATCCGGCCTGCCCCCTCTGGCTGATCAATCAGAGTCTGCATGCAGGTTGAGCATGTACATGTGAACATCCACTGTAAATCTCATTTGGCATTAAAACTGGGGTTTAATTCACTTGTAATTAGTGAAATTCAGTTTAGCAGGATAATTTGCACAATGATTATTACCACAATAGTGTTTTTATGATATGTGTATCATGTCTGTAGGTTAATCTGATCAGTTATGAAACCTAGAAAATGGCATTTGACTACCTAAAGTGTGGATCTCGGGTTAAGTGTGATTTAATTCACATTTATATTACAGTTACATACAGTACATACAGTTAATGGTGGTTAGGACTGGGTATAGTATGAATGAAGAATGGAATATGACTGACTTTTTCACAGAACTGCACATCTGACAATATCTGTGAGAACTTTTAGATGAGAATCATTGACTATGATTTATCACTGAAGATCTTCAAATGTTATTGCCACTACTGAACTCACACAATATTTGCCACCTTTATCTTTGAAGGCTAATAAGGACCTTGAGAGTCACATTTCATTTTATTGACATGTTTAATATTTTTTTACTTCAAGATTAAAGTAAGTGCTGATTCCGTGATAAAAGCAGAAGTCTGTCATGTTTTTACTGAGAAGTCTGCAGATTAGGGGGGGATGTGGTATGCCTGTCCGTCTTGCTGACTTGAGGTTGTCTGCTTTAGAAATTGGTGGTTTTCATCTGACAAGGCTCAAGGTTCTTCAGGGGCCACAGAGTTTACAGAAAATGGAAACTAGCAATTTCAACAATTTTGAGCCACTTTCAATACTTTGACTATTACTTTAATTTCACCACAATGTTAAATATGCTACAGGCCAATGGTTTACAAGTAATACTAACTTTGTAAAAACAAACATGAACATTTTACCTCTTTGAGAAATAACTCACAGTAATAACACATGAGTAACACATACTGAGTGTTTAATAACACATACCAGAAGAGTTTGACTAAATGATTCTTCATTCTTTTTGTTTAGCTTGTAGGTGAGTTTAAGTGTCCTACAACTTCATATGACCTTGGTCCTTAATTGAAGTGCCTGTGGAAAGATACAGTGGGGAAAACAAGTATTTGCAGATTTCGCAACTTCTACCACCTACAAGGAATGAAGATGTCTGTAATTTTATTGTAGGTACACTTCAACTGGGGAGTCAGAATCTAAAATCTAAAAAAAGAATCCAGAAAATCACATTGTATGAATTGTAAATATTCTATAATATTGTAAATATTGTATAAATATTCCTCCAAACTTGGCGTATGCAGTTGATACAAAAAAAAATATATTTTGGTCTATATTTTGACCTAGCACTTAAAAAAACACCAAAAAGCATCTGTAGATCACCCATAATTTCTTCCACATTTACACATTTACCTGGCACATCATACACTACAGCTGGTAAACTCAGACATTTATTACATACACACTGTATGTTGCACCGATTGCTGACACAGATGGGCAAATGCACACACAGCTTGTCCAGTTACTCTAGATATGTTTGTCTATAGACTCTCTGGACACATAAACACAAACTCATAGGGTTCATGCCTAATGCCAGGCATTGGGGTATAGGAGTATTAAGCCCCACTGCACTGAACTGTTGATCAGTGGGACTATGTTCTCAGGAATGATGGTGCTCCATCCAACAGTTTTGGAATGAAGTGGGAAGATGGGGATGTGATCATGACCTCACTAACACTTCTGTAGCTGAATGCACTGCTCCGGAATTTAGTAAATATCCTTCTCTGGACGGTAGAGGCAGTTACTCCAATAAAAGCAGGATAAACTCTTTAAATACCCTTTGAATATCCTTGATTTTCTAACTGCACTTCTTAATGAACTATTTCAATTTAAGAGAACTTAAATACTGTAGACAATTGGGATCACTTAAAATGATTAAGCCAGGGTAAAATAATTCAATTGTGGTTGGACCTCATGTTTGTGAAGTGCAGTAAATTACTAAAATTCTTGGCACCAATTCATTTGCATACTAGATTTGTCTTTCTCTCCTCACTCACTATCATTGTGTAGCCATTCCCCCAGGTCACTTTGCCAATGTGCATTCTTGTGATTTATATTGCTTGCCTGTCCTCAGTCCTGAAGATTGTAAGAACAAGTTACCACTTTCTCAGCTGCTGATGCTGGTGGATGTATGTAGGTTGAATGCTACACTGACCACTAATGCAGAGCTCATGCCACCAGCATTTGTGAGGATGGTGTCTGAAATATTAAATTATTAGTTTATGTCTCTTTTAGAAGAATGTAAAATTAAACCAATTGCAATTAATTTACACACATACACATACCGTATTTTCCGGACTATAAGCCGCTACTTTTTTTCCACGCTTTAAACCATGCGGCTTATAATGAGGTGCAGCTTTTTCTTCTTATATATGTTATTTTCCAGGGTGCGGCTTATAGTCCTGTGCGGCTTATAGTCCGGAAAATGCGGTACTATGCAACAAGTGCACTGTTTATACTCTGCTGATGATGTCATTTAAGCAGTTAGGCAAGTTTTAGAGTTCACTTAACTTGGATTTTACAGTGGACTCTACTGAGGTTTTTGAGTTAGTTAAACTCAAGTGTAAGTAAACTATACTCAGTAAGCACACACAATACTTACACATTACTTGATTAGGTTGATTGTGTTTTTTTAAGGTAATCAGTTTAAGTTTAAGTTAATCAGTTTTTTTTTTTTTATTAAGGTTGACTAAAACTTTTTACAGTACAAGTGCCACAATATTATATATGTAATATTGTCAGTAACTGTCAGTTATGAAATATAGGTAACCATAATACAACCTTGTCACATGTTGACACAAAATTTATTCATTCATTTCCTCTCCATATGGGAACTAACAACAGGTAATTTTAAGGGACTCATCAGTGTAACAGAATGTGCAATCTTCTAGAAAAGATTATTTGATTAAATATCAGTATGTTATGTCATGTTGTGTAATTTAACTTAAATATAACTTATTTTGTCATGTCATGACATCTCACCATCAAATAGCCAACCTACTCTAATTCTAATATCAAAAGCAGATAACAGCTGTGTCCTTTAGAGAACCACTGGCCTATGTGATTGGAGGTAGAGGTTGATTCTCTGTCTGCTGCAAAGCCAAACAGGGACACACAGTGGAGAGGCTGTGGTTTCAGCAGATAGGTCAGTGAGGTTCACGTCCTTGGCTTGGTTTTTGGCCGAAACTGAAGGCATGAAGATTCACTGGTTTCACGGCTGATCTACAGAAAAAACATCTCCAAATGTCAAATGTACAATGGATAAGATTACTGCAGTAAACTACCGACTCTGTAAAAAAACTAAAGGGTGTAGATTTGCTCTTGACATGGGGACCTATGGATCTAAATTCTTAATTTAATTCATGAATTATATAATGATGAATTACTGTTAAAGTAATGACTGACAAAGAAGTAGTTTAGACATAGTGCAAACGAAACAGGTCTCATAAATCAGCAATAATACAAGTAGATGGAGCTGAATAATCTCCACAAAACCAGCAAAGTAACAATCAAGCAAAAGCCACAGATGATTATAGCCTGCTATATGCTGTGGGCCAAAGCCTAGCATTGCCATTAACATTATGAGGGACTCGTTTCATTAGCAAACTTGACTTTAAGTGGCTAATACATTTCTTTGAAAAGTAGGTCCTTATGTCCACCTTCTTCTGTAAAGCTTTTACACAGTAAGTCTCACATATGATTTCAGGTCAGGGTTTTCAGGTGCAACACAAAATTCCTCCTAAAGTAAGTCGAAAACCAGAAGCTGAAGCCCAAGCATCAAAGGTGTCACAAACATCTGAAGAAAACATTCTAAGGTGCTACATTAGTAGTTCTTATGAAATTGTAATGAAACAGCTTTCATTACAATTTCATAAGAACTACTAATGTAGCACCATAAATCTCACACTAATCTTTGACTCGTTATAGGTGGGGACACGTCACCTCCATCCATGCTAATTCTACGCCCTTGCTTAATGTCTGTTTTACTGAGGGAAATTTAACCCATTCACTGAATTTGCTATAACAACCACTATTTTCAGATACCATATACAGTAGATACACTTACCTCTTCTACATCTGACAGGGCTGCTGTGTTTTCAGTGTAAACACATCAAATACAAGTCCTGTTTTTGTGTGCCAAGAGCAAATAATTGTGAGCACTGCACATGCTGATCCAAAACAGGAGATAAGGATTGGTATGAATAACCGCATTTCAGTGTGTCGTAAGGTAGGAAAAGCAGGCTCAAGACTATTGTTTTGGCAACTTCTGACCTGTTGTAATTCTCAAAGCCTTGACAGGATTAGAAGGGCTTTGATAAGCTCGCCAGTGCTGTTGTGTTTCAAACAATAACTTTAGGGTAGCCTATGGGTTATCAATCAGGCCTCTCTATTCCTATGTCCAGTGCTCTTTGGCCCAAATTCCAAATGGGCCCATGTTCAAAATAAAGATGTTAGACATTGTTTTCTAAAGTGACCTGAGCAGCATGTGGCCTTTCAGTCACTTGAGAGCATCAGAGGATAACCCTCTGGCAATAATCTTGGGACTTGAGTGTGAACCATGTCCAGGTAATGGGCTTGTGGCTACACGATCTGACACATGGGCAGTGCCAAGTGCTGACAAAAGATGTGAGTGGCACTTTATATATAGATTAAAGCATCAACACAAATATTTAAGGACAAAAAAAGAGTAAGCCCCACTGGGCTGCTAGAGGCAATTCTAATAATAAGGGGCCACTTATTTTCTCTCTCGAGTCACCATATGCAATGTCTGTGTCATCCTTCCTATGAGTCTCCCATTCAGTGTGGCTGGCGAACACTTATATTGCCGACCTGAGACTTGTCCTCATTGGCCCCAGGTGCACATCAATACTTATTAAGAGTTGCCTTACCACCTCACCACCACAACAGATAGAACCAAGCAATCTCTCCCATTGGTTTGGTCTTCAGGAGCTGAAAAGAGTGCTGATGCTCAACATGTGTAGTACCTGTGTGCTTTTGGAAAAGGTCCCATCCCTTAAAAAAAATATCCAATTAGCTTTCTGGTTGAGGATAAAGTACTGATCTTTATCAAAAAGAGAATCAGTTTTCTGGGTATTCTGTCAGCAGAGGAGGTTCATGGTGCTGGTGGGGAACACCTCCCAACTCAGTCTGGAGATCTCTGTATGAGCTCAATATCCAGAACTTGAGGTTTTTGTCTATTATTTAGCCAAACTATTCTTTTGAGGGTTTCTCCCCATTCATACAGATTGTGTGATTTTTAGTCTTCTAAAGGGATTATCCCTAAATTGAGACTTGTTCTTTGCATTGTAAAACTTGAGCCAAAGCTAAAATGCTGAACACAAATATGACTGCCATACCAGATTGGTCAAGGCCCGGGTTAATA
Source organism: Acestrorhynchus altus (assembly GCA_034509495.1). Taxonomy (NCBI): domain Eukaryota; kingdom Metazoa; phylum Chordata; class Actinopteri; order Characiformes; family Acestrorhynchidae; genus Acestrorhynchus; species Acestrorhynchus altus. Next base: position 17,775,038 of record CM067513.1, read on the forward strand.
ATGACCACCTCTGGTGCTGTTAGAAGGCAGAAGAGAGAGAAGGAAAGGCAGCAGTGTGGACTTTGAACGTAGGGACAATGACTGGTAAAGGCAGAGAGTTTGCAGACATGATGGAAGCTAGGTAGAAGGAAGGTAGATATTCTGTGCATTCAGGAAACCAAATGGAAAGGAAGCAAGGCCAGGAACATTGGAGGTGGATTCAAACTGTTCTATCATGGTGTAGATAGGAAGAGAAATGGAGTAGGGATAATCCTAAAGGAACAGCTTGTGAAAAGTGTTCTGGATTAAAGAGAGTGTCAGAAAGGATCATGAGTTTGAATTTGGAAATTGATGGTGTAATTTTGAATGTTGTCAGTTGATATGCACCACAGGTTGGTTTTCAGTTAGAGGAGAAAGAGAAACGTTGGAGTATGATGGATGAAGTGGTAGAAGGTGTCCCTAGAGAGGAGAGATTGGTGATTGGCGCAGACTTCAATGGACTTGTTGGTGAAGGGAACAGAGGGAATAAAGAGGCGCTGGGTATGTATGGTGTGAAAGACAGAAACGCAGAAGGGCAGATGGTTGTAGATTTTGCAAAGAGAATGGAAATGGCTGTGGTGAACACATATTTTCAGAAGAGGGAAGAACACAGGGTGACATACAAGAGTGGAGGGAGGTGCACACAGGTGGATTATATCCTTAGCTGGAGATGCCACCTAAAAGAGATCGGAGATTATAAAGTGGTGCCAGGGGAAAGTGTAGGAAGGCAGCATAGGGTGGTTGTCTGTAAAATGAGATTAGAAACAAAGAAGAGGAAGAGAGCGAAGACAGAGCCAAAGATTAGATGGTGGAAGCTGAAGGAGGAGGATGGTTGCAGGCAGTAAAGGGGAAAATTGCAACAGGCCCTTGGGGGCAGTGAGGAGCTACCTGAGGACTGGGAAAGTACAGATAAGGTGGTCAGAGAAACAAGAATGAGTTGGGTGTTTCGTCTGGTCAGAGGAAAGAAGAAAAGGAAAGTTGGTGGTGTAATGAGGAAGTCCAGGAGAGTATTCAGAAGCAGAAGGCAGCTAATAAAAAGCAGGATAACCAGAGAGATGAAGGAAGTAGGCAGGAGTACTGTGAGGCTAGTTGAATAGCAAAAAGAATGGTGGCAAAGGCAAAGGCTCAGGACTATGATGAGTTGTATAAGAGGCTGGACAGTAAAGAAGGAGTAAAGGACATGTATCGTTTGGCTCAACAGAGAGATAGCGCTGGACAGGATGTACAGCAGGTTAGGCTGATAAAGGATAGAGAGGGAAATGTACTAGTGAGTGAACAGAGAGTGTTGAGTAAATGAAAGGAGTATTTTGAAGAACTAATGAATGAGGAAAATGAGAGAGAGAGGAGGACAACAAGGGGAGAGATAGTGGATCAGGAAGTGCAGAGAATTAGTATGGTGGAAGTGAGGGCAGCTTTAAAAAGGATGAAGAATGGAAAGGCAGTTGGTCCAGATGGCATACCTGTTGAGGTATGGAGATGTTTAAGAAAGAAGGTAGTGGACTTTTTGACCAGGATGTTTAACAAAATCCTGGAGAGTGAGATGATGCCTGATGAGTAGAGAAGCAGTGTACTGGTCCCCATTTTTAAGAACAAGGGTGATGTGCAGAGCTGTAGTAACTACAGAGGTATTAAGTTGATGAAGGTATGGGAAAGAGTTGTTGAAGCAAGGCTAAGATGAGAGGTTCAGATCAGTGAGCAGCAGTTTGGTTTCATGCCCAGAAAGAGTGACACAGATTCAATTTTTGAATACATGTGTGTGAATGAGAGGGAGGCAGGTGGAAAGGTGAAGATGCAAGGAGTAGAGGTCCTAAAAGTGGATGACTTCAAATATCTTGGATCAACCATCCACAGCAATGGACAGTACAGAAAAGAGGTGAAGAAGAGGGTGCAGGCAGGATGGAGTGGGTGGAGACGGGTGTCGGGCTGATGTGTGACAGAAGCATAGCAGTAAGAGTGAAAGGGAAGGTTTACAAGACAGTAGTGAGACCTGCTATGATGTATGGTTTGGAGACTGTGGCTCTGTCTAGAAGACAGGAGGCTGAGCTGGAGGTGGTGGAGATGAAGATGCTCAGATTTCCGTTGGGAGTGACAAGGGTGGACAAGATTAGAAATGAGCAGATCAGAGGGACAGTGAAGGTGGAGCAGTTTGGAGATAAAACTATAGAGGCCAGGTTGAGATGGTTTGGACATATGTTGAGGAGGAATAGTGGATATATTGGACAAAGAATGTTGGAGATGGAGCTCCCGGGCAGAAGGAGAAGAGGAAGACCTCAGAGAAGTTTTATGGATGTAGTGAAGGTGGACATGGAGATGATGGTTGGTGTAATCGTAGAGGAGGCATGGGATAGGGCAAGATGGAGGCAGACGATCTTCTGTGGCGACCCCTAAAGAGAGCAGCCGAAAGAAGAAGAACAGCACATTACATAAATCACAATATCTGGAGCCTGTTGGCCTGTAATGATGGAATAAATCCAGTATGTCTATACCATATTTATACCATCTTTATTTGCATTATATTGAATCATTATGGTTCTGCATTATACAGAACAATTTTAAGTTGAGATTTTGCACACAAGCTCACATTTACTTCACAAATAAGTAACAGACAATGGAGCCTTTATAAAGCTAGTTGTGTACTGCGTTGTAATGTGATTGGATAATAATAATAATAATAATAATAATAATAATAATAATAATAATAATAATAATAATAATAATAATAAACATTTTAATTTCTATTATTAACAAATGTTTAATACTAGATGAAAGAGATGTGCAAATAGTATATGCCCAACATCCAGCATATGTAGATTCTGCAGATTGTATTCCCATGCATATATTTATGTCTATAATGCAGGAAAATGCACTGAAGAATGTCTCAGAGCTCTGAGGGTTAAAAAAAATATTCTCTAAGGAGAAAAGTGCTGTACTGTTCTCTTGGAGTAACACACAATAGCCACTGGCTCCTCTGAGTGATTTTCCTGACATCAGGGGGCCAGCAATTAGGCTGTGACTGCACTTGGCTAGACTCCAGAAGCCAGGCTAATACTTAGTGTCCGCTGCCATATTCTGTTGAATGCAAACGAACTGGCCAACTAAAGTGAGCCTGACAATCCCACAACCCCTGCAACCCCTCTTTCTTTATGGGATGGGTTTGATTTAAAGGCTCCAAGAATGGCTGTTATTAGGCTGTTTCTTTTTTTTTTTTTTTTTTTTGTACATAGTTAATTACGCTAGCATGGAAAACAAACAGAGCAGCGGATGAATTGAGCCCCAGTTCGATGTCACATGGGATGAATTTATTTGTTTACCCAATGGGGACTCAAGGTTCCCTCCACAGTACTAGCCCCAGGGATTGTTTGGACAGGGTGAGATGCAAAAAAAAAAAGTTTCCATAGCAAGCCGCTCATGGACTGAGTGTGTAGTTTTGTTTTTTATTGTGCCTCTTGTATAGCCTGATACAGCGTAGTACATTTATAAATCACACTAATAACACTTGAGTTATATTACTATCATACACTGTTGAATGCAAATAGCTTGGCCACTCTGAACTAGACTATATTTTGAAATAAAATAAGGTGCATGCATCCATTCGAAAAAGTATGTATATATATATATATATATATATATACAAACCTAAACAAATTGTGAATAAAAACTGAATGCAATGATGTGGAGATGGCAAAATGTCAATATTTTATTCGTAATAAAACATAGATGACAGATCAAAAGTTTAATCTGAGTAAATGTAACATTTTAAAGGAAAAATATGTTGATTCAAAATTTCACAGCGTCAACAAATCCCAAAACAGTTGGGACAAGTAGGAATAAGTGGCTGGAAAAAGCAAATTGAGCATATAATGAACAGCTGGAACACCAATTAACACTAATTAGGTCAACTGACAACATGATTGGGTATAAAAAGAGCTTCTCAGAGTGTCAGTGTCTCTCTGAAGCCAAGATGGTAAGAGGATCATCAATTCCACCATTGTTGTGCAGAAAGATAGTGCAGCAATACCAGAATGGTGTTATCCAGCGTAAAATAGCAAAGACTTTTAAGTTATCATCATCAACCCTGCATAACATCATCAAAAGATTCAGAATCTGGAACAATCGCTGTGCGTAACGGTCAAGGCTGTAAAACTCTACTGGATGCTCATGATCTCCAGGCCCTTAAACGTCACTGCACCTCAAACAGGAATGCCACTGTCAAGGAAATAACAGAATGGGCTCAGGAATACTTCCAGAAACACAATCCACTGTGTCATCCGCCTTTGCCAGCTGAAAATCTACAGTGCAAAGAGGAAGCCATTTCTAAGCAAGCTCCACAAGCTCAGATGTTTGCACTGGGCCAGGGGTAATTTGCCAGGTGTGGCAAAATGGAAGACTGTTCTGTGGTCAGATGAGTCACGATTTGAAGTTCTTTATGGAACACTGGGACGCCATGTCATCCGGACCAGAGAGGACAAGAATAACCCAAGTTGTTATCAACACTCCGTTCAGAAGCCTGCATCACTGATGGTATGGGGTTGCATGAGTGCTTGTGGCATGGGCAGCTTGCATATCTGGAAAGGCACCATTAATGCAGAGAACTATGTTCAGGTTCTAGAACAACATATGCTCCCATCTAGACGTCATCTCTTTCAGGGAAGATCCTGCATTTTTCAACAAGATAATGCCAGACCACATTCTGCAGCAATCACAACATCATGGCTACGTAGGAGAAGGATTCGGGTACTGAAATGTCCAGCCTGCAGTCCAGATCTTTCACCTATAGAGAACACTTGGTGCATCATAAAGAGGAAGGTGCGACAAAGAAGGGCCAAGATGATTGAACAGTTAGAGGCCTGTATTAGACATGAAAGGGAGAGCGTTTCTATTTCTAAACTTGAGAAACCGGTCTCCTCTGTCCCCAGACGTCTGTTGAGTGTTGTAAGAAGAAGGGGGGATGCCACACTAAATGGCCTTGTCCCAACTTTTTGGGGACTTGACGCGATGAAATTTTGAAACAACATATTTTTCCCTTAAAATGATACATTCTCTCAGTTTAAACTATTGATCTGTGATTTGTGTTCTATTCTGAATAAAACATTAGATGTTGGCACTTCCACATCATTACATTCAGTTTTTATTCACAATTTGTTTAGTGTCCCAACTTTTTTGGAATCTGGTTTGTAGGTGCTTAAATCTTTTTAAGACCAGAAGCTGTGGTTGATCATCAAACTGCAATTTAGAAAAACTGGTATCACCCAGAAAATACAAGGTTTAGTATTATCCTGTGATTACGACTGCGATGTTACAGAAGATAGAATAGAATAGAATAGAATAGAATAGAATAGAATAGAATAGAATAGAATAGAATAGAATAGAATAGAACTTTATTGATCCCTTGGGAGGGTTCCTTCAGGGAAATTAAGGAAGATGTGCTATTTGGAACATTTTGGGCTCTGCCCCTTAAGACTATGTCTACATATGTGGCTTCATACCCAACCCTTCACCCCCTCACCCCCACTTTCTCTCTGGAAATGTCCCACACCCATATGATTCACATGATACCCTATATAAGCAAAAGTATTGTTATTATCCTGCATTTCATTTCCTGCTTTTGTTGGAGTAACTGTCTATAGATAAGACTTTCTACAAGATTTTGGAGCATTGCATCAAGGATTTGACTGAATTCAGCAATAAAAATGTTAGTTAGGTCATGATGCTAGATGATCATCCTATATTCAACTCCCAACTGATCCCAAATGTACTGAATGGAGCACCATAATTTCATAGAACACAGTTCCACTGCTCTATAACTCAATGCTAGAGGGCTTTACTGCCATTAAGCATGGTGCCAGTAGGTTCATATTTGTCTGCTCCAGAAATAATGGGTATCCACATACATTCTGACATTTAGAGAAGAAGAGGGAAAAATGTGTCTTTGATCAAGCATTTCTCTTGGTCAATTCATTATTAATTTTTGACTCAATCTAAAGAACAACTGCCAGATTCACATTACATTGAAAAGTGAAAGAATGATACAATTTTTTTGCTACAGCGAAGATATTAATATTACAAAATTTTCTGATGCAGGAGATGGTGTGAACAAAGGACAGATAATCAATGTGTGAGTTTAATTTATATTTAATTGATTTCTCACTCAGTTGCATTGCTGTATCTTTCAAATAGTAGTGTAAATAACATGACAGGGCAAAAGCTGTGAATATGGACATGTGGCAGGGAATACACTCAGTGACCTGCCACCCATAGAGGAGACTATAAACTCACAGACCACAAAGTATAAACCAGCTGCAGAGAGCCTGAGTGGACGAGTGAGGGGACATGGATGGCTTTTGACGTCATACTACAAACTGCAGTCACGAACTCTTGAACAGAGACATCCTGGAAGTGGGCTGTTTACTGGAAGTGCAATGTTTCTCTCTCTCTCTCTCTCTCTCTCTCTCTCTCTCTCTCTCTCTCTCTGCCTGATCTACTTGTGTTTTTAAATTTCTCTCTTCTTTGCCTATTTTCACTTCCTCTATCACTCTCACTCTATCCTTATTCTTCTGTCTCTATCTCTGTTTCACTCATCTCTTTTCTCTCTTACTCTCTCTTCACCTCTCCCTTTTACTTTTCCCCCCTTACCTCCCTTCTTTCCTAAACTCTAATTTATCCTTCGCTTTCTCCATTTTCTATAGCTCCTCTCTGTCTTTCTCTCCCTAACCCTCCAGTCTCTGTGATACTTAAATAATGATTTAAACTTGCTGGTGTTACCTTGTGTACAACCAATCAAATATCATCTCTGGTTACGATGGAGAAATACACACACAGACATAGAACAAAGCCTGAACACAACCTGTAATTATGTCTTCATAGCTCTTGACAAAAACACAATCCTTCTCGTTTCTTAATGATGTCGATACATGACCAGAATGCTAACTGAAATGACTATTGACATACTATGGCCCAATTGAGCATGCATTCAGTGTATAAGGTCAAAACTACACTATATGGAACAAAGTATTTGGGACACCAGCTCATTCACACGTTTTATTTCCAAAATCAAGAGTAAAAAAAGAAAGCAGATAAGCTTTTTCACGCACATTTTTTACACACACACCAAAGCAGCATCACTTGCATCAACAAGCATTCAGGTATGTTGACTGGCCAATTTAGTAGAACACTTCTCTTATTCATCTTATTCTGCATGTTAACAAGGAGGAGGTCATCTTTGTTCTGATTGATATAAATTGCAGACACGGTCATAATAAACATGCAGAATAACACTCCATCACTCAGTTAGTGGGCAATAAGAAGAAGTAGGATTTTGCCTGAACAGTAGCATATCTAGCATCAGGTCCCCTATCATCAGCCAGTCCAAATATTGTCCACTTCACGATCAATTCCTCTCTCCCTTTACAAAGAATTCCCAATTTATTCGCATTTCCCAGTTGTGGAACTTTTGGACCAGCCAATGATGCTACCCATCATGTTCTGAAGATGAAGTGCTGTGTCTGTGGCTGAAGGAGCCAAATTCTTGATTTTACTATTCTGTGGAGGGGATTTTACTATTCTTCCGTTCATCTTCACTGAACGAAACGACTCTGCAAATGAAAGGGACGTGGCTGTTCTCAGGTATGAAGTTAGCCTAAGCGCTTGTTAGTTATGTTCTAGATCTAAATCTAATGGAACTTCAGAACCGTTTGAAAACACTCAGATCTTTTAGAGTTCGTAACACTACTGCTCAGACAAAACTGTAAATGAGTAAGTAAAATTTATTTATATAGCACTTTTCTCAGACAGCAGTCACAAAGTGCTTTACAGAGGATCCAAACATAAAAACAAAGAGATACATTAAAACATAAAACACATTGTAAAACCCTAAAACAATACAAAATAAATTAACTAAAAACCTGTCTAAACAGATAAGTCTTTTTAAAAGACTGAAAAAATGTGGTAGAGTATTCCATAATTTGGGAGCAACGACCTCAAACACTCGATCGCCTCAAGTCTTTAAACGGGAGTGCGGAACAGACAACAGGAATAGATTATTTGATCTAAATGAGATACACAGTGTGGAAAAAAATATTGGCTCATTGCATTTTTGTCTGAAATCAAGAGTATTAACAGACGTTATATCCTTTTTTGTTGGAGCAACTGTCTCTACTGTCCAGAGAAGACTTGTAAATAGGTTTGGTGGAGGACATGCTAGATTTTGGAGCATTGATCTGAGGATTTGATTGCATTTAGTGACAATAGCTTTAGTGAGTTCCAGATCTTGAAGAATCATCCTCTTACATCATCTTCAATTCCCCAACTCATCCCAATCTTTCCAGAGAATACTGTTCCATTGCTGTTCCAAGTTTGATCTACTATTAATGAGAAAAGTCAAGTTCGACTGGTCATATAATAAAGATGTGTAAACATTAAGGACAGAAAATGAGACTGAATGCTTGCTACTTGGACTGCTTTATCTCAGAATTCAGCCCTCTTATCGTTTTCTTTTACTTCTAATCAAATTTAATTCTGCCATTTATAAATAATGGGAGGGAGGCAGCAGCTGTGCAGCTGGAACAGATTCTCTCTCTCTCTCTCTCTCTCTCTCTCTCTCTCTCTCTCTCTCTCTCTCTCTCTCCCAGGCAAACACCATGGTTTCGGTTCACTACAATATAACTTCTGCTTCAACAGCCTTCCACCAGTTTCAAATGAGCCCCAGACTGCTGGTTCACTGTTCTCAGCTATAGAGCTAACAAAGTCAGGCAAGTGTTTGAGATAGCATACAGTCTATTAATCTATTGTTTGCTACACAAATACACCCCTGAAGCTGGGGTGATCAAAACTTAAGGTTGACTTCAGTATGTTGGTTTATCTGTGTTTTGCTGGAAGTTCCAGATATAGTATTTGAATAATAGTGTCTGATTATTTAGTAATACCATATTATTTACCATTAACATCCCCAAATAAACAATTCCCAGCAATTTAATGATTTTTATGGCTATTGCCACTCTAAAAAATAATAATAAACAGACAATAGATGCTTTTGTTTTCTGAAGCATAGAGCATACCCCTGACCAAAAAGCATCCCAACCATGGCAGATGCCTGTGTATGTGTCCCAGTGTGGAATTTGCACTTTGGAGCCACTTTTGTACAATTTGTACATATAGTGCGTATCTATTTCTATATTATACCTTTAAGTTTGATCTACTTTTAATGAGAAACATCAAGTTCGACTGGTCATATAATAAAGATATTATAAACATTAAGGACAGAAAATGGAAACCAGCTAACCATGGCAGATGCCTGTGTGTCCCCGGTGTCCCCAGTGTGGAATTTGCACTTTGAGCCACTTTAAAAGAAATGCTTGAGATGTGCTTTTCTCAACTGGCTGAGAACAAATCTGTGCAAAATGAAAGAATCATTTGAGCTGAGTCATGAAATATTACTGGATTTTACACAAATATAAGTTGTTCAACATATTTACATTCTTGCAAGCATTTCCTGCCTGCTAGTAGCATGCTGATCCCAGAGTAGCAGCAATAAAGATGACTGTGGTGCAGGCAGTGGTGTTACCATTTATTTTTAAGCTACAGATGCTACATAATTAAAGCTTTAAATTGGCAGATGTGACTGAAATTGAGACAAACTGGGCAGAGCAGGCCAAAGGAGATTTGAGAAAATCAGTTGTTTAGCAAGTATGTTTAACTCATAAATGGCAGTGGTGGGCCAAGGTTTACTGTAGATTCCTGGCAGTGGTGTTGGGCTGGACAGACTCAGATCCAGGGCTGGATTTGATTCCCAGTCCCAGGGACAAGCATGGTCTGCGGGAAGCAGCAAACTATCTTCTCTATAAATCTGTGCATCTTTAGAGAAGAATAAATCAGTTTTAATCATGTCTGCAGTAATTACTGTCAGTCCGAGTGGAGTCAGTAACATGGTAGAGCCATAACAGTAGGCAGAAGAGATTATAAACTTGTATTAGAACTCCTCTATCTGGTGTTTAGATAGCCAATGTATTAAACATATCTTCTGTAAGTAGCTCTAAACAAATATATGATTGCTGGAACCACCAGAGTAACCTCGCTCACTGACATGGTGTATCATGTGTTTTGGGAGGAGAAGACATTAGATAGTATATATTCACAGCATCGACAAGCTGAGACACTGTTGAATAGCCAATCAGTGGTCAGTTAATTCCTCTCTTTCACGTTGACCTATTATAAGGGGACATTGCAGAGATCATAAAAGGTTAAAAGCAAGATAAACTCACTGACCTCCCAAAGTTATAAAGACAATAAATAATAACAGCAGTGGGATATAATATCACAAGTATGGGCGCATTTGGATAATCTCTCCCTCTCTCTCTTTCTCTCTCTCTCTCTCTCTCTCTCTCTCTCTCTCTCTCTCCTCTCTTTCTATCTCTCTCTCTCTCTCTCTCTCTCTCCACAGGATCACTTTCTGGAACCAGGCCTGTAATGTGAGATACAAGTGAAAGAGAGAGAGTAAAGGAAGAGAGAGAATGAAAACAACAAAGAGAGAAAGAAAAACAATCATAGTCCATACTCTGAAAAAGGGTAGTGGGCAAACTGCCAAAAGTAACAGCTCACTCATCATGAGCAAAGGGAGGAGGGGCCAAAGGAAAAGGGGCAGTGTGTGTGTGTGTGTGTGTGTGTGTGTGTATGTGTGTGTGTGTGTGTGTGTGTGTGTGTGTGTGTGTGTGTGTGTGTGTGTGGGTGAATCTTTGAGTGCTGGTTGAAAAACAGGGCAAGATTGTGGCTCGAACATGTGGAGATATCTGCCTGTGCGTGCCACCACAAGTCTCTGCCTGACCTTTTTATTTTCCCCAACCACTACTTGCACACACATACACTGAAGATAAAGACACAGACACAGACACTACCTGAGCTACACTGCTCATGCTCGTGCCCAGAAGCCACACGCAACTGGCACACACACACACACACACACACACACTCACCCTCTCTCTCTCACACACACACACACACACACACACACACACACACACAGTATGGTGCAAAACTGCTGCGTGGCTATACTTCCATGAGTACCAAATTGGTTAAAGCAATGGTTTGTTATGACCACAGTGTGCATAAAGACGATATCACTAAATAATACTTTACACACACACACACACACACACACACACACGCTTTACACACACACACACACACACACACAGAGAGAGACACACACACCACAACACAACACAAAGAAGCATCGTAGGCATCATAGGTAACATGACATGGTGTGGTGAAGCAGTGGTTTCACCTTTCAAATACTAGGAATCAAGGAGTGGGCGTATGGGGTATGGGCATATTTAGTGCATGAGAGAGAAACAGAGAGTGAGGAGAGAACTGAGAGATACAGGATTTGGGTTTGGCTAAGCAAAGGTAGAAAAGGTCAGCCAGAATTGTGAGAGTGGGGCCTCTATGATCATCAACTGACTTTAAGTAGCCATTCACTAGATTACCAATGGTTCCTTTCTTGAACATATTTGGTAGTGCCTGCTGTAGCAAACATCTAAACATCCCTCCAAAAGTGACTCAGTTTCATGTGCCTAATTTCCCTACTCTTAACATGATTTTCAAGAAATGAAAGCTTTAGGAACTCAAATGCCACATGTTCCTTCCTCATCCAATCCTTTTTCCCATCTATCTTTAAAGGCTTTTTTTACTCACATGCTCCTTTGCAACTTTATAGATGCTGGCATCTTCTGGACGGTTGGTCATTCAGAGGTGGCTGCCCTACCTTTTATAATTAGCGGGGATCAGAGAGTACCCACTTGCTTAAGATGTGCTTATGAATTAAGACATTAACTCATAGATTGTATAGCCATTAAAATTGTACACCTTTGACAGAGAATAAGATGTTCTGCATACTCCTCTGGCAGAACTAACTGTTCATGGCGCACAAATATCCAGCCCTTCACAGTGGTTCACTGTATACAAGCGATAATCCCTTCACCTGTCAGTGGTTTTAATGTTGGCTGATTGGTGAGTTTTCCATCATCCATCTTTATTAAAGATGGGAGCATATAGTTATTGTAGACAGAGTGGCTAGTGTTTTAAAAGAGAAAGGAGGAACAGAGTAAGGGTGAGGCTGATATAGGATTTCGGTTTTATTATTTAACCCAGGAGAAAGGTAAATGGGTGTGAGCTTCAGAGGCCTCCATGAGCATTAATGGGGGCTGACTGATGCTAATGAAGGCCCCACCTCACAACTTACAGGGCTTAAAAGATCTGCTGCTATCATCTTGGTGCCAGATTCCACAGGATGTTTATGTTCAGATCTATTGAGGTGGCACAAGGCATGACCACTCAATATAAGGCAGATAGTGTATAATGTTGTTTCCATTTCAATTCAATTCAATAACTGAACTTAATTAGTCAGATTTCTAAACATCACCTAATTCGTCCATTCACATATGAAATAAAGCTTTGAAAACTGCTTTCTATCAAGGTTGTGACCTCGTAACTCTGAATATATTTATATATGACCACCTATTAATTTTACAGCAGTTTAGGTGCTTTCCAAAAGCATACACATACACATATGTAAAAAAAGATAAAATAAAATAATAATAATAATAATAATAATAATAATAATAATAATAATAATATATGTATAATAATAATAATAATAATACCAAAGAAAAAAGGCTAATAAATAAATAAAAATGGAAGATTTAGAAAATTATAATTAAGATTATACACTTCTCCATCACTGCACTGATCTTCTGCATTTAACTCATCTGTGGGAGTAAACACACACAATAGGGATTAGGGTGTGAACACACTCAGAGGGTGGAAGCCACCTCAACACCTGGAAAATTGGTAGTTGTTTTAACCCTCTGACATCTCCAGCTGTGGATGCTGCTTCTGGGAATCCAACCAGCGGTTTTCCGGTCCCAGGCCCACATCTCTGACCTTTAGGCCACAGCTGCCCATACATGATAAAAGTTCTAAGACAAATGTGCATTTTTATCTCTTTAACTCTTAGAAACATCATAACAAAATACAAGATACCCTATCTGCCCAATATTGTCTCCTCATTATGCTTGATGAATCATCAGTGAGTAATCAGATTGGAGATCAGATTACTACTCTGCCCACATATACACATATATATATATATATATATATGGTATACTGCTGTATACCAAAACATCTAAACATCCCTTAAAAAAGTGACTCCGTTTTCATGCTTGCCCAATTTCCCTACTTGTAACACATGATTTTCAAGAAATGAAAGCTTCAGGAGACTCAAATGCGGCTCTTTTCTTCCTTCCGCATCCAATCTTTTGCCTCCACCTATCTTTAAAAGACTTTTACTCACATGCTCCTTTGCTACTTTATAGATGCTGGCATCTTCTTCTGGACCTGTTGGTCATTTGGTCATTCAGAAGGTTGGCTCTGCTCTACATACATATATATATGTATATATATATACCATATATAATTGTATATGTGGGCAGAGCAATGGCTCCTTGGCATTGAACTGGGATTTCAAATTGTTGCATTTTCAATTTAGACACTCGCTGAATGATCAATTTCAACAGAATAATAAAGATGCTTATACATTTTGCTTTATTTTTTAGGTTTTTTTTCCAGTTAGCCTATTTGCCTTAACAACAGATGGATATAAAGGAGGATAAAAAAACACATTTTAAAAAGTCCTCTGGATATGAATTTTGTAATTTAAATGTAGGGAGAAAAGACAGAATAGAGAAACAGTCATAAAAAATAACATAACCTTTTAATACACCAGAACAACATAAGTAAATGAGATCAACTAAAAGCAAAATGTTAGACTATTTTTAATGTGGTCTCTTTTAACTAAAAGTTAAAACACTCTTACATTCTGTGTGGCTGCTGTTTACGCAGATGTTGAGGAATGGGGGTGGCTCTCATTAGGCTGGTTCTCGTGCCTTGTATGGTTCTCATTTGTAACACTTGTATTTTTACGTTTGAAACTTGTTTTTTTCAGCTCATTTTGGTTAAACATAGCTTTGGGTGAAATGAAGGGTAAAATAAGTAACATAATCAGAAGGTGGTTACTAACGTAATTCACGATATGCCCTGCACAGAAAACGTAAGCAAAACACAAACTATATTATATTCATATAATAAACATTTGGTTATGTTTTGGTTATGTCTCAGGTCACTTCTCATACATGGCCGTCTCACACATATACACACATACTATCTCTCTCACTCTCTGCAAATGAAGATAGGATATCCTGTTTTCCCAGTCAGGCCTGCCATTACCAATTACTTGGATTGTTGTTCTAGGTGTGAAAAACTGGATACCAGAAATGTCACTTTTTCCTGGGCCTACTAGTCACTAACAACACACACACACACACACACACACACACACACACACACACACACACACACACACACACATACACACACACAACACCCAGGTGACCAGATTTTGTTGGCCTTTAGCAAGACTGTAGATTGTGTGTGTGTGTCATGTGTGTGTGTGTGTGTGTGTGTGTTTAATGTGTCTCTGTCTTTGTGTTTGTGTGTGTGTGTAATGTAATGTGTGTGTGTGTGTGTGTGTGTGTGTGTGTGTGTGATACAAATCATACATCAATGCAGGCTGATTTTGGTCTGTTGGCTGTAGTGGAAGCAGGTTCTACATTGGTTGATGTAGACACCAGTACATGTAGGGCTTAATCTACATGCTCTTTTAAGATCTGAGCAGTGTGTGGGCATTATAGAAACGCCAGTGAAATCATTGAAATCCCGAACATTACATTACAATCCCAGCTGATACAGGACAAAAGCCATATCTGAAAAATAGCTTTATTATGGTGCTATTAGTTAACCGATGCCTCAAATGTAAATGCCGTTCTTTGGATCACACGATGAGTGTTGATTGCATCAGCCATAAAACCATTATTAAGGCCAGGCTGATTTGATGGTCAAGCTCTCCAGATCATTGAAACAATATTGTGATTTGTGGTACTCAGTTTCAGCTAACTAGGTTCTTGTTCACCACTTTTGGCTAAGTGAGTTACCTTCATCTACTATACACACTGTATATCTAAATGTTTGTTGGCCCTTCTTAATGATGCATTCATCTATTTTAGTTGCAACCATTGCTGACTGATTTGTACATACACTCATTGGAGAGGGACAGTGTGTAGTGTATTGTTGTGTTGGCCAGAGAGAGAGAGAGAGAGAGAGAGAGAGAAGTGAGAGATGAGAGAGATAGAGAGAGAGAGAGAGTATTGGGCATGCTGTCATATACGCACATTTAGTTTCCGTATTCACATTTGTACCTATATGATGTTCCTCATTTTCCACGTTATTCACTGACATGACAAATGCTGTTAACTGAATTGAGTTTCAAAGAAATCGGCTGAAAAGTAAAAATGTGGTGTTGTGTTGCCAATATGGAGTGGGACTGCGTATGTAGATAACACATTGGAACTGTGTTCTCTGGAATGATGGTATTCCATCCATTACTTATGAGATATGTTGGGGAGTTGAGGATGAGGTGGAGTGGGGTGATGATAATGGTGTCCCAATACTTTTGCCCTTATAGCTATATATCTGCCCAGTGGTCTGTTCAAATCTGTCTCTGTGTATCCCTAAATACATCTTCCTCTTAGTAACCCCCCCCCAATCTAATCTAAAATTCCTTAAGATTCATACCGAGCTGGTTTGCATACCCTCACACACTTCTAAAATTCCATTGGCTAATTCCTCTGGAGTACAACACTACACGCTTTGGGGGTCTTTTGTATGAGCGGTAATGCCGAATATTCTCCACACATGCCAGAAATACACGATTGCCTGTGTTTTGTTACTGGGATCTACGCATCAAGCATTCCAGTTATACTAATATGCATTTCCATATATGGGTCAAATGGGGATGATCAGCAATGACAGTATAAGTATATGCAAATATATCAAAGTGATGTTGCTACTCCTAGATGTTATATGTTACTAAGCTTTTTACTAGCGCAATACGCAGATATCAGTGCAGTATTCAATAATTTAAGTGGAGCTTTCTTTGTTACATTTCTTTAACAGAATGCATTTTAGCACCTCACTGATTTTCTCAGATATGATGGACATTTATTCTGCTACAATTGTGTGTTACATGAATGTATCATTTCACAATGTTGTGCTGTTAGCCTAATATAAAGCACTAGACATCCCTACTATGTACATCTTACTAGTACTGAGTGCCACACACTACTACTATATGGTATCACTCTTATGTTGAAGATGATCTAACGCACTCATCTGCGTTTGTCAGTGGTCCTGTGGCCAACCTGTGGCGATACTGAATACAGGTATGTGGGCATATAAATTGATTGAAGTGAGTTGATTACTGGAAGGTGTTTAGTAAAGTAAATGGTAAGTAATCACTATGTGTATATAATTTTGCATTTAATTGCAGCACATTTACACACTTAGAATGCACATTTGCTCTTAAACCCAGTACAATGCAAGTCAAAGTGCCTTTAGCCATCCTCATCTACTAACGACAGAGAGTCAGGAACACATGGGCAGACACAGAAGTTAAGAGGTTTTGTTACTGCCCAGCCACAGCCCGGCAGCTCACTCCTTGAGCAGTAAAGAGAACATCTCCCTGACCCCATTAGTCGCACCACTGGCCTGCTGCCTCCTCCTTGGCTCTCAATCCCATAATGACAAAGCAGGCTGTTCCAGGTGCCTTACGGACCTTCCCTACTTCATGCTGTGCTCTACCACAAACTGGGATGCATGGAAACACATCTGGAGCAAGAACAAATATTCCACAAAACCTTTTTGTAAAAGAAAATCAAATGTTCATATTAAGGCTATCAAACAAAGCGTGTTTTTATTTTGTTTTTGTTACCTATTTGTTAGCTAGCCATCTGTTGAATTCATCATGGCTGTGATGTCATAACCATTAACAGTCTAATGGCCTACATGAGTTTGCAGCCCATACTGTATTGTCATTGTTGATCATCTGTTGCAGAATTTTTTTTACAGCAGATTGTGGAGGATGTGCTAATCAAGTCTGTTAGGAAGCTAGTGTAAGTTTTCAAATGGAGTGACTTAGAATTAATCATGAAGTTTCATAGGCACAGGTATGTTAGCACTAGTGATCACAAATGACTATGTAGAATTTGTATATGAGTGAATTGTGTGAGTGGTTATGAAAGTAGGGCCCTTAAACCTAATTCAATGCAGTATATGGTGTGAGGCAGGTTAAACTGAAACTGTAACTATCAGATAAAAACAACCTTTACTTTAAGTTGCAGTGTTGCTTAAATTGAGCAGTTTAAACAAAATTGTTATATCACTTTCATAAGCGCAGTGCAGTCGCCTGCAGTGATGTTATAACGCCAGCCTTCTCTCTTACCCAAAAAGTGTCTCATGCCATTATCACAGTTATCTGCAAGTAGTGTATCATGAGCGAGGGCATGTAGTGCTTCTTTCACAGACCAAATAGTAGATAAGTAATTCACACACACTAGGAACATAGTTTTATCAGTGTTTTTTTTTTTTTTTTATAAATGTTTATTCTATAGTGCAGACTCAGCACTTTGTAATCTAGCGCACACAGAACATGGTGAGATTTACTATCTCTGCTGATATTCATCTTTGTTGATAAACAAAGCAGAAGAGGATCTTGAGAATCCTAAGCAAGCACTTTATCTTGATGGCTAAATACTGGGTACGTCAGAGAACTGACAGTAACATTAGTGTATCCCAAGATTGCAGGTAGGCATGTACAGTATCGTTCAGTGGTTTTTTAACATTACATCAATTTAAATATGAAAAGAGTAGCATAGAAATATAGGAAAAAAATATCAAAAATTAATTGAGAAAATTGGATTTGAGATACTAGTATTTAGAAAAGCAATGATTTTTTCCAGATTTCTCCTGGACTCTCGCAGCCAGCATGTGGATTTGTTCCAATAAATTAAATTTTAAGTTTTAATTTTCACAAATACCTAAATTCAGCTACTTTAAGTTGCACTAGAATAGGACTCTCTGGAGCAGATAAATAGGACATCTATTGGTACAGTGAGTATTGTCAGACCCAGGCCAGAGGGGTGTAAATGACTCCAGGTGACTTGTTGATCCTTCAACACCATGACCTCAATAACAATCTTGTTGCTGAATGCAATCAAATTCTCACAGCTATAGTCCAGAATCTAATAGAAAGCCTTCCTGGAAAGTAGAAACTTTTACTCCTACAAATGTCAGGATAAATGCCCTTGAGTATAGAAAACAACAACAACAAATTGTGCAGGTGTCCTGATAATGATGTGCACATTGTGTACTACTTGTACTAACCAATGATAATAAAGTTCCATCTTCACATGCAAACAAGTGGTTTGACACAGTCTGTCTAAACTCAGACTTGTGCCAACAGTTCTAATGAAAATGATGTCATAATCTGACAGAGCTAAGCTTTGCCTAGTTAAAACATGGTTAAAGGCTGATATTAGCAGAAGATAATATTGTGAGATTTCAACATATAACTCTTTTAGTCGGTCCACAACTCACACATAAAGCTTTAGCAAAATGTTTTATAGTCACAGCTTTCTGACTCCAAAACAAAACTTTTGTTTCAGTGCTGTTTTTTACACACCAACGATTTGAATCTACTCAGAAAGCAATGCTTTCATTAGCTATCTCAAACTAACAATCACATACACTGAAAATACAAAAGGCCAAGATTAATTAAGAACAATTAATATTACTATTAGTCTTTAAATGTTATATTTAAATGTGATCAGGACTGTGTGGGAAATAGTCATTTAGACAGCGGTTTACTACTGGACCTTTGATTTGGTCCAATTTATTTATGGGTTCTGTAAACACAGCTACAGATGAAAGCACTACTTTGAGAATAATGTCACACTCCACCCGTTTTATCCCCTTATCATTCCAGCAATCATCACTTTGAACCTTTTAACAGTGCCAACATTTTTGATAAAAAAATCATGCAATCATTATTTAGACTCTAAATCTACTCTGAAGCCACACAGAAAACAGTATTTTATTTTAACAAAGCCTCTGCAGTCAAGTTGCTTTACTTTACTGAAACAAGCCCTGAGCACCTTTCTTCATGGTAGACTACAACACTACTACTAAAACCATACAGCCTACTCCCTCTTTTTCTCTCACTCTCTATTTTCCTTTCACAGTTGCTGAGTGGCAGGCTGACCTGGTGTGACCTCTGAGCTGTGTGTAGCGTGATGTCAGCATCTTGTGCAGACTCAGTGAGTTCTTGCTCAAACAACACCAGCCAAAGCCTTTCTGGGACCAGCTCCCTGCTGTTTAAAGCCACAGTGCTGCTTTACAGTTTAGTATTCAACTTTAGCAAAAGCAAAAAAGCCGGCTAGCTCCATATTTTATTTTCAGCCCATTTCTTTGTAACTCAGATTCAAGTTAACAGCATTTGTCAAGTGTCAGTGAATAACGTGAAATGAGAACATCATGTATAGGCACAAATGTAGAATACAGAGCCAAATGTGTTATGAAGTGGCATACCTAATGCTCTCTCTCTCTCTCTCTCTCTCTCTCTCTCTCTCTCTCTCTCTCTCTCTCTCTCTCACTCTTTCTCTGTATCTTTCTCTCTCTCTCTCTCTCTCTCTCTCTATCTCTCTCTCACTCTCTACTCTCTCTGTATCTTTCTCTCTCTCTCTGTGTCTCTCTCTCTCTCTCTCTCTCTCTCTCTCTCTCTCTTTCTCACACACTCTCTCTCTCTCTCACACACTCTCTCGCTCTCTCTCTCTCACACACTCTCTTTCTCTCTCTCTCTCTCTCTCTCTTTCTCTCTCTCTCTCTCCTCTCTCTCTCTCTCTCTCTCTCTCTCTCTCTCTCTCTCTCTCTCTCTCTCTCGCTCTTTCCAGCATCCTAAAACCTGAACATATTTAGCAGAACATAGTTAGACAGTTCATAATAAAAGTCCTTGACATCAGAAAAAGTGATATATTAGCAGCTGACTCTATTCTTTCCTCACACGCCACAGATTTGAAACCATTCTATGTGAAAGAAACATATTTCCATGAAGTGCTGATTATATTTAGAAAGCACCAGCAAGCAGCACAACTAAAGCCGGAGTCACCCAATCCTGAATCATCTAGCAATTCACGTTAAGAAGGAAAATTTGTTTACAATTTTAGAATTGCAGAAGCCCAACAATGAATTTCGATAATGCTGCAGTTCTGTAAATATGAACATACAGTAAAATGTTAATAAGACCATGTTCCCAATTGCATGAATGTGATTTCATTCATTCTTTCAGCATTTTTCACACAAATTTACATTAGCTGTATTTATTTCTCCTCTTGATTTTACAGTATGTCACCTGTAAAGCTAAGACATCTTTGGACAACAGTCTGAGGGAACTTCAGCCATGGATCTCTTTCCAAAGAGATACCAGGGACCACTGTATTTTCTGCCTCATAGAGATGTGGATATCAGCAGAGATCCCTAATGAAAGCCATTGAGTCCACTGGGTTTTCTTCACCGTGGAGCTCCAAGGAAGAGTGAAGGAGAAAAAAAATGCATGCTTTTTAAGTGCTTTTAGCATGGAGAAGCAAAAAAAGACAGCTATGCTCTCTGTAAGACCATGAAAGCAGCAAAACATGAGTACAGAGACAAAGTTGAAGCATAGTTTAACACCACCAGTGTCAGAAGCAAGTGGCAGGAGTTAAACACAATCACAGGGAACTCTTTCTCCCTGAGCAGCACCAGTGTAATTCTTCTAGACAAGCTAAACTCCTTTTACGTGTGTTTCAAAGCAAATCACAATGAGCCCATGGAGAGAGCCTTGTCCACCACTGAGTCCAAACCACCCTGACGTGTATCCTTTAAGGGTGTCAACACCTGCAAAGCCACCAGCCCAGATGGTGTTCCGGGGTGTGTGCTTAAAGCATGTGAAGATCTGTTAGCAGGAGTCAATGCAGACATGTTTAACATCTCTCTCTCCCTCTCAGTTGTGCCAGAATGCTTCAAACTACCCGCCATCATCCCTGTTCTGAAAACAGCCAGCATCATTTGTTTAAATGACTGGTGTCTGGTTGGTGTGACCTCTGTCTTAAGCAATTACCTTGAGAGGCTGGTCAGAAACTTCATTTGCTCCTCATTGCCTGCCACCCTGGACCCACTGCAATTCGTATTCAGGCAGAACAGATCCACTGATGATACAATTACCCTTCCTCTGCACACTGCCGTCTCACATCTGGACAAAAAGAACACGTATGTGAGAATGCTGTTCGTGGACTACAGTTCAGCATTCAACACTGCTCTCCCCCAAGCCTCAATATGAAGCTCTGATTTGAACAGCTGTCTGTGCAGCTGGATCCTAAAGTTCCTAACAGGCCATCGGCAGGTGGTGAGGATGGGAGAAACCCTCCTTACCGACCCTCAAAAACTGAGCCCCACACGCCTGTGTGCTCAGCCCACTCCTTTACTCCCTGTACACCCATGACTGCACAGCCAGACACAGCCTTAATGTCATTGATGGGACAAGTGTGGAGAGGGTCAGCAACATCGAGTTCCTTGGTGTTTACATTTCTGATGAGCTTACATGGTTACCACACAAATGGTGCAGAATCCACAACAGTGCTTCTTCTACCTCAGGAGGCTGAAGAGTTTTGGTCCGAACTACAACATCCTTAGAATGTTCTAAAACTGCATTACCACCTCATACAGGAACTACACACTCTCGAGGGGGAAATATCTGCAGAGGGTGGTGTGCACCAGCCATTGTTACCAGCTTTGCTAAGCATGACCAAAATCAAATGCAAGTCTGTACACTAGTCTGGTCAAGAGCTGGTTAAGCAGCTAGTTATCACCATGGGGATAAACTAAATATGTTTTTGGCCTGGATGATTTGCAGCCTAGACCACCTGAAACCAACTACCAGCCAAAGCTGGTCTTGACCTGGATTTTTCAACAGGATTAAAAATGGAAAAGGCTTTCATGGCAGGTCCAATTTTTTTTTCACATGACTGTACAGTACTTACCATTCTCAAAACACCTGCATCACACTCAGCATATTTTATAAGCACCAGCTTTTTAAAGAAAAGATCCCGCCCCAGTCATTTGCGTGTGAGTGCAGCTGCTTCTGAAACTAATCCGTTATCTTGATCATCTCAGACTCTCTCTCTTGTGCAATGGCTGTGCAAGGTCAGGATGACAAATATTCTGTTCCTCTCCACTAATGACTCATCTTTTTTTTCTATCAGAGAAAAAAAAACATGCCAGGTAACGTGATGGAAATATGTGTGAATGAATGGTCGATTCGATATATTGACTGAAGACTGAAATGGAGGTGCTACATGAGTGAAAAGGTGGATAAAACAAAACATGGATGGATCCAGAGGAAGAAGCTTTTTATATTGGTGTTTGAATGAGGGAAGTGTTTTGAACTGTGTGGGAAATTTGCAAACCTGTGAATTTAATATCTCCGCTGAGTTTGTGGTTAGAGTTTCTCTATCACCGTCTGAATGAGACATACCAACGTCTAACACCTTTTAACCAATTGCAGCTGTGGTGTCTTACCAAAGAAAAAATTGTGTAGGGGTGTGTTTGTAGGTTGAAGGTGGCATTTGTGTTTTTGTTTTATTTAGTGTTTTGTTGTGGGGGTTTTGTGTACAATAAAAAAATGACTGGGTTGATTACAGTAGTGTACTGAAACTGAAATATTCACAGTTTCATATTTTATTGAACATATTCTCATACACATATCTTTAGCTTTTCAGCTTTCTTGTTCAATATGACTGTGTCTAAAACTGGAAATAGCAAGCTGACTTAATGTCTTGGTGTTCATCATGTCTCACAAACTTTTAATGATGAATGTCTCTGAAACTGAAGCACAAAGGCAACAACAAATTCTCTTAGTTTCTTTACAGTTGGCTAGCATTAGCTTACCAGTTAACCTTGCCAGTTAAATAACTTTACTTCACTTCTACATAAATTCTATTATCTTAATGTTTGGTACATTAGTCTGAAACTACATTTGTACATTTGACAGACTGTTGCAGATTCCTTCTGGTAAATTTGTGACCCATTGATTAGTCATGTAGTATGCAAACTGCAACACTGTAGCCAACCCAGATCTGATTTTTGATGTACATGTACATATCTATATTGTATCCTGAGTGCTTTCTGACAATCTGGGGAGTAAATAAAACATAGAATCTGAATTTTGCAAATGAGATCCGAACCATATTCAAAGTGTATTTTGTATCACTTGTGAGATGAGAACACAACTAGTCAAATCCAAAGTAATGGACATGCCAAAAAACAATCACACCAGTGTAGCTACATAGTTACTATTTCTGATGTCATTACCATGAACCCAAGCAGACAGGTTTGTGATGTCCAGATGCCAGGAGTAACAGAACAGTCACTTTGTCAATAATGTCATTTATTTTCTCTGAGCTAAGAGAGAAAAAGGTTGGCTGTAAATGCCACCCACAGAGAACACTGACAGATCTACACTGCCTTCCAAATTATTATGCAAATTGGATTTAAGTGTCATAAAGATATCTTTTTTTTAGATTTTCAATTAAACACATGGATGGTATTGTGTCTTGGGGCATGTTCCATATGATTAAGCAGGCCACAAGAAAAAGAGGGTGTCTGGTCACCCTATTTAAGGTGAACACATGTGTCCTCAGTGTCCTGAAAATGATCACCCAGGTTGATAGTGTGAAAAGTACAGTCATCTGAGCATTCTGAAATTGCATTAGGTGTTTTAGGTTAGAATATTTGTTAACTAAACAACAGGATGCATAGGCAAAGCACAAGCTGACATTAACACACAAACACCAACCAACAAAGACTGAAATAAAGCACCATATATACACAAATAAGACTAGAAACACATGGGGATAATTTACATATGGGCAGGGTTACAAACGAGACACAGGTGGGAACAGTGCAGAGACAAGACCAAAACAAAAACAGAGACATATGCAAAATGCACATGAGGAAAGTGAAACAAAACAGAAGTTTACAAGAAAAGACAGACATGGAAGCCAAACATGACAAATATGTGACAGGTGTTTATTCACTGTGAATTTGAAGTATTTTGTTTGAACTGAACCAACTAAACTAACAAAAAAAAACTAAAAACAAACAAAAACTTTTCACACTTTATCTGTGACATTTTGTAAAATTACTTGTCATGTATTGTAGTAAGATATTGTGGAACCATTGCTCTGTATATAATGCACATAAACAAAACGTATGCTATGTCAGTCAACATCCCATCACAGCTTTAGGAGTTGCCAACTGTTTCTCCAGTACTTTTCACTCACAGCAGCTGAGGCAGCACGGGATTAGAGCAGCAGCAGCCCTTCCCGAGGACCCTTGGGTCTTAGTGCCTTGCTGTATGCAAGTACAGTTCTTATCAAGGGATTGAACTTGGCCTAGTGATGGATGTGTTTATATATAAATACTCACATTACATTTGATATCTGATTTCATAGTAGCTACAGTATACAGAGATATAGACATATGGTATATATAGTGAAATACAAAGGTTGGGGTAACCCTAGTCAAAGTTACAGTGAACTGTTAACTGAAGTAAACTGACTTCAGTTAAAAAGAAAAAAAAAAAGCATAACAAGCGGAACATTTGTAAACATTTTTAGATTTTACAGTTTCAAAAAGAAAATGTGTGGGTGGCTTGCATGGTCAGTGACATGGTGAGCAGCATGGTCAGTTTTCACATGGTTATAAATATTTATAAGCTGTGACAGTCTGTGGCATAGGTGTGAAGTATCACAGCTTGTAAATATATGTATTAATATGAAAGCAATAAGCAAATTGCATGGTATTATTCTCTCCATTGTGCATGTGGGTGTGTATGTGTGTGTGGCAGAGTCTGAGAGAGAAACCCCACATGTCAGATTGTGGTGGCGACTGTGGTTGACTTTAAAGGAGACAAGCGTAGAGAGTTTCAGACAGGGTGGGTGGTAGATAGGATGGAAAAGTTTTTGTAAACAACACACACACACACACACACACACACACACACACACACACACACACACACACACACACACATACACACACACACACATACATATGCACATGACCAGAGAAAAAAATATTGTGGTTTTCAATAGAATTTCATGTGATGTCTCTGCCTTGCAGTTGAAACACTCACTCAAGTGACTTTTAAGGCTGCGTTATTTTCAGCCTGTGAAAGAAAGTGCTGCTTCATGAGTTGTTTCACAGCTTTAGTTGTCCCAGGCAGAATGACAGAACTGACAGAATATTAGATGAGTGTGTACACAAAGGCTGGATCTGTGCAGTCTAGACACTTCATTTGTTCTCAGCTCACACAGAGGCTAAATTTCCATGTACACACACTCACACACACGCTGTCTCTCTCTCGCCCTCTTTCTCACACACACACACACACACACACACACACACACACACACACACACACACACACACACACACACACACAAACATCCTCACAAGAACCACTTGTTCTCTGCACCTGATAATACTTTATAGACTGCTTGATGGTGAACGTATAAAGATTTGTGTGAACAGCTGTTCTGAAGACCACGTCACCATCTTGGTCCCAAAACACCACCTCCCCTAATGCCCCCCCCCAGTCTTCATGGCTTTACACACCACAGAGAGCTGCCTAAAAGAAGTTCAGTGTGCAGTCAAGCACAGCTGACAGAGTACAGTATCAGCCTGCTCGAGGTATGTTGAAGGATCATTTGAAAGTGCTCCACTTTTTGGAGCTTTGCCTTCTTTTATCATAAAGTGACCGTGTGCAGCCTTACAACCAATGATTCCCTGTCCTAAGCCTTGAATTTTCTTCACTTTAAAAAATAAAGGAGATTTAAATGGTTCTCTGTGTAATGCCATATAAGAGCCACTTCAAACATGGGAAGAATGTTTGAACTGGTCAAGAACCTTCAAATCTTCAAACTTTCAAGGGCCTCCACTTACTCACACACCTCTATTACAAACATGGCTTTTTAGGTATGCAAAAGTGATTCTTCCATGGCCTCACTCAAAGGACCAATCGAGGCACCTTATTTTTAAGAATGTCATTACTTTACACTTTCATCAAGAGCAATGTAAAAGTGGTGCAAACAGTGGAATCCAAACAAACCGAAAGTTACACTTATACCCAGTGTTACCCAGTTATGCTGAAATAATACAGGAAGATGGCAAAATCCCACACCTAACGACTAGGGTTATACATTGGCCCCTGCCCATTCGCAGAGTGGACATTTATGATCCAATCTGCAACATTTCCATTACCACCTGTCTTACAATTCTACAAAAAAGCACATCCATTAAGGTTGCTGTGGCTGTGTATGATCTGATGATTAACGTTCCCATTACCACGAGTACAACATTTTCACACTATATATTCAATACAAGAGTTGAGAACTACAGTATCAGCTATATTATACCTCTTTGGCAGATGACAAAAGTTGGCAAAATTGATCTTTGTACTGAGTGCTGTGGAACGTCTTCCTTGAATAATGTATGTCAATGCTGTTTTCAGACTGCAGATATTCCACCTCTCCAGGATGTTGTGGGAGTCTTCAGTATGCTGAAGTGAATCTCTGATATGTGCATCACAAATTATTCATAAAATCAATCAATCAACCAATCAATTAAATTTATGTACTGTATATAGCACAAAATGTTAGGTATGTGGTAGCTACTAAGATGAACATGGCAATTAGTTCAGTGTTCTTCAATGGCCTTCTTATTTGCATATCTGAATTAAATCCAATAGAGCACCTATTGAAAGTTACAGAATTAAAATGTTGAAAGTGCTCCAGAAAAATGAGCATGACACAGTCATTATTTCAGTCTAAAATGAATGTATTCAAAATGTTGAGTTAAGGAATTGAAGCTGTTACTGAACATAATGAAGCCCCACCTAAAAGAATAGTAAAAGAGGTGGGAAGGGAGCTCCTGCTCCTGTGATAACCTTTATTCTCTGTGAACTCAAGAACATTTTGGCTTCATTTGGCCTGGTTTATTTGTGTCATTCAAAGTTAAATGTGTGATAACAAACCCATTAAGCGTTCTTCTGATTTTAGAAGGGCTGATTCTGGATGATTCGCTCTTCTTTATGAAAATGCTATCAAAGTGTTCATTATTAGACACAGGCTCCAATTTGGTTTGTAACAATAATGGAGTGACTGTTTGCAAATGAGACATAATCTCTTAATCATGTTGAACATTTAGGGTCTTAATAGGCACTTAATAGTGTTACTAGCACAGTAAATTTGATTTTCATGAAGGATAATGCATCTTACTTTTTGTTGCACTTTTAAATGAGTGACTAATTCTCTCTGTACGTCAGTTCACATGATCTCAGGCTCTGATATTTTGAAGAAAATTGTGAAAGAACAAGAAACCCTGGGCTGCAGCTCTGTACACCACAAAAGAGGTGTAGTAGTTACAGACCTTGTTGTTTGTTGTATTGAATATAAAGACATTGGACTTTTAATCATTGGCCAATTTATGACGTGATTCTACTATACAGGCTCAGACAATTAGAGACTGTAGCTGATTGATCATTGGACAGTTTCTGAATGCACTCATCTGTTATGCCTTAAGTGCTGGTATAAGTGAGGGTGCAGAATATTTCAACCTTTTTTGCTCTCTATCCCTATAGTGTTGTGTTTCAGGCACAGTGGTTTTCCAGCATTTTACTGCCCAGTCAACAGTGATCTATCAACCAATGGTCAGGAATTAACCACAATAGATGAAGAGGTTAAGGTTTGTGAACAGAATCAGATGAACTAGAGTCCCTAGCTCTATATCAGTAAGATGGTCCATGACTAGTAATTGTATTACTATTTGAGTGTAATTCCAAAAAGTGCTCATTAATTATTTATTTCATTTAACATCTTAAGCCATTTTCATCACTGCACTTTGTAGTGTGATTTAAGGAGACTCTGGACATTGAGCAGGTGCGAATACTCGGAAATGGACCGAAACAGCCCCACCTAGACCCTTGGGAGGACATTGTCTAAGCCCTGTCCCAAACTCCAGTGAGGTTTATTTGTGTTGAGAAATTGATTTGATCTAATTTAAGGGCAATATAACAATATTTTATTGAATTGTGATCCATTTTATGCTGACACAATATACATCTGTAAGCATGGATCAGTGTGGATATGACCAGTGCTTAAAGAACTCCGACCAACTGCATATTTCATTACAAAGAGTAATTAGTAATCAGTCCTATTTAATCAGCAGGATGTACCACGTTTGAGTGTTTGAATAGCAGTTTTTAAGAATCTGCCATTACTGCAATTTGTTTGTGCATCAAAAAATATATAAAAAATATTGTATATTGTGAAAAAGTATTATGGTGGTTTTTATCATATCAGCCACTCATACCTCAGTTCGACTCAACTAACAGGCGAGTTTGAGCTGAATGGTTGTGCCGGTGTAGTTTAAAACCCTAGATTCTTGTAGTTTGATGTACTTTTATTTGGCAAAAGATTTTATAGGAAACAGTCACACATGCCAGATGGTGATATTTGCAGGAGATTCTAGGTTAATGTCTTCATTTGAGATGTAAAACATAATAATAATTTTGAGTAAAAGTATACTTGCATCTTTTTCTTAAAAACACTTAACATCTCAGAAATCCTGTTCATTCACCCGTGCATTATTTGCAATGATTAGATTGACAAGGAGACTTATAATAAGAGGTTCTTCCAAATACTTGAAGAGAAAAAACAACCTGTATGTGTTAGTATTATCCTTCTCTGAAATTTTTTTCTGAAATATGAACAGCAAACAACCCCACCCTTCTTATTTTCTTGTGGGTCAGTGACATCATCAGCCCCACACTCTGATTGATCAGTCAGAGTCTCTATACAGGTTGAGCATGTACATGTGGACACAGCAGGAAACATCCCCCGAAAGGCACCTTTGGCATTTAAACTGGGATTCAATTCAGTTGGAAACAAGTGGATTGTAACTGATTACTTGATAATTCATCACATAATGATGAGACACCATGGTTAGATAAGGTCTTGTAGTTTGTTATGACGTGTCATGTCTGTAGGTTATGCAGATCGTGAGTTATGGAGGCTAGAAATCAGCATGTGACTGCCCATGAAACATGGATCTCAGAGTTAAATGCAATAAGCTTCAGGTTTACAAGCTCATTAACTGATTCAGACCAGAACTACAGGTGTCAAACTGCTGTTAAAGCACTGCTTGACAACCAATTTTTCAATTACAAAGTGAGGGATATCCACAGATTTCCGGAAGTGAAAATTCACATGCAAAATGTTACAATGAAGTGAGGTGTTTGTGAATTATTTCAACTTTGGGACCACATCTTGTCTATGAGATTATAATGAACAGTTCGGTTTGCCTTGTGTTCAGTTGTCAGAATCAGTATGAATTGAGAGCTTGAGGCTGAGTACTGTCATTGACAGAAGAGAAGGTTGGTTTAGTGTGCATCATTAATTTGTACATATTTCTTTTATCTTCTGGCAACTTATTCTTCCATTGTGTGCAGAAGGCCTAGCAAATGTAACAGTGGCCTTTTACCACTCAGAGCACAGAAAGGAGAGAGAGCGAGAATGAGTACATTGTTTTTTTGGCTTGCCTCCAACTTCCCTAATCACACTATATTACTCTGTCAGAGCTAGTAGACTTGAATGGATCTGAAGCTTATTGTTTTAAATCATAATGAACTCCTTATGAAAGCAACCGACTGGCGCATGAAAAGTTTTTTTTTTTTTTTTTTTTCAACTGTACAGTACGAGCCCAATCAAAACAGAGCCGTATTTCCCTTCCGAACAAACAAGGGGATGTGAGAAGTGAGGGAGGGTGACAAAGTGACTGTGACAATTCATTTGTAAGGTTTCCATTTTGGGTCATTTGGAAAGTATAGGGCAAACAGTATGAAGGCAAAGAAAATTTGCCCCATTTCCCTCTCGAGTGTTTATATATCTCAGCATTCATCTGTTATTACCGTAGTGTTATGAGGTTCTATAATTGCTAAATTGCAGCATAAGACGGAGGCAGGGAGAGAAAGAAAATGGGGAGAGAGAAAGAGAGAGAGTGAGAGAGGGAGGTAAGTAGGGTTGTTTGTCTTGGCACAGACACCAGAAATCTGATCCAGGGCTGGGATGGGTTTAAACAATAACATAAACCCAACAGGGTCACTTCAGGATACACTGACAATATGTCTGCACAGAGTCCGGTCTCTCTCTCTCTCTCTCTCTCTCTCTCTCTCTCTCTCTCTCTCTCTTGCTCGCTCGCTCGCTCGCCCTCTGTCTCCCCCACCCCCTCCAACTTTTCATCACACAAGGTCAGATAAGGCCTTGCTGCAGTGTCCCTTTGCAGAGAGAGAAACACACACTGACACATAGAGGAAACACTCACTAAGCCATGCGAACAATTAAATCAAAGCAAGCCTGCTCAGCGCTTTTTTCATCATCCATTGTAACTGCAAAATCACTTAATGTGGAAAGCATATGCCATTTTACAGCCCTCTGTACTCTTGACTTTCCATAAACTCCCAGCTGTGTGTGTGTGTGTGTGTGTGTGTGTGTGTGTGTGTGTGTGTGTGTGTGTGTGTGTGCGTGTGTGTGTGTGTGTGTGTGTGTGTGTGTGTGTGTGTGTGTAGTGTGTGTGTGAGAGAGAGAGAGAGAGAGAGAGAGAGAGAGAGAGAGAGAGAGAGAGAGAGAGAGGCTTTTCATTTTTTCATTTTTGCTAATTATTTAAGTTATGGAGACAGTAAGCTTAAGTTGGATCATAGCTGGTTGATAGTATGATATAATGGACATATGCAATGAATCAATGCTATTACAGTTTTCTGCCTCTTGTGATATATTTTCTGTAAAATTACCAGACACTCCTGTCACTCCTTTAATGGAAACTTATGCCTCACCAGATTATCCATCTAAGCAGGAGATTATTAGTAAGATCCCCAGTGATGCTTTAGTGTAACTGGCATGGCTCTATAGGCTAATTTATGTGCAACGTTAAATACAGATAGGGATGCAGACAGAGCCTTCTGCTCATGCTCCACATTTATTTGTGTATGCTCTCTGAAAACCTACAGATATGGACAGAACAGAGCAGTACTCCTGGAAATTATGGGGGCAGTGTAGCAATAATTTCATGTGACTCACAAAAAGGAAACATATAAACATATGGCTAAGTATGAAAAGCTTCCACTGCTGCCTTTTTTATCATTTTTGTAGTAAATGTGATATCAAAACCTGCTCCACCATTGCCTTGTTTATTGTTGGCAGAAGCTTTTGACTCTAAACTGCCCTTTAATGGATGTATTGCTTTACATCTATGCCAGTGTAGAGCAGGATTTTTTAAACTGTCCACCAGTGGATCTTGAAGCAAGTGGTCCCCCAGGCCACTTAATGCAAGGCAAATTCAACATTATCTGTTTGAGACAACAGAAAAGGTCCACGTTAAGTAGAGATGTTTAATATATGCATCTTTCCTTCTCGTTTTTGTGAGCTTCATTTGGAACAGATGTTTTCATGAAGAGGTACAATAAGCAAGGCCACAACTTTCACATCTTCAGTGTCAGCACCTGAGAAATTTAACAATTTTACATAAAAAAGACGAGTCATGTCTTTTTTCTCATTATTCAACAACATGGGGGTTACTTGTCACCATATAAAGTTATGCATATATGCATATAAAGGGTGATTTGACTAACAATCAGTAACAAAGCATTTGATCCAATTTGGAATAAAATAATAGATCACATTACATTGTCTGAGAAAACTGTGAGACATTTCAGGTCAACATGTTTTCAAGAGGTGAATGAATTAATGAGGGGCAGAAATATCAACATACTATTTTAGAGGTGATTGAATCTATTCTAGTTAATGTCAAGCTCATTGTTTTTGTCAGTAAACACAGAGAATAATTATAAAAAGGCACCAACACTGAATAACCTAACAGCACCTTCCAAACAAAGACACAGTCCAATC
>CM067513.1:17812046-17830148 GCA_034509495.1 Acestrorhynchus altus
TATATGCTATATATGTGCAGCATATCCTGCAGCCACATATGTTGCCTGTCATTGCAGGGTGTCCGACTGGCATTTTCAGAAGTATAATACTCACACCACACACAGCAAGGTTTTCCCCGGAATGTTTCTGCCAGATTGCATCACTTCCTTAGCCTGTCACCAGGTTTATCACCAATCAAGCATTTATGGGACCAGCTAGGATACCAACTTCAGCAACCTATGAGCATGCAGCAGGATCACCACGATATTACGTAAAGTTTCATTACATTCCAATAACTTCTTCTTGATGCGTTGTTTTTGTCAATTAGTGTAGATTATGAACATATGTGTATGGTTTACTGGCTACATTAGCCTCACTTACTGTGCAAATCAAGTCACTTTATTCAGTATCTATTTTAATTTCATCTGCTATTGTTGGAATGACTGGGTTCATACTGTCCAGGCACAGCTTCCTGCTAGTTTTTGGAGCATTGGTGTGAGCATTCCGAGACAAAAGCATTAGTGAGGTCAGGATGTTGATGATCACAACCCACTGTTCATACTCACTGTTCATAAGGAAGGAATGCCATCTTTCCAGAGAACACAGTTCCACTACTCCACATCTTTAATACTGGCCTTTATACCCCTCTGCTCCACGCCTGGAATTAGGCATGGTGCCAATAAGAGTCATGCTAAACAGAGTGCTATTCTAGTGGCAAGACGTCTCTACAGGGACTAGACAAGCTTAATGGGTGTGCATTTGTCAGCACTGGGTGAAAAGTGAAGTGTCTGAATGCATTCATTAGAACGGGTGTCCACAAACATTGGACATATAGTGAATCTACAAATATCCACTAAAGTGAATCTTTGCATAAAATGTGCACAAAATCACTCTTACACATTTCAGGTATTAAGTGACTTCAGAGCACTGATGTTGTGGACATACAAAACATTCAACAATAGGATGCTTTTTTTCATTGCCAAAAATCTTGATAAATATACAATAACAATCATAATTTTTTGTTCATTTTAAACACAGCCTTGGAGTGAGTCATAATAAAAGCATCAAAGATGGATGACCTCAGTGGATGACCCCTACCCCATTTCAGCTCTGACTGGTAAATTTCATGACAGACACTTCAAAGGCTCCTGCTGGTCTATGACCCATGCATGCCACTGTCTGCTACTCTACTGAACTAGAGCCAAGAAATGGCTTCAAACAGTCCACAATACAAACACCCTCAGGCAACAAGTGACCGCTCCACACAGCATGTAAACCAATGGCCTGAGGGAGCAGAATGGAGAGATAAAGGGATGAGAGGAGTGAGGGATGACTTTATCTTTCTCTCCCTGCTGACCTTTTAAACCACACTTGCCTCTCTGTCTCTCTTTATATATATATATATATATATATATATATATATATATATATATACATATCTTCCTTTTCGTTACTCTTCAACCTGTCCTCACTTTTCTCTCCACCCCTTGCCCCATTTGCCACATTCTTCTCCTCTCTCCTCTTCTCTCCTACCATCTGGAGATAATTAGCAGGGCTGGTTTCATGGATACAGCTGTGGACCTCAGCTCTGGTCAGTGTTATGTCAAGGTTAAAGCATTATGGGCAAAATGCAAAACATGGCACTAAAAGTTTCCCTTGTTTTGGGACGCTTAAAGTGTCATGACATCCACCATTTTTTCATTTAATGTTGCATGAAATATCTCAAAGGTGCATGCTCTTCAAGCTTGCAGATGCAATTTCACAACATTGGTGAAAAAAGGAGGCCTAAGTGTCAAAAATGGGGCTTTGATCACTTTTAGCAGCATTGCTGAGGGACGGCCAACAAAAATATTTTCAACAGGGAGCCCATACGTGACTAGCAAGAAGAGGAAGAACAGAGAGAGAGAGAGAGAGAGAGAGAGAGAGAGAGAGAGAGAGAGAGAGAGAGAGAGAGAGAGAGAGAAAGGAAAATAGAAAATTCAATGGAAACTTTTCAACGGTTCAAATGGCTAAATGTGAGATAATGTGGCCAGTTGAATGAAAGCAATTAAGCTGCTGGTAAACAAGTACAGCTACAACAGACTATATACATATACGCAAGTCTAAGAAAGTCATGAAAAGCTGTAATGAAAATAGTTTTAACTAATTTTAATTTGTAAATAATGAATGGGATAGAATAACACAGTGTCTGGATGGGACAGAAGTGAGCTATGTGCAAATTAGAAAACAAAAGAGTCTTTATTAAAGGGCCGAGCACAGAAGTCAAACCAGAATCCCAAAACAGCAGTAGCAAACAGTGACATAAAGGCATACCAATAAACATAGTCAAAAACAGGCAGAAGTCAGGAAGTAAACACAGGCTTGAAGCAGAGATCAAAGACAAAATGGGAAACAGGTCGTAAACAGGAATAAACAACAATGGACCAGATTGGTACAAATCAGTATTCCGGTGAATGTACATGTGCAAGAGTCACATGATCCTTCAGGTGGAGGAGTGGAGGAACATGGGAGGGAACAGTGGAGGAATGGAGGGAAACGTGACACGGGTTCATTTTCTCTCCGGACACCTCACTTGATTTCCTTTAAAGAAGAATTGATTGCATAAACTAAAGTTTATAAAGTGCATAAGCCTCTGATCAGTCTTGAACAATTTTTGAAGTTGAAAGCAGGAAGGATCTGAGCCACTTTTACAAGGGTATTTGGAAAATGTACCATTGTTTTTTTTCTGGCATGCAGTGGTCAGTATTCATCAAAACATGGCCCAAGACATACAATCTCTGAACTAATGATAGAGTTAAGGCCACCTATCAGTCACTGACGCAACTAATGGAGACCCCACCTCGCAACTTCTGCTATAAGGATCTACCAGTTCAGATACATCACAGAACATGTTCAAAGGTCTTAGGGACTCCACAGTCTTGAATGGTCAGATGTGCAGTGGAGGCACAAAAGGGCCCTACTCCATATTAGGCAGGTGGTACTAAAGATATTGATGGATAATAACACATTAACAAAACAAAACTGTTCCCACGTTGTTTACTACTATGGAAAAATATGGCTGCATCTGAGACTATGTAAACTATGGTATTAGTAACATGAACAATTTCAAGTGAACCTTAGAACCTGAGATTCACACTAGGCTTCATATCTCAGGATCAGAGCAACCTACAGATATGATACACATACCATAACATTCAGTGTACAAATTTCAGAATAAAAGTCCTGAGAAGGGACAATACTGTTGCATACATAAATAACAATACACACATTTAAAATTGGAGTTGCTTTTTACATCTCACATGAAGATCTCTCTCTCTCTCTCTCTCTCTCTCTCTCTCTCTCTCTCTCTCTCTCTCTCATTGACTTACTTTTTTAATGTTTTGGCAAAAAAAAAAGTTAAATATTAAAATATCCCACAAACTTGGCCTAGGGTTCTGAAGGTTAATGTACTGTAGTTGGGGTAAAAAGTAATGGAAACATTGCGGGGAGAAAAACAAGAGGAAGGTTGAAAGATGGCAGTGAGGCAACAGAACGCAGGCTCCAGCATATTCGGGTTGATCTAAGCCCAAATGGCATTTTTCAGGTAGTGTGGTGGGAGTATTGAGGTTCAGTCCAAAGCATATTTTTTACCTGTCACTCAGCTTGATATATTCACAGAGTGACAGATCCAGCTGC
This sequence comes from Acestrorhynchus altus, assembly GCA_034509495.1. Taxonomy (NCBI): domain Eukaryota; kingdom Metazoa; phylum Chordata; class Actinopteri; order Characiformes; family Acestrorhynchidae; genus Acestrorhynchus; species Acestrorhynchus altus. The sequence goes on from CM067513.1 coordinate 17,815,702, forward strand.
CTGCTGGCTTAAAGCACAGCTAGAGAGCTTCACTCCAAACAAATTGCCTGCTCTCTTCACTAAAGCCTGGCTCAAGTCTTCATCTTTTTATTCTGCTGCCTCAGGGTAGATGAGCTATGCTTTATGCTTTTCTTCATATTCTCCTTAAAAATGTCCTCACCTTTGGGGCAGGAGATTACACTGCCATCAGTTTAATATGAGAAGAAATTTAAGTGCATGCTGTACACACAAAGTTTAAGAAAAGACTATTACACACTGTCTCCTTTACGCACACACACACACACACACACACACACACACACACACACACACACACACACACACACAGATGCAGAAGGGTGACGCCACTTATCACCCAGGCCAGTGTTCTTGATTAGCGGAGCGGCCTTGGCTCTCCACAGGGGAATAAGGGCTTAGGCTATAATTAAACTTTTTACCACTTGCAGTTTTATGTGCTGCACACTGAAATCACATCTCTCTCTCTGCCGGCAGGATATAAACCCGATGGCATCCTCATGCACTCTACAAACTGTATGACAGCGTCCTACACCAGCCTAAGATCAGCATTGTTATCATGTTACATTACAGTTGTAGGTGTATTTGTGCATTTTGGTGTCCTCATACTCTGAATAAAGTGATTTATCTGCATTGTCCAGTTCCCTCAAAGGGCTGGTGTTAGGGAGCCATTTAGAAGGGCATGGCTTTAATCCTTATTAAGCTTTCTTGGTTTTCAAAAAGCAGACTGTAAAAAAGTAAAGGTGCATATAAAGTTAATGCCAAATTCCACATATTTTTGGCATTCCCAATAGCTTACATTATCAGTTGTGGTGACACTCATTGACAAAAAATTGCACAATTAGTTGCACCCAGAAGGAAGTGTTATATTGCAATGTTATTTGAAAGGAAGATAAAGGTTACAAGAAAAAATACATGAATAAAAATCTAGACTAATATAGCCAATATTTGTTGAAACATACATAAGTAGTGTCTTTCAGTATGCCAGATGCCAGATGTCTCAGAATGGAGTTGTAGAAGTTCCTAATGGTGTCCTGCAATGATCCATCCCATGCAGCTTGAATAATTCCACTCAGTCCTTGTAGATTTTGCTGTAGGCATAGCGTGTTGATAGTGTGATAGTGATAGTGCATTCCAAACATTTTCAATCAGAGAATTGGTCTGGTGATGTAGCTGTGTCTTCACAGCAAGCTCTTTATATGGCAGCAGTATGCAGACAAGTGTTGCCCTGTTGGAATGGCACACCAAATTGTGTGGTAGGGCTACTGTTTGCAGGACCTCATTAATGTAATATCGGGCTGTCAAATGGCCTGCAATGAAGACTAAATGTGATTTGGTGTTGTATGACATTGCGCCAAGGCCATCTGAATGTGTGACATGTAACAACAAACCATTGATCTTGGCACTGAAAACAGTGCCTCCGCCACAAGAAAAGCTTGACTCAACAATGAGGATGACATTCTACATTCTCAGCGAAGCAATGACAGTCTGGCATGACACCACTACAGTCATGCATTGGTGATCGGTTGATCCCTTCTGGGTGCAACAATTTTGTTGGACAATGAGAGTGTAATTACCAGTTTGAATGACATCACTTAACAGATTATAATGAAATCAATCAAGTTAAAGTGATGCTTTTAAAAACATCTCTTGAAACAGAATGGTCTATAATGTGGGCACTAAATACTTTTACCGTAATATTTGGTAATATATGATTTTGACCCAAAACTACCTTGTTGTTTAGCTTTGCAGTCCTACCTTAAATAAACATTTCCACACAAGCCTTCATATTAGTGAATCAGTTACTTTACCAAGCCCCCTCCACTAATATTGCAGTCATTTATTAACTTTTATTAAATATTGCAGTCATTATTAACACACAATTTCCTTTTTCAGAATAAAGCATTACATATAGAATCAGATGCTCAGGAGCTATTGAGTCTAAATTCACCGTGCATATTGCCAGGTCCCTCACAGCAGTGTAGTGTACAGTTCAGAAGAACAGAGGTTGTTAATGCAGCAAAAGGGGCAGAACTTTCCTAAATTATTATTTTGATTTCAAAAGAAATGAAAAAGTGTCTATGAACTTTTCAGCATAGTGTTTAGCAAATTCACCCCCAGACACTGGGGTCCTGGGTTCAAGTACCGACCTGGGTGAAGTTTCCATGTTCTCAACATGTCTGCATGGATTTCTTCTGGGGACTCCTGTATCCTCCCATTCCAAAAACATGGATATCAGGAGAATTGGGTTCTCTAAACTGCTCTGCTCTTACGTCTGTATGCCAAGACACTGATTGGCACTCTGTCCTGTCCCCACCCTTCCATCCCCAACTGTAAAATACTGATTGCAAAGCATCCTTGTGTATCTAGAAAGGCATTATATAAATGGAACTTCATTCATTCATTCCTTCATTCGTTCATTCATTTTGAACACTCAGTGTTGCACAGGTTAGCTGATTTTTTTTTTGCCTTTATTTTTTATGTTTCCCTGTGTTTTTCAGATTCATTATTTATTCTCTAGATTTTGTACCAGGCCTGCTGAGTCAGAGTATGATTGCTGCACCTCTGCTTCATTTTACTATTCATTTAATCAAAACAAGCAGATCAAAATTAACAGCCTGCAAATCAGATTGTATTGTTTGCCTGATTATGTGCTTTACAAAACAAGCGTCTCCACTTTTGATGGTTCTGCTCTTGTTGGAAACATTATATAGATTTCCTCTTAATCAAGCTTAGATAAGGCCTGTTTTGATACATCAGTTATGTAACATTGAATGTTGCAATGTTTCTGCTGCCAAGTGCGGTCAAGACAGCAAATGCGATGTAGACAAAGAGCAGCCTGTAAAAGCATTCCCTTGTTGAAGATGGGCAGATTGTAATGCTACCAGCGTTACTCAATACCCTATTGCTATTACATATAAAGAGTCTTTGTTTAAAAGCACTGAATGAAAATGAGCTAAGTGTTCTTAACTTCATGATGCAAGCCATTGTAACATTTCTATTAGACACTCAAATCCAACAATAGTCAAGGGATTTCTGGGGTTTGCTTTCAGCCCAAGGCTTTCCAGTGTTATAACAAAAGTTTACTTTAAAGTAATATTACAATGGATTTAACCAGTCACATCAGATCTGTAAGATGATTTATACATACTGGAAAGCATATGTTTAAAAATAAGTCTTTAAATTAAGCCATTGCAGCCCAATTAAGAATGTGATGGTTTATGAGATGATTGCTTCCATGACATTCAGTGCAACTCTGAAAAAAGCTGCAAAAGATGCAATAATAAAACTGCATTTTATGTTCTTTGTTCATTTGCTTTTGTTTACTAATAATAAACCACTAATATATGGAACCCTGGTGAGCTTGCCCATAAATAAAATACATTTTGGCTATGACTCAGTAAGGTGTGGGAATGACTTAGTAAGATCTTGTTCCTTGTTTCTGTTTTCAGATCAAACAGATTTTTGATCAATTTTGGCTTACTGAAAATGTTGGCAACCTTTATGAACTCTTGGCAACTTAACCAATCTTGTTCCCACACCTTACTATGTCATTACCTCACCTTAATTGTGAACAAAGAATAAGTATCTAATGCCAAGCCTTACATAGCCGTGGCCACAAGTTATTTTTATTTATGTGGGATGTCAGCTATGGGGCTCTGTACTTATTTTATAATGCTGATGATAATTTTATAGTAACTACATAGTAATTACAATCCAAGATCCAGTTACATGACGGTATTCTAAGCTTCATATCTCAGGATGAGAGTAGCATACAGACATGATACACATATAACAAAGTACAAGACTGACCTTATCTAACCATGGTCTTCATCATGGTAATCGAGCTCAGAAAAAAAGATCAAATTAACTAGTGTTCAAATGAATTTCATCCCAGTTCAAATGCCAAAGATGCCTTCTGGTATGTGTCCACTGCTCTATCAACCTGCATGTAGACTCTGACTGATCAGTGAGATGGGTGAGGCTAATGACATCACTGAACCAGATACTGGGTTATGAATGAAAATGAGAGGGAAAAGGTTGTTTGCTCTTTTTCTTTGTTCAAACAGTGTTCAGATTTCAGAATAAAAGTCATGAGAAGGAATAATACTGAAACATAAATAACAAAAATAATAAAGGACATTCATGATTTGTTTTAAGTTTGTTTGTTTGCTTGTTTATTTTGGACTACTATCATTAACTTCAATAATTATAAATATCCTTGGTGTTGGGTTCTAAAAATTAAATCATTCTAAGGTCATTTCTAAGCCTGTTGCAATGCTAACACACAGGATCCAAATGCTAACACCAAAAGCTAAGCTTCTTATCAAGACTTATGAGGTTTTTATTTGATATAAATGAAATATGAAATAAGTCCAGATGTTTGGAGATACATACTCCTTCAGTATTCCTTCTTAAATCAATCCTATTAACAACAAGCTTTGCTGCAGTAACTCTGCTCTTCTGGGAAGGCTTTGCACTTGATGTTGAAACACTGCAGTGAGGATTTGAATGTATTCAACCACGAATATTATTAAGCTCTGCATCACAAAAACCACTTTAATTCATTACAAAGAAATTAGCATTACACCACAGATAATGCACTTCTACTGTCCTTTAGTCTGATATAGAGGAGATGCTTGGTGGTATCTGATGGGGCATGGTGACCTTAAGCTCATAAAATGTGATCTCAGTGATTTTGAAAGTGGAATAATTGTTAGAACTAGATGAGCTTATCTCAGTACTTCTGCAACTACTAATTTCGTAGAATTTACATGTCTCTAGAGACTCTTGAGTTTCTCCTGAAACTCATCTACTGAGTGGCAATGAGTAGCAGTTCTCCAGATGGAAACACCTTAATGATGAGAGAGATCGACTATGACTGGCCAGACTGGTTCAGGCTGACAGAAAGGCACCTCAAAATGAACACTGAGGCCAGTAGGCTACTAGAGCAGAAGACCATGTCAGGTTCTGTCAGCCCAGAACAGAAATCTGAGGCTGCAGAGGGTACAGGCTCCTCTCACTGGAGAGTTGAAAACTTTCTCCTGAGGAACACAGATGGGAGGGTTATATAAAGGAGTCAGGAATATTTATGTGTTACCTCTTAGACCCATTAATGTCTATCAATCATCACTTGAAAGGTACAGAATGGAGTGGCAATACACACTGCTGGAATATTGTTGCTGGCTATGTGCATCTCTTAATGACCACAGTTTACTCATCATATTATGACGACAAGATCATTGAGGGACATTTGGTGGATCTTCAATTTGAACATGTGGAGGAACCTCTAAAGTTATTTTTAGAAACCTCCTAGCACATTAGAGGAACCATTAATTCTTAAAGATGAAAGCAAAGAGCCAATGATTTAAGATAAACTGAAGAAATTTCTCACAGTTAAATATATACATATAGTAGATTAAAGGAACCAAAAACATCTAGAACCATTAATGCAAATGGGTTATTTGAGGAACTAGATTTCATACAGAGGAATACCAAAAGTTTTCATTGGAGTCATCAAAGAACTTTTGGCAGTGGCAGGTCAGTGAGGTATACATGAAGACAGCAGTCTACAGGGTGAAAAGAAATGCTGGCTGGACCATTCCTTGTGCTGCTGATCATCATGTGTGATCATGTGCCCTCACATACTGTTGTTAATTGGTGAGGTAGTGCAGTATCCAGTTTGACAGGTCCACACCATCACATTCAAGTTTGTCCTTTAATAGCCCATGCTGTATGCTATAAGGCCCTGGAGAAGTTGAAGAAGGTAATTCTTACAGTATTCTTCCCCAGGTAAGAAAGCTCTGTGTAGAAGATAAAAATTCTTCACTGTACTGGTCACTGCAAGTTCTCTGTGTACAAGGGGTTTGTGCACACATAGTGGTAGAGGTGGAGGGCATGTGGGTACTATGTCTGCAGCCTGCACACATAAGCCTTGTCAGCGTTAGCCGAGGAACATTCACAGCTATCATGATAATGTGAGAGAATTCCATCAGTAAACAGCTAAAAGTTCAATGCTATTACAGCAGATTTTTCTTTAACAGTGATGTGCCCACGGTTACACCATCTATCATTCACAAATACTGCCAGTCCTCATCCTTTTCTCTTACTTTTCTCTGCTGTCCTGTTCGTCCGAATGAGGTGAAAGCTATCCATAGATACAAACATGTCCGGAGTTAACACAGTCATCTGTGACTATGTTAACACCATGATGCTGTACTCCTGGTATTCCCTCTGATGCTACATTAGCACTGTGAGCTTATCCCTCTTATTGAGAAGCAAGCTTTCATTCCCCATAATGACAGAAGGAAGAACTGGATTGTAGTGTCTCCTCTGCACACAATGCAGACCTCCAGCTCTGCTCCTCCATCTCCTCCAGCTCATGGGAGATGTCATGCCTCACCTGCGGCAGTACTCACAGCTGATATCTGGTGTATTAGGTGCACGGCTCTGCAGACATGATCAGGAACAGAGAGAAGTATCGCAAAAACCAGCACACAAGCTTGGTATCCATTGTGTATGAAGATGATAAAATATACAAAAAGGTCAAGTTGAAGTCAAAGCAGATTAAAGCTCAGAAGTGAGCATTAAGCTGCGTAGGCATGGTATGCAATCATGACAACGTAGGTCAGAGTCTCAAATGAATTTTTACAACACCTTGTTAAGTCCATGCCATGAAGGATTAAGGCTGTTTGAGGGCAGTGGGAGGCCTACAGGAAGGTTAAATGCCACTGTCACCAATGATATGGCTGTTTAAATAGGTACACAACCAAAGAATGGGTGTTTACACATGTTTAGCACATGTTAAGTCAAAAGCGAACAAACAGTCTCTGTAACTGATACATAATTCTTATAAAGTTTTCAGGTGATGTGTTGAAGTTACTGTTTTTTTTAGGCAGAATTTACGCAGGCTGTGGAGCAGTATTCGGTTACATCTTGAAGAGGAGGGGCACACTTGCCTCTGGTTTGACGTGCCTTACCGACAGAGTTTCTGAGGAGAGGCAAAACAAAGGAAATTAGACATTTGCCTTTAATTAGTGCAAAGACTTCTCTGACAGTCTAATTGCATCCGCTGTTGCTTCTTATTGTCATCCGGCCACATCAAGGAAGCCCAAAATGAAGCATTTTTCTTTTCTTCTCTGAACTTCAAAAACATCTACTCCCCTAGATGGGATAATCTTGGATGTCTGTGTTTCTCCTTCAGGAACCCACCGTTTTCCATTCTCATATCCTTAATAACTTTTGATTCATGCTCATGAATGACTCAGTAGGGAGGGTTATAAAAATTGGATTTTGCACTGTTTCCAGTATTATGGACACATTTCCATACGTATGCTCTCCACATTAGAGTGATAACATATATCAGCATATTGTACCAAAACAGCTATAATGCCAACTGAAAGGAATCAAGTGTGTGGTCCGTGGGTCAGATTATAGATGTCTGATTACAGCTGCTAACAAAATGAGATGCAGATCCACTGGCATTTATTTGTAACAGTGCAAGGCTATTTTTAGTACTTGCAACATAAGGAATAACTAGTTTTAGTAACCTATCTTTTACTAACCTAGTTGTGATCTGTGACTTTTAGAGGTAGGCCTTCAGTTTGAGCTCTAATTCATAATTTTATTTTAATTTATTTTTTTGGAAAACAAAAACAAAAACAAATAATGCTCGTTTTTAAAGATGTTCTGATCAAGTTATTTTGCCTATTGATCCAATCCAAGTTTCTTATTGCTAAGTATCTTCCAATACCAATCCAATCTGGTCTTTGTGTTTGTATTAATAATACAGCTACAGTTTACATAGGATGTGCTTACTGAAGTAAAATCACTTTTTTTTTTTTTTTAGTAATGGTTTATATAATAAGACATTCTAGACTTAAAATTACAGTTTCTGTAATTAAAAATGACAAATTACTTTCATGACAAATGAATTAAAAATGACAAATTACTTTCTCTGTGTTTCTTTAAAACACAGAACGGTCATCTCACCATTCTGAATTTGCTCTTCAATACTGGTTTAAAAACAATCAATCAAAACTTTATTTATATAGCACTTTTCAGACAAAATCCAAATTGGATTCAAAATACTTCACAGGTGATTGACAGATCAAGGAGTTACAACTAAAACCAATAAGAATTAGAAATTAAAGATTACACTATGGGTTTAAATAAAAATATAAAATGTAACAATGTGGACATAAAAAGTAACACTGATCAGTAATAATAAAATTTAAATAAAATTAATTTTAAATAAAGTCAATTGGTTACTTCACCAAAGTATCACCTAATAGGGAGGCACTGAACTCTCAGAGATCTTCCTGTTTCCTAAACTAAAAGCAGTTCTGAGATGTAGTCTGGAGAAAGACTATGAAATCCTTTATAAACCAATAAAAACACTTTATAATCAATGGGATAACTAAAGGTAGCTACACTAGTAAACAAAGATGCATGGATCTCCTGCCAATAAAATGGCTCTGTTTCCCTGAATAGTTTTATATAGTTCCAGACATGTCATTAGATTTTCATGCCCCACTGTAAAATAGCTACACACTGTATTATTGGGCTGGCATGGTGGTGCCACAGGTAGTGCATGTGTCACACAGTTACTGGACAATTGCATCACTCTAACCAATCAGATGTGAATTTACACGTCACATTTTAGTGCCTCACTTGGAACCACAAGCAAATAGGTATGAAAAAAATACCTGATACCAGATATCAAATTTTCCCAATGGAAAAGCATAAAAGCAGAGTAGACTCAAGTCAGGTAGTTTAGGGACCACAGAATGGAAAAGCACCATTTGAGTGATGCATGTCTAGCAGTCAACGAGGTACCAAGAGGTTTCCAACTCAAAAGTAGATGCATTTTTTTATCACTGAGTAAATTTACAAAAGACATCCTAGATTATTTTTGGATATTTTACAGTAACACCTACAGTACATTCTCACAGTTGTAACTAAGATACTAAAAATGATTGACAAGCATTTCCTTATAACAAAGAGTAACAATTAGTGTCTACACTGGATGCATCCTTAGTAATCATTGGTAATGAGTAACTAATGGCATTAACTGTAACCACTAGAGCATAATGAGCTTCCAGCTTTATCAATTTACATCACTCTTTGTACTAAACGTGTCTGTTGGTAATAAAGGCACAGGATCCACACACTTCCTCTGGTATTGTGCTGTACTCTGGGAGTCCAGGCTCTTTGATGTCCACAGAGATGTCCGTTGTCCAGCACAACTGCCAGGAAACTCAGTCTTGCCTGTCCCAGAGGAGCCTCACTCACTGCTGAGCCGAGGAGGCTCTTTTTGATGTCATGAAGAGGGATACTGGCTGTAATTTACCCTTTCATCTGCTTTTCTTACAGGCTCCAATTCATCTCCTATTTGGCAGGGTTGCCAGCCTCTTCAGCAGTTAAAAGAAAAAAATTAATGCAGCTTTTAAAAATAAGCAGCACCCACGGGAGGATGGGGAAGCATGGGAACAATGAAGCCCATTTGTAGAAGCCGAGTGGGCATTTTGGAGAGTGAGGAAGCATGAGGGGGGTCTATTCTATTCTATTTTTTGTTTGTTTGTTTGTTTGTTTGTTTGTTTGTTTGTTTTTGGGTTTACTAAAACTAAAGACTAAAGATGGTATATTCAGATACTATCAGATCTATCTATCTATCTATCTATCTATCTATCTATCTATCTATCTATCTAATATCCTTAAGTTATTAAAAATTAAGTATTTGCAGTCATGCTCAAAAGTTTGTGAACCCTTTAGAAATTGCTATATTTCTACCTAAATCTGAGCTAAAATCCTGAAAATAGATAAGAAGAACCAAATGAAACATATAAAAATAAAAATATTTACATTTACACCTAGGACATTTGACGAATGCTCTTATCCATTGGAAGGTGCTCTGTTCAGATGACACCAAAATGTAACTTTTCGGCCACCAAAGAATGGTGCTAAATACAGGGATATTCAAGCACAAAGAAACTAATCCAAAGCAATTTGCAGCAGTAATTGCAACAAAATGGGGCTACTGAGTACTGACATTATAGTTATGATAGTTATGCACACTGAAGTTTCCTGTTATTTGTTGTTTGCTTCGCAATAAAAAAAAACAATTGTTCAAAGTTGTAGGTTTTCTAAATGAAATGTTAACCCTCAAATAATCCATTTAATTCCAACATCTGAGGGTGCAAAGCAAAAATGGGGTGAATACTTTTGCAAGGCACTGTACAGCCCTCAACACTGTACACTTGGAAAGACATCATGTCACATGAGACATTAGTACAACTTTAAGCCTTTAATGAGTGCAAGTTAAGTGCTCTTAAAAGAAATGGGTCTTCAGTTGGTATTTGAAGACAGCAAGTGACTCAACTGTTCAGACCCCAAGGGGAAGTTCATTTCACCACTTTTGTGCCAGAACAGAAAAGAGTCCGTATACCTAATAATGTATGTATAAAATAATATATAATTTTGGATTAGTAGGCTAGCATTCCATTCAATAGTCTTATTTGAATATTTTTCATCACTGAACTGAAGGGGTGTAGTTTGTGCATTTCTGGTGCCAGTTCCAAGCCCAGATAAATGGTAAGGGTTGCGTTAGGAAGGGCATCCAGCGTAAAACTTGTGCCAAAACTATAATGCATATCATAAATATGATGATCCTCTGTGGCGAACCCTAAAGGGAGCAGCTGAAACAAGAAGAAGAAGAAGGAGAAGAAGAAGAAGAAGAAGAAGAAGAAGAAGAAGAAGAAGAAGAAGAAGAAGAAGAAGAAGAAGAAGGAGGAGGAGGAGGCCAGGATTAGGGTTCTGAATGTGATGTGGGCAGCTACATGAAGCCAGTTAAAGTTACATGGCTGAATTTAGGAACATCGAAAAGTCAACACATTCAGGATCAGTTGCAAGGCCTAATGCAAAGGAATACCAGCTGGAAATGAGTTGCAGTAGTCAAGTTTTACAATGACAAGAGACTGAATGAATACCTGAGTGGCCTCTCTAGAGAGAAAAGATCAAATTCTCCATGTTGTAAAGGAGAAATCTGTATAACAGGTTCAGGTTTGCAACAGTAGTGAGAATGATAATTGGTTGTACATAACTACAACAAGGCTTCATGCTTCTGAAAAATTTCCCATGCTCTTAGTCTGTTCTTTGGCCTTCATTTTCACAGCTTTCCTTCAGATTCATGAACCAGTGTCAAACAATGATCTTTATTTCATGATTCGCAGATTGGAAGCCAATTGTTTCTTCACCAGGACAATATCTTTATCAGTAACAGCTTTATTTCCTCTTATCAGCAAGTCATTACTTACTGGTGTATTCCTTGAATTTATCCTGTTGTATAAATCAGCTGACCCACAAGTCTTCTTGAATTACAGGCTTATATCTCTTTTGCCATACACATTTCAAAGGCTGCAAACAGCTATGCATAGCTTTTGTCTTAAACTGTCTTCGATTACCGTATCCCTTGCAATGGCCCTGTACAGCCATGGTGAAGACAGACATAAACAGGTGTTCTGTGTTCACCTGCACTCAGCACTGAGCTTTTAACAACCACTCTTATCTAACTTATTAAGCTTCAGGCTTCACTTCACCTCTGTGTAACAGCCAAAGAAAAGTTACCGGCAGTGCTGTTTGTCTTAGTGTTTGCCAAAAGGTAGAAGTGGGATTAATGGTTTACAGCTCCCTATTTAAATAAATGACATCTTCTTCAGTAGACACTTTCAGCAACCAATGTTCCATAAACAATTTAATATGAGTCAGACAGAAGCATACTCGATAAAAAAAAAAAAAAAAAAAAGCATCCCGAGGTTGCAGTACTCTCTGGCCCAGTGACAAAACGCAGCTGCCAAGATGTTTCTCATAACCCATGTGATAAGAACTACACTGTAATTTATAACAGTTAATGCAAATAACACATGGTGCACCTTCAACCTGCTGTTGAATCCACGCAGTTCCATCAATCTGTGCTTCATATGTTCTCCACATAAGTTGTTAAGTTGTTTTTGCTGTGCCTGGACATGTGCAACTCTAAGAACATGCATGAACTCCACACTATAAACATTTTCTTTGGTGAAAACTCAGACTGCAAATTCTCCTGTCATATACAACCAAAAAAAAAAGTGCAATACACAAAAGTCATGGTTCACATGGCAGTTTGGATATGATGGTTTGGTGTAGTTCAGCAAAAGGAAAGAAAAAAAAAACATAAGACTTTGTGGTTTTTATTTTCATTTAATTTGAACAGACAGTTGAGCGATTTAGAATTTGTTCCATGTTGTATCGTATAGCATGAGGTAGTTAATACAACGTGTAAAGTGTTAATGAAGCTGTCAATAATGTTGACACATCATCCTCATCCAAGCCATCATAATTGGAAGTTGAAAGTTGATTTGATATAAGATGTTAAAAGCCAGAATATTGGTAAAGTACTTATTTTCAACCATTATCATTAATCACCATCAATAATTTGTAAACTAAACTGTGATTTACAAAAACAAATAAAAAGAATTACAATGGCAACTTTCTTGTATATTGGCATCTTATGTGTGGGCTATTGTGGCTGGAGATATTCTATCCAAGCAGAAGCTTACTTTGCAAAAGTGTGACCAAGACTAAGTGATTAAACTAGGCAAATTAGGTGTTTTTTTTTGTTAGACTGAAATATGTCCTGACTGCAATAGCTTGCAGATATTAGTGACCATTCACTAAGGTGTTTTGGGTACTTAACTGCAATATCATGTCTTTGGAGGCCACTCAAAGTATTAGGCTAAAATTATATATATATATATATATATATATATTTGGAGTAATTATCTCTACTGTGCATGAAATACTTTTTACTAGACACATAATGTATTTGTGTATGAATGGCAAATATAAACATATACAGCTATACATGTTGGATCACGAGGCAGTTATGCCTGTCATTTTGTCCAGTACATAGACTTATTGGGGGGAAAATCATTGGAATGAGAGTAGTAGTATGGTCATTTTGATAAACTGCCCACCGTCTACACATACTGAGTGAACAGGACTGGAATAAAATTGTCTTTAGCAAAGAATCCAGGTTTTGTTCAGGATCTGACTGTGGTTGGGTTTGAGTATGGCATTGTGGTGAGCACTTCAGTCCTGCCTTTCCTGTGGAGTGACACACTGCCCCAAATGCTGGTTGAGCCATTGGATATGAGAGTCAGTCACTCCTAGTAGTAATACTAGGGACACTAACAGCTCAGCAATATGTGCAGGATATCCTGCAGTCATATGGGTTTCCTCTCATGGCAGGGCTTCCAAATAGCATTTTTCAGAAGGATAATGGTCACCCACACACAGCAAGATTGAAAGACTGCCTTAGCCTTCCCAGTCACCAACCAGTCAAAGTTTTTAGAGACCAGCATGGGGTGCCAGCTTTGGCAAACTGCGAGTATGCAGGACCCTCCCAAGATTAAAAGAGGAGACAGGATCAACACCAAGAATACCAAAGTATGACAAAATCCTTTTTTTCAGCCTCCATTTTTGGAAGTTCATGTAACAGCCATTTCTTGGGTTAATTTCTTAGACAAAAAGCCTTCATGATCAAAAATCTTTGAAAAAAATTCCTTATCTGTGCTCATTTGTCTGTGGACACAACTATATCAACACAGACAGCAATAAATAATTTCCCTGAAGGAACCCTGCCAAGGGATCAATAAAGTTCTATTCTATTCTATTCTAATCAATAAATTCAAGTTATGTGACCAGTATATCAACTGTGGGAAAGCTGTGTTGGGCCCACTTGGCCTAAGTCACTCACACATCCCTCCACAGCCTGAGGGAGAACTCTTGAGGGCACTGAATTTGGAGCACTAGAACTTTGAGATCATTTTGTTGATCAGTGTTCCCTCTCCCTCAGGCTATAGGCCACAGTTCAATTCATTCATTGTGAAAGATTATAATCATATATCAGGCAATTAAAAGGTGTAGCTTCACTGCTGAGTCCAGTACCCAGGCATTTAATAAATTGTTGCTAGTTAGGCCAAAGTCATTATTAAGTTGATTAGTTACACATCTGACTACTCTAGATCTGTATGTTAAAGGTACCATATCATTCACTCAATAGTATATTAATTGGATTTTATTTTTTGTACCACAGCTGTCCTCAAAGGATGATTGATGGCAAATGTTTTCTCCCCCTCAGGCCATTGGTCAAGGTTCAGCCATTGTCATGCATTGTCAACTCGAAAGGTCATGCAACTGTCAACAGAAGTGTTGTATTTGTATGAGCAGCTATAAGAACTATAGCAGGCACTTTCTTACTTTTTGTGTATGTATATAACAGCAACTAATTTGCCTATATATATATCTATATATATATATATATGTGTGTGTGTGTGTGTGTGTGTGTGTGTGTGTGTGTGTGTGTGTGTGTGTGTGTGTGTGTGTGTGTGTGT
>CM067513.1:17830548-18148048 GCA_034509495.1 Acestrorhynchus altus
TGTGTGTGTGTGTGTGTGTGTGTGTGTGTGTGTGTGTGTGTGTGTGTGTGTNNTGTGTGTGTGTGTGTGTGTGTGTGTGTGTGTGTGTGTGTGTGTGTGTGTGTGTGTGTGAACATTATTTTAATAATGTTTGCCTTGTGACATTTTATGTGAAATGAGGTTCTTGCAAATAGGGCAGGCTGCTTGACATTTGAACTCTGGAGCTACTCAGTGACCTGGGTAAGGGTTTAACATGGGTCTCCAGACTCCTTCTCCTTCAAGAGTGATAAAATAATAAGCTGCCACATGCTGGACATGCTGCTTTAGTGTTGTCTCCTTGGTCAGATTAGGCCTCAGGGCCTAGATACACCAAATATATGCCAGTCATCAGTCTGTCTATAAAGAGTCTTGTGAAAAGTAAAAGTGATGTGTGTCTGACAGCAACCAGTTTGATGATCAGTAAACTGAGAAGAATTATGATTTTTTTACATTATAGCTGTAGCCATGTGTTTAGACAGACTATATATTATTATTATTATTATTATTATTATTATTATTATTATTATTAGTAGTAGTAGTAGTAGTAGTAGTAGTAGTAGTAGTAGTATTAAAATTAATTCTTATATTTCAGGGGTGCAAATGCTGGTCCTGGAAAGTTAGAGTACTGGAGATGTTTTTCCCAGTTTTATACACCAGATTTCATTTTTTCACACACGTACACACACATGGCATTTGTTTTTACTTAATTTTGCTTTCTAAGACAACAGCTGCCAATGGCAAGCAGCATGACCCACGAACCTGCAATCCCCAGATCATAGTGCTAGAGCATTAGACCAGTGAGCCTGTAAAATGGAGTTTGAATTGAAAGATAGTTTATCAGTTTCAGATCAACTTCATTTGTAGACCTCTTTTACAGTGATTTTGAAACAAAACCATGGTGGCAGTCAGCATTAAATCTAAATTATGACAACTAGAGTCTCTTTTACATCAGAAAAGGGATAGTTTCTGGCAGGGCTCACACAAAACATTTACATTTATGGCATTTTTGCAGGCAAGTGCTAAGTAATTCATTCAGAATACCCAAATCTAGTGTCAATAGTCTTACAAATACAGATTACATTTGAGCCATATACTGTAATATCTAATACAAACAATTGACAAGCAATGCACATTTCTTAGCATCTAAACGCAGAGATGAATAAATCTGCAAAAATCCTATGTGTAATTGCAATAAAAGCCTTAAACAGATCACTGTGGGAAAACTGTATCTGTTGCTATTTATGTAAGCTTCAGATATTATGCATTGCCCTATATATCAGGACCATAGATTGGATTGGCTGCTTCCAAATATAGAGCATGTTTAAAGTCTGGAATGGGAACATTTCTACACACTACATGCATAGACTTTGTATATTCATCATGTCAAGCCTTATTTCCAGATTTTCAGTATTTTACAGTATCTCTGGCATATATGCATATATCCTGGCTCCTTATATCCATCTGTTTATGGCTTTATTAGAGGTGTTCTAGGAGATATTGACATTGACATTTTAAGATTAGAAGAATTGATTTTGCTGTTTTAGACACTATTCATTGCCAGGAATAGTTTGGATGCTTGCTTTCATGCATCCTGAGAGTTGGTGGATCAGGCTAAGCTGTACTTCAAGCACATAGGGCTCTTGCCATGAAGTAGGGCAGGTGAGATCTGGATCATTGTTGTCTTTGTAAGCTAGTGTCAGGGTTTTATATCTGATGTGGGCAGCTACAGGAAGCTGGTGAACCAGCCAGGAAGTAGTTGCAATAGTCACATCTTGAGATGACAAGAGACTGAACAAACATCTGTGTGGCCTTCCTAAAGAGAAATGTCTGAATTCTCTGAATGCTGTGGATTTCTCCAGAGGAGAAATATGGAAATCTGCATCACCATGTCAGATTTGCAACATGACCTGTGCAGACTGGTCATCAACAACTACATCAAGACTTATGTAAATAGTGATCAAGGAGTTCTCAAAATAAACTGAGATTATGATGAAGACCTGTAGCTGTTGAGGTGTAAAGCAGCTTTGTCTTGCTTGGGTTTAACTGCCTCATAAGATGATCAGACGTTGGATAACATGCTGAGACCTGAACTAATCTGAGCTGAGATAAGGACCTGACATGCATTCAGCAATATTATAATCCAATTTATCCACCAGTCATATCAGAGATAAACACCTCATTTTGCAAATAAGCAGCAGACAGCAGACTCACAAAAGGGTTACACTGAAGTACTTCTGTTTGGTTATTTTAAAGATGGACTGTCCTATTCCCTCCAAAAAACAATCATTGGAGCTAAACAGTGAAAGTAAGAATAGTGATTCCAACTGCTTTTACTTAAAAAGCGTTTGTGTCTGTGTGTGTGTTTAGGTGATGATCACTGTAGCCTGCCAACTATGTTGTTGGGTGCATTGCATGTCACCAACATCGCCACTTTTTGTAGAAACAAACAAACAAGAAGGACTACAGCCTGTTGAGGTTAATGCTCTACTGCTCAAGAGCACAGCTGCGTAAAATGGGAATCAACACTTCAGTTTCATTATTGCGAAGCAAATCACTTCCCTAGTAAAAGTGTGTGCACAAACCAATAATGGGATTGAAGGGCAAGGGGTGTAATGATAAAAGGCTACTTGGCAATGTTTGTATTCACAAACCACTTCAGGCATGCCTACCCTACCAAAATCCTTAGGTGCAGTTTGAAACCAGTGAATATAATTCCATAGATGTTTGATTACTGGTCGCTAATTTGTTGCTTGTGTATATGTGTTTCACTGAAGTGCTGAAAGATTTCTGCAAGATTACCTCTGAGCTTACTATGAAATTTGTAATAATCTTGTTTCACAGGATCGTTCACAGGTTTGGGATACTCAGAAAACACAACATTCAAAACAGACTCATTTCAGTTATTAATCTCAGAATTAGTCAGCTCTGCTAAAGAAGGAGTAGACTGATAAATCATTGTGCTGATCAGTTATTTGGATTTAGATTAACTGGACCACAATTTTGCTAAACACGCTTTAGAAATTTCAAAAATGGGCAAATACAGGAGGGCAGAAAGCTGCTCAACTAGTGAAATCCTTGGAATGGAAAAGGAGATAAGAAAGCCATTTGTCTCAGTTGTGTTGAAATGCTAAAGAGTTTTGTGTCATATGGGATTGACAGATGACAAGCTATTCATGGTCAATTGTTAGTTCAATATTGTGTCTTCAAGCAAACTACTAATTAAAATAATGACTTGGGCTAAAAAGTCTGTAACTCACATGTGCCTGCACTTTGCTATAAAAGAGAGCCATTGTTGAAAGAGACAGTTTCAATGCTCTAAATTTCACCAACATTTGGAGGGGTGGTGCTTAGCTGCATAATCTGTGTGTGTCTGTGTGTGTGTGTGTGTGTGTGTGTGTGTGTGTGTGTGTGTGTGTGTTCATCTGGTGAATAAAGAGAAGCCAAGGATCCACTTTACAAGGCAAAATGGGCTTGCTTGTGAAGGCACATAAATACAGGAGAGAGGTTGTATGGCCTGGTCAGTGTGAACAGGCTGGGAGGGGGGAGGTGGGGGGGGGGGGGTGATAGGGTAGGAGTTGTGTAACACAACAACGAGTCGCTTCATCATCCAATCATGCAAAGCGCCACAGTCAATGTCCCAGCATGCCACGCGGGTCACATGAGAGAGGACCAGGCTTAATGACCAGCATCAAGTGCTGGACAATGTGGGACTACATGTCTGTGTCATTGCATTCAGCCTGCAGTGTTGAGGGAACACAATAGGTGACTATAGTGAGCGCTGTTGGGAATGCACAGGCTGCCTTCAATAAGTCCACATGTCTTATGATAAGTCACAAGCCTCTGCATTGAAAAAGAAGGGATTAACGCAGTTGTTGGAGCCTGATGTTGTGTGTGCTTGTGTTTGTATAAATATTTCCATCCTGTGCCCATGATCACACTGGGCCCAGTTTACACACATGTCCCATAAATAATTTAGAAAAGTGAGTAACAAAGACAGGTCTAGTAAATAATGTCTACAATGCCTTCAGTTCCCAATCCACCTACTATTATGGCTGCACAATAGTAATGGAACTCCATAATGCAATTATATTGCATGGGATTGAAGGCAGTGTACCATGCAATGAAATAAAACCCCGTTGTGGTGTGACATGTTGAAAAATGAATTAATTCATTATTTAGTGAAATGGAAATATAGATGGATCAGAAATCCTTTTCAGACCCTTAGCTCTGTAATACGCTGACTTTAGAAACGTCCATCTGTTCTTAATTTGCTCTACAGTTAGTGTAAAAACCCACTGTCCTTTTGCTCATTATTGCTCACTTTATAGCCATCCAACAATTTTCAGGTCTTTCAACTTCCCAAACAATTTGCAAACACAAATGCGCATGCACAGAACATACTTAAACCTTTCGATGTAATCAGAGACAGGTGTTTACATTGCTATTATTCTTCTGTTTAACTGATTATTTAAAGGATTACCCACCTCATTCATTCGGACAGAAATCACATGAAAACATCACGGTGCGCTCTATGCTGGCATGCAGTAAAGAAAAGATTGGATGGAAGCTGTGGAATGCTGCCTTAGAAGATATGTAGCTTGTTGTTCATGCTGTTTTTGAGAAACCAACACCATATAGAAGGTGTAGACAATAAAATCTCAAACCAAATTTTTATATATTGCATCCATATATAAACGTCTTAGGAGCAATTGGTTATTTTTGAACCAACTGCATTTGTTCTGCCTCAGAGGCAGAGCTGCCTCCAGAACAAATTTCAGTAGAGATTTTGCACACGAGGTCCCCAGAAGTCTTTTTGGTCAATTCGCTATTTCTGTTCGCTATTCATTATGTAATGTATTGTATTAGAAAATATGTAGAAAAGAACCAATCTTGACTTACATAATGTAACTGAGTACCCAACGTATCTCTTTTACACCTGTAGCACAGTCAGTGTGAAAGACAGGCTGCTAGGTGTTGAGAGAGAAATTTATGAATTATCTCAATATAGATTGAACTCTGACATCAGTTAAAGTTGCAGGATGAATAAGTGTTTTATGTCAGTTATTGCATTGAAACTTTATGAGCTTTGGTTTTGAGCTCTTGTCATCTTTTTTTTTCAGCACTGCATGCAGCTCTTCCCTTTGACAGCTTGGCTGAGTTCACTGCCCCAGAGAAATACACTTTATGTAGTATCCTTTCAGAGGTAACAGGATAGTCCATAGGGGGATGTGGAGAGGGGAAGTATATTGTTGCGTGTGCTGTCAAATACAGTCAGTGTGTTAGCAAGTTTATATTCCATTCTTTGTGGATTATTTCCAAATTTCCTTAGTCTTCTGTATTGTAGTAGTTAAACGTTACACCTAACCCAACATTAACCTCAGCCTTAACTTCTGTATATTATGCCTTTTCAAAAACATAAACCTTAACCACAGAAGCTTTTACTTTTTTCTTTATAGGAACCCGGCAAATGTCCCATAGTGATCAAATACAGCACATGGGAAAATGTCCTCTCAAAGAAATACATTATCCCTCACACGTGCATATGTCACAACATGGAGTAAAACTAGGCGTGAAAAATATGGTAACATGCCATCCTACTGAACAGGACAAATTACGGCCTTTGCAAAGAAAATCATACAACCAAATCAGAGATGTCACATGAGCCAATTCCAAAACTCCAAAACTGCTCATTGTATTTACACCCTCAAACTACATCCACTCAGCCCACTAGCTAAACCACTTATGGGTCTACAGCTGCAATAAGGTGAAACACAATGTCTGCTTTGATCAAATATGGTGTTTTTGATACTGAGATAGCCTACATGAATCAAGACCAATGATTATTATATAATTATATTATATATAATTTGAAACTTGCAACTCATGCAGTGCTCTGTAAAATGAGAATATGCAAGAACTGGAATTCTTCACTGCTGGGCTCTCCCTACAGCTGGGAATTGTAATACACTTTTACTCCACTGCAGTAAATACAGAAGCAGCATTCCCAATCTGGAGTGGCAATGACAATTACAATTTAATGTACCATCTACACGATTCAAAAGGTGTTATTTTAACACTGTGCACATGACACCCAGAAAAGCACACTTTATCACAAAATATAATAGTAAAAACTCACACATGGAGCACATTGCAGGACATTTTGTCCTAAAACTGTATGAAAATAAACACTCTCTCTCTCTCTCTCTCTCTCTCTCTCACACACACACACACACACACACACACACACACACACACACACACACACACACACACACACACACACACACTGTGAGAGGCGGCAGTGTGCCAGTGGTATAGAGTCACTCAGTGGGCCTGGAGCCACAGGGGAATGAGTTTAAGGAGGTCTAATCCTGGCGTCCAGTGAGGGTTTAAGGTTGAACATTGCCCCAGGCACTGCTGATAGGAGAAAGATGTTGGAAGAGAGGGAGAAAAAAGAGAGAAAGGGAGACGGAGAAAGGGAAGGTGGAACAGTAGACCAGTGAATGGATGAATGTGGTTGCGAGGCTTCTAAGGAAAGGGCGGGTGGACATAATCCTGGAATGGCATAATGCCACAAAACTCCATCCAAGGAGGTTTTCATTGTAAGGTCTGTTCTCTGGCTCCTTAATCCACAGGACTAACAATGATTCACCTACAAACAAACTCAGTCTGGTAATCAGCCCTAACAACCATCTTAATTTCCCTGTATTTTGTATTTCTTGTGTTTAATTGCTAACAGAAATATATATATGATAACCTGCTCCAGAGCACTTTGGACCTCAGACTGGACAGGACAATGACTCTAAGCACACAGCCAAGATAACAATGGCATGGCTTTGGGACAACTCTGTGAATGTCCCTAAGTAGCCCAGCCAGAGCCCAGACTTAAACCCATTTGAACATCTCTGGTGATATCTAAAACTGGCTGTGTGCCAATCCTACCCATGCAGTTTGGCAAAAAAGAATGGAAGAAACATCCCTAAAACAGGTGTGCCAAGTTTGTAGCATCATACTCAAAAAGGTATGAGGCTGTAATTGGTGCCAAAGGTTCTTCAACAAAGTATTGAGCTGTGTATATAAGGCTGTGAATACTTTTGTACAGGTTATAAACTTTTTTGTACTTATGTAACTTTTTTTTCAAACAAGCTTTTCTCACTTTGTCATTATGGGGTATTGTGCATAGAATTTGGAATGAAGAAAAATGTATCCATTTTGAAATGAGGCTGTAACATAACAAAATGTGCAAATAGTGAAGTGCTGTGAATATTCCAGATGCACTGCATATAGATAGATTTTAGGGTAGACAGTGAATGGACACAGTGTTAAAATACTCTAGCAGCACTACTGTGTTTCATCAATGTACATGGGCAATACACACTAACACACCACCCCATTAGTGTATATATATATATATATGTGTGTGTGTGTGTGTGTGTGTGTGTGTGTGGGTGTGTGTGTGTGTGTGTGTGTGTGTGTGTGTGTGTGTGTGTGTGTGTGTGTGCGTCTGTGTGTGTGTGTCTTTTTTAATGGACTCAGGACCTACTCAATATTAGGAAAGTTGTACCTGAAAAAATATTTGTGGACAATAATTCTACTAAATCCCCAATCCACAATCTCTCTCCACAATATCTTCCCCATGTTGCTACTCCCTCTCGCTCCCTCAGTTCATCTTCCTCCATCCAACTGACTGTCCCCTCTGCCCGTCTCACCACCATGGGGAGCAGAGGAACTCTGGAACTCCTTACCATCTTACATAAGGAACATAAATTCACTTACAAACTTTAAATCTGCACTCAAAACAAACCTGTTTAGAACTGCCTTCTCCATTTGACTCTGTTATTTTTATTCTCTGTTATTTTTATTTTCTTATATTTTATCTTATTTGTTTCTTTTCTTATTATTTTAATTTTACTGTCTAATTTACTCTTGTGTGGTGTCCTTGAGTGCTAGAAAGGCCCCTTTGAAATAAAATATATTATTATTATTATTATTATTATTATTATTATTATTATTATTATTATTATTATTATTATTAATTTAACGTGTTAACAATAGTACAGTCTTTTTAGGGGCAGCCATGTCCTGGTGGTTATAGAACCAGCCTTGTGGCTGGAATGTTGCCAGGTTGATTCCAAAGAGCCACTCTTTATATCTCGATGAGTTTCAAAGTGTACTGGTTTGAATTTGACCTTAGATGGTATGACGATTTGCAAAGATGCAAACTGTGCATAATCTGTTCATAGATGTTCTCAGCCTTACATAAAAAGTTGAAGACAATCATGAAGTAACTCCATGGATGTGTTCCAGACATCAGATTTGTGTGTGTGTGTTTGTGTGTGTGTGTGTGTGTGTGTGTGTGTGCACATATATACAAAAGCCTGAAAGAGTGAAGGCTAAGATGAAGCTGTGGAATCAGTGAGAGTGATAACATCTAGCCTGGCTTACATCTCTATAGCTAGAACAGTCTTTATAAATCTCTCCAGAGCTTTGGCCAAGTCTGCTGGAAAAGGTTTCATATAACTCAGCTTTGCAGTCCAGGTCCACTGCTAGTGGTCATTCCTAGTCTTTGAGTATGTGTGTGCATGATGTGCCTTTGCTGAATGATTGCACTTTGGCAGTGGGCTAATGAAAACCATACAGCTTCTTACTCTCTCTTTCTCTTCTTTACTGTTTCATTCCCCAGCTGTCTTTGTCTAAAGAGGGAATGATGCGCAATGGAAAATGTGTCAATGCTCTGCCCTATAAGTGATTCATGGCTGAGAGTCCATAGGGACTGTTTGGAGAGGCTGCAGCATCAAAATATGGCAGTCGGTGGCACGCCAAGCGTGTGCTCAACACAACCGCAAGACTGCTCTGGAAACTGACAAGATCCAGGACAGACACTGGCAGAAAGGGTGGAGCATGATGAAGATGGGTGGAAGAGAGAGAGAGAGAGAGAGAGAGAGAGAGAGAGAGAGTATCCGTATCTACAGATGAAAACCAGCATGCATATTTGAATCCATATATTTTAAAGTGATAGTTCAACAAATTATACCGTATACATCACTTTCTCCTTACCTCAAATCAAGTCCATCAGCCAAGAGCTGTTATATTATATTACTCCCCTCATGCACAATTCATCAGCAGTTGAGTGGCACAGCTAGCCAGCTAGTTTGTTATACAACTAGCCAGCTAGTTTGTTGTCTAGTGAAAGAATGACAATATGACAATATGAGCAATAGAAAAGTCACAGTACACAGAGAATCAACACTGACATTATTTTGACCCTATAGGCAGGAGGTGTAGGTTTATACTCTCTTTCCGTGAACTCTCTCACCATGGAGCTATAAAACTGAAATTAACTGAACTAATACTCAATGAAAGAGCAAGGTTGCATGCATTTGAGGTCATGACTTTATTTCAGGTCATTCACTGGACATTTGCTCTGAATAGCGCTGATACATAAAATGATGAAAACTGGGGCTGTTTGTCTGGTAGTGTATCAAATAATGCAGCATTACCCATGCATTGTCCTCCTCTATTCTCCAAATGTACATAGTGCAGGTAGCAGCATTCAGAACAGAGCAGCAATGATAGAGACATTTTTGTCCCTATTAGATATAAGTGGACTACAGTGATTTAGAAGCTGTTATCTTAAAATAAAAATGCTACAAAGTGTAGCTTTAAATTCAGCTGTGCCAGAATGGCTCAAAGATGAACTGCTACAAGTGATGGTGGACCCTTCCAACTATCAATGGTTGTGGATGTCCTATTGGACAGAAAGCAGCTTCTATAGCTGGCACTTTCCTGTCAAAATATATATCCATCAAAACAGAGTTGAATATGTTCACCTTTCCTCTACTCCTTGTACATCAATGAGGGTACATCCTGCTCATGAAATTTGCACAGAAGCTCTATATGCCTCTATAGATTTATTTTGTTGCCACAAGTGCAGCTGCCACCATGGGCGTGTGTAGACCCCTTTTAGGGGTGCTCACACGAATCTAAATATCTGATGATGTTTTAGGTCAAATTCTTTCTGGTTTGGTCCGCTGCAGGTGTGGAAGGTATCTGCTCCAGGTGCCATGTTTGGGGTGGCCTAATTTTTTTTGTCATATGACTGCTTTGACTCTTTCAATTTTAAGGAATAATGGAATATCATGCAAACCATAAAACATGACAGTAATCCTAATGGATGAGCAAATCTATCACCATGACACTTTACTCATAACATCATGGTAAATAAATCCATAAATTTAGTCATGGGCTTTTGGAAATCTGGCCCCATTGTGGCGTTGATTTGTTTACATGCTGATTTGCATTACATTCTTGTGTGCTGTGTACAACTGATTCTGAGTCTGATATTACCACTGTAATTTCTAAGCCTCTAGCATACCTATTTGTAAGAGAGTGAAGCTAGAAGGCCTGTGGTGGAGTGTTTAAAAAACAGCTTCGATCAGTCCATCGCTCTATTAGAACCATGTGTTTGGGGCCATGCCACAGGCACACAGCAAGCACCAGGGAAAGATGTGACAAAGCTGAAGCCAAACAGCCTGCTGGCAGTGCAGGCTGCTTTCAATCAGAGAGCGCGCGAGAGAGAAAGAGAGAAGTAACATGGAATAATAATCATAAAAAACCCTGAATGACCCTGGCATGGGTTAGAGCTGCAGATCTGGAAATCATATTTGGACCTCTTCAGCTGTTTGTGTGGCGAGCTCACAATTTAGCAGGTGCGGAATAATTGCACTTTGGGGTGGGGGAGGAGTGTATGCATGTCAGTTACAGAAAACAAAAAAGGCATAACACATAAACTAGGGAATAAATCATGCCGCAAGTGGCAACGGACAGTAAAAGCCTGGATTAATTCTCCATTTATTAGAGTGAATCAAAATGTTTATGTGACTTTATTTAAATATATGTCAAAAAGCTTGCAGTTTGCACGAGGGTTACAGTAGCATAATGTGAGGATTTGTATGCTTTGTTCCTGGGCTCCCCTCTACAGTTGCAGAGGGTAATTCACTTTAACACCATTGCAGCAAACAAAAATTCCTCCTCATGGACAGCTGTACACATTTGACACATTTGTCTATAAACTGAGAAATCCAAGCCAATCACCTGAAGTAGAAGAAGAATGTAGACTGACACAGAGTAATATTAGGATTTCAAACAAATATGACTTGCTCAAGGTCTTGCTCCACTAAAGTTGCATGGATCAGTAGTAGTGCTTGGCCTAGTGCACTGGAAATGACTAATTTAAATAGCTAATGCAAGTAACAACTAAACTATTGCACACCTTTCATTGATGGCCATACCATCATAAGTATTATAAACCAGTCTAATATTGTGTACATCCTCATTGTGCCATGTAAACAGCTGTAATCTGTCAAGGTATGGTCTCCATCGGGCTTCTGTGGTATCTGGTACCAAGACTTGTGTCTTTTAAGTCCTGTAAGATGCAAGATGTTGCTTCCATGGATCGAACCAATAAGCCTTGTGCTCCCATAACCCTATGGTGTTCCTCCCTGCACTACTTTTGGTAGGTTCTAACCTCTGTATACAGCATTGTCTAGCCATTACAGTCGGGTGCTTGCCCATTCTATCTTCTACCAACACATAAAATTCAAGAACTCTTCATTTGCAACCTACAATGCTTGTACTAGAGGCCTTATTAAGGAATAATGACTGACTCAGCCGCAGCCTTCAGACATTTGACCTTTCAGTGGCATACATGACAATGCAGTGTGAAGTAATTCAGTGACAACATCTTTCTTGTATACTATTCACTAATATATTGCAATTCACTTAAAACTTCAGGGCCACTTGATTAGAAGCTCTGCTTAGAAGCTCTTCAGCTCTAAGAAAATGTATAGACTGTCTATACATCTTTGCCTGTCTGCAAAATTTGCCATCCTTTTACCCAGAGAACCTCAATGACTTATGAAAATGACAATGACTTATGACTTCCATGTTGTTGTCTCTGCATTGCTTAGAGTTGTCCACCACCCAAATACTGTAATATCTGGTGAACAACAGCCCTGTGGTCAAAAACTCACCAGTGATGAATGAGTATGTTTGCAAACAGATGCCCTCCAGTTTGACCTCATAGTCAAGTGGTCACTAACTGAATGTACAAGTTACATGTTTCGAGTAAAGTGGCTAGTGAGTGTGTATATGTGTATCAGTATAAATGCTGCACACCCCTTTGAAAGTGAGTGTTTTTCAGATCTGAAATAGCAAGAATACATACAAGATGGTTTAGCAGGTTCAGGTGCAGGTGCAGGTGCACTCTTCCACTGTGCAGTGTTGCTTGCACAAAAATACTCAGCATGGGAGAGTGATTAACATTTGGAATTTGAACCCTTTAGACAACATAAGGGTTAAATGGAAATGTTAACTGTGGCCTGGTCAAAAATTCTAAGTTTAAAGTTGGCAACAGAAAATCTAGAAACATCAGATGAGTTTTGGAAACAAGTGCTTTCAATTGTGAACTGTGAAGCACAGGGGTTGGGATATGTCATGCTTTGGGATTATGCAGCTGCCAATGGAATTGGTCAAATGTTAAATATGTTAGAAAGGATTGATTCATCAAAATACCAGCAAATCCTGGATGCAAATGTCAAACCACTTGTAAACAGGCTGAAGCTGAGAAGAGTATATTATACTAACAGTGCATATTAATATTTCCAGATTGCCACATGATGAACCAGGGCATTAGTAGGGAAAAATGCAAACCTTTACTTCTGTTTGCCCTTTCAGTTTGTTGGAGTGACTGGAACTTGTTTCTCATTCTGACGTCACTTTGTGGTTTCTCATATAATGAATCTGCCCTCATATGGGGACATTTAGTTTCAAGCACCTAAATAGACCAAATACCAATGCTTTTGCATATGACCTTTGCCATATGTGCTTCTTCTCAGTGGAGCACTGTGATAGTGTTATGTCAGGACAAGCTTCCATTTGTTAGTGCAAATAAGCTGTGCTTTGCTTCTATCTGTCTTTTAGGAGTGAAAGACTGTGAAAGTAAGTTATACACAAAAACACCTCTCTCTCTCTCTCTCTCTCTCTCTCTCTCTCTCTCTCTCTCTCTCTCTCTCTGTCTCCCTGCTCCACACAAACACAGGCACAGACACACAAGAACCTACACACACACACACACACACACACACACACACACACACACACGTAGACACATAAACACAAGCCGCTGTCCCTGGAGTATCTAAACCTCACACCAAGCTTTTCGTGTGTGTGTCAGTGCATCTGATGGGCAGAGGCCAGAGACCACAAGAGAGAGGAGAGAGAGAGAGAGAGAGAGGAGGGAGAGAGAGAGAGAGAGAGGGAGGGGCGGGCGGGCGGCTGCAGGTGTTCTTGGTTGAGGGCTTGAGACTTGGGGGGGTGAGGGTTTGAAAAACTCTTGGACTGGGCAGTCACAAATTCCCAAGAGCTGTGAGAGAGAGAGAGAGAGAGAGAGAGAGAGAGAGAGAGAGAAGAGAGAGAGAGAGAGAGAGGCAGAAGACCCAAACACAGCACCCAGCCTCATTCAGCATGCAATTATAATGGAGTCAAAGCACAGCGCTCACACACTTACACACTCAGAAGTGCCAGCAGGAGGTTAGCGGAAGATTACTGTGTCAACACAAAAATGAACCATTCAAAACTGGTAAAATCATATAAATGTTGAGGTTAATAGCTGGCCATTCAATCTTTACACTCAGCTGAATGCATTCTCATAATACTAGCAGATAAAACATACAGTGTATAGAGTGTATGTTTATGTACATCGTGCAGTTTGCCTGTCTTTGAGTACCAACAAAATCTAAAGAAATTTAAATATGCAGCCTATGCAAAGAAAGTGAAACATAAAGGATCTGTTTTATAGAGTCTCAGATATTACTATCAAATCAGGCCCTGAGACATGTCGCCACTCTAATCTCTAACCAGCATGTAGCTGTCATCTGAACTAATTGTCATCTGAACTAATTCTTTGAAGCTTGTACTAACACTCCTCAAACATGGGCTCCTCTAAGTAACTGTGTATAAATGTTGCAAATAAAGTAATCCAATTCCCACAAAGGCAGAAGAAACAATGAGAAGAAACTGCAGGTTTCCACAGAGTAAACTGCCAATAAAGAAATACATTTTTAGGGAAACTGTGGAAGTCAAGAGGAGCTCTGGAAAATCAATAAAACTATCCAAGAGAACTGCTTGTTTAGTAAAACTTGCAAATTCAGACCTTAGTATGTTGTCAAAAGGCAGCATAGAAAGTTTAGCTAAGTCAAGTGTGTTGCTCCTTGTTGGAATTAAAGAGACAAAGAAGAAGCCTTAACAGTGATCTTATGAAACTTTGCAGCTGCCTCTTTTCATCACAAATAATTAATCATTTTCAACAAAAACAATGTGGAGATCAGTTTCATCAAGTTTCTGATACATAAAGTGTCCTTCTGTTTTTATATACATCTCAAATGAAACAAATTTGAAGTAGCAGTAAGATCTCCTGAAAATAACAATATCTCTGATATGTGTGACTGTATATATAAATGATTTTCTAATTTTAGTGAATAAAAGTATGTGAAATTACAAAGCATTAATAATAAAACTATGAAAACATCCCACATAATTAGTTTAAAATGTTGAAAGAAGAATAGTTTGCGATGTCACTATACTTTCTTGCAGATAACACATTATCATATACAATTCCAATGAGATTTGGGACATTGTGTAAAACATAAATAAAAACAGAAATATGATGATTTGCAAATCCTTTTTCAACCTATATTCAATTGAATACACTACAAACACTAAAATAAATTATGTAATCTTACAAATGGATAAATAATTATTTTTGCAAATATATATTGATGCAGAAAGTTGGGACAGGGTATATTTACCACCACGTGTTATCACCTTTCCTTTTAACAACACTCAACAATAAGCATTCTGCGAACTGAGAAACATTAATCATTGAAAGCTTTGTAGGTGTAGTCTTTCCCGTTCTTATATTCAACTTCGAGTCTCTGCTGTAGTATTTGGAACTTCATAATGCTACATACATTTTCAATAGAAGACAGGTCTGAACATTCCTGAAAAAGACGATACTTAGATGGCAGCTTATGTTGCTCCAAAATCTGTATGTACCTTTCAGCATTAATGGTGCCTTCCCAGATGTGCAAGTTACCCATGTCATGAGCATACTAACACACCATACCATCTGAGATGCTGGCTTTTGAACTGCGCGCTGATAACAATCTGGACGTCCCTTTTCCTCTGTGGCGGAGACACAATGTCCCTGTTCCAAAACGTAGACTCCCAAATAGTTTCCATTTTGCATCGTTCATGTCAAACAAGCTCAGGCAGAAAGAAGCCAGCATGTTCTGGGTGTTGTTGATATATGGCTTTTTTGCATGGTAGAGTTTTAACTTGCATTTGTAGATGGAGCAAAAAACTGTGTTCACTGACAATGGTTTTCCTGAGCCAATGTGGTAATATCCATTTACAGAATCATGTCAGTTTTAATGCAGTGCTGTCTGAGGATCAGAAAGGTGCGAATTATTCAATGTTAGTTTTCAGCCTTCACTACTTACTTGCAGAGATTTCTCCAGATTTTCAAGATCTTCGATGATATTATGGATATAGATAAAATCCCTCAATTCCTTTAACTGCACATTTGGAGATGTAGTCAACCTCATCCATGTATATGAATGAGAGAGCGCACAGGGATGCTCCCTTTATACCCAATAATGACACCTGTTTCCAATTAAGCTATTTCAAACAGGTATTTTTGAGCATTCCTTAGCACACATTCTTTGTTGTGCTGTTCAGCACATAGGGGCACTTTACTGCAGGCATCTTCAAAAAATGTTTATCTGTTTGAACATTAAATATCTGGTCTTGGTAGTGTATTTAATTGATTATAGGTTGAAAAGGATTTGCAGATCATTCATTCCTATTTTTCATGACTGTAAACATTTGTACAGTCAGCAAAGTTAGCTATTACAATGAGAATTTAGCTAAATTATTCTTGCAAATCCAGTACACAAAACATGAGAATTCCTACTAACTTTATAATAAAATCTACTACTACATAATGACTGGACTATTTCCCTTAACATATTGGTGTCAAGTACAGCAAACTGTCTATTTAAACTGCAGTGAAAAATAAGTACTAGTAGTTCAAAAAACAACAACAGGTAGAAGTCAGACTTGTTGGGCCCAGTTCCTTTGCTTTATACTGGTGCATGTCACACATACTATCTTGGATGAAATCACTCACACTAACACTAACAATCACACACACACACACACACACACACACACACACACACACACACACACACACACACACAGAAGGGTGAGTCTTTCAGATGTCAAACAAGGCCTCTTGTGTCTCAGAGACCTTTGCCTGCCATTGTCCCATCACAGACTACCAAGATAGATGTGTCTGGGGCCTATTTGGCCTCATATTAAATTCTGCTGAGCAAATACAATCCCCCGCATTGCGCCTCACCTGCAGTAGAAAAGGCTAATTTGCTGATGTGTGTGTGTGTAAGGTGTGAGTTTCTCTTGACAGACAGAGAGTGTGCTGGACAAGCGAAAAGAGAGAGAGAGAGAAGAGAGAGAGAGAGAGAGAGAGAGACAGAGAGAGAGAGAGAGAGAGAGAGAGAGAGAGAGAGAGAGAGAGAGAGTAAAATACTGAAATAGACCAGTTAGAAGGAACATATAGAATAATGGCATAAGAAAAAGAAAGGGGAGTGAACAAAGAGAAAGGGAGAGAGAAACACAGCAGGGCAGGAGAGTGACATAGAAAATGTGGTGGGGGGAGGGGGAGCCAGAAAAAGAGAGTTTAGCTGAACAGGATCAGTTTTACACTTCAAGGTTGGGTAATGTAATATTACCGCAGGATGTCTGTAATGTAAATGACTGAGATGGGAGGGGCTTCTCAATTTACAATTTACACCAAAATTGTGACAAATTAGGACATATTTCCTCAGTGTAAAAAACTAAAGTCTCACCTAGTTCGCCAGAGGCACAATGGCTCTCAGATGTCCTTTGGAAATTTTTCAAGATTTGAAGTTGGATTGTGTAGCCTTTGAGTTTTACACATTTCCCACAGACTTGTATGAAGCATCTGATTTGTGGGTGAAGGCTAGATGACCTGACAGTTGTCCAGAAGGCAATCATCGACACCCTCCCCAAAGACAGTATCTTTATGGTATGTGGTGGGACAGTCTTGAGAGGATCGTCAAGGAAAGTAAATTCAAGAACTTGGGAAAGCTTCACAAGGAGTGGACTGAGTCTGGTGTCAGTACGTCAAGAGCCACCACAGGAAATGCCTTTAGTATGTCTCCAGGAAAGGAACTACAACTGCAGTATTCCTAATATCAAGCCACTCCTGAAGCAGAGACAATGTCAGAAGCGTAGAACCAAACCTGGTCAGAACCTTACCTGGACGAAAGGGAAAGAGAACTCCTCTCTTGTTTTATCTTCTCAGATAAGAGTAAATTTTACATTTGGAAATTAATAGTCCTAGAGTCTCAACTCAAGCT
This sequence comes from Acestrorhynchus altus, assembly GCA_034509495.1. Lineage (NCBI taxonomy): Eukaryota > Metazoa > Chordata > Actinopteri > Characiformes > Acestrorhynchidae > Acestrorhynchus > Acestrorhynchus altus. The sequence continues at coordinate 17,848,089 of CM067513.1, forward strand.
TACATTTACATTACATTTATGGCATTTGTCAAAAGTGCATTGCTGTTCACTCAGAAAATATCCTTAGTAGAGGTTTCTCAAGTTTAGATGCTGCCAAAAATAAATGGCTGATTGGAGACTTTGATACCCACAAGATTCAATATAATTAAAATTCTTGTGTTAAAAAAATGTGTTGCACATGAAAGAGATGGGTCTTCAGTCAGCATTTGAAAACACCAAGTGACTCCATTGTTTGAACCTCCAGGAGAAGACCTGCGTGCAACATGAGCTGAGAATGAAATTTGGTCATCAACAACTATACCAAGGCTCTGTGCTTCTGTCAATGGAGTGACCAGTGAATTCTCAATGGAAATGGCAAGATCATGGTGAGGAACCATGGTTCCAGGGATGTACAGCAGTTCAGTCTTGCTGGGGTTGATTTTTTGTTTATGGGCTGCCGTCCATGATGAGATCCCAGCGAGACATGCTGAGATGTGAGATGAAACCTGGGTGTCAGAAGGAGTTTGAGAGAGTCAAATCAGCATAGCAGTGGTAAAAAAAGAAATAGGATATTACTTTGCCAAGATAAAAAGTGTAGAGAGAGAAGGGAAGAGGACCAAGCACTGAGCTTTGTGGAACACCAGTGGAGAGTCTGCATGGAGCAGATGTAGTTCCCTGCCATGTTATCTGGTAAGAATTCTCCTCCAGGTACAATGCAATTCCAAGTCTATTGAAGACAAACAGGAGGATCTTGTGGTCTACCATATCAGAGGCTGCAGAGAGGTCAAGGAGAATTAGAACAGATGGAAGCTTAGTCCAATGTCTACCAGATTTTAGAGCACTTCATGCTTCCATCTTCTGAAACGTTTTATACAGATTTAGCACCACAGCTGGAATTGAGTCAAAACACATGTAATAAAAATAATATATAACAGTTTACCATTTTGAAAAGACTAAAAAAAAGAAACCTTTGAATGATATCTGATATATATTTGTTGTAGTGCACTGATCAGCCATTGATCTTGGCACTGTTTCACTCTCAAGGTTTTTTTCCTCTCTGTCTCAGGAAGTTCTCCCTTGACACTGTCTCCTTTCGGCTAGCTCAAAAGAGGCCCAGTCCTGGATCTCTGTAATGTTGCTTTGAACAGGTGAAGTGAAAAATATTTTATCTACAATGGTGAATAAAATAGTTGAATATATGTCTAGAAGAATGGATGAGAGCATCCAAATTTCAGGCATGGTTTGTGGGTTTTTTCATTCAGTGATCAGTACCTATCAAACGTGGTCCAATCTAAACTGGTGACAGGGTCATGGGCACCTAAGGCTCAATAAAGCACTCCATGGAGCCCCCACTTCACAATTTACAGGACGTAAAGAATATGCTGCTAACGTCTTGTTGCCAAATACCACAGGGCATCTCTAGAGGTCAATTGGAGTCCAAGCATGAATGGTCACATGTGTTTTGGGAACACAAAAGACCTAATCAACATTAGGCAGATGGTTTTCATATTACAGATGATCCGCATATATATATATGCAAAAACTTGTATCTCCATTTTTGCTATAATGTGAATCTGGTGAATTGTTTTAATCATGTCATACAGAGAATCACGGAATAGAGAGAAAACAAGATAGAAGATAGAGCGAATAAGAGAGCAAGCAGAGCACAACAAGAAATAAAGAGAAAATAAAGAGACAAGATTAAATGGGAAAGATAACTGGAGAGGTGTAGATAAAGGGTAGGGTAAGAAGAGAGTAAGAAAGTATTCAGATGAGGGGAGGAGAGAGAAAAGAAAATATAATTTAGAGTGATCTAGAGGGGGGCAGGGAAAGAGAGAATAGGAGAGATGGAGAAAAATAGAGAGGTGGTGCAGAGACCAGGAGACCATGTCTGAGGGGAGTCTGCAGGAGAAATGGAAAGAAGGAGAGCAGAAGAGAAGGAGAGGTAGAAGGGTAGAAAGAAAGGAGGTAGAGTGAGAACAGAAGATAATTTTAGAGAGAGAGCGATAGAGAGAAAAGAGGTGGGGGTAGGGAAGGCCATCCCTGTCACTTTGAGTTCATGGTCAGTTTGAAATGTTTATCTCTCTGGCAAGCTCCCTCCATCTGCTAGCACTTGGGTTTTATAAGAACATCAACCTTCAGACACAGACACACACACACACACACACACACACACACACACACACACACAAATGCCAAGAGAATAAGAATTGACTGAATCAAAAATAGACACTGCTATATCAAAAGTCCATACAACCACAAATAATAAGTATCTCACAATATTTAACCCAATTGTTCACTCTTTCACTGGCATTGTAACTGCATGGTCGACTTTATTTGCACACCTTATTATGTTCATTTGGCAATGTCATAAAAGGATCCTACTGCCTAAAAGCTAAGATAAATTGAAGTGTATCGACACAATTCTCTGGCTCTTCAGACATTCCCTTCAAGCTACACAGAAAGTTACTTGTTACCCCAAATAATGAATCACTAACAAAGGATACAAAAAAAGAGCAATTCAGTGAGAGTTTTCCAACTAGCAACATTAACATTATACTGATTCTCACATCTGACTGACTGAAGATGTTCCCAGCTGTTCATAAAGGTATTGTCTTACATATTATATTGATTACATGTAAAGTTAAACATTTCAAATTTTTTTGTCTTACTTTGATCGGAGAAAAAATCCTGGTGGGCTGCTATGGGCTTCTGACAAAACAAAATCGATGAAAAATGAGAACAATACAAAAGAGAAAGACTTAGACAGAGATAATGCAGTTTTAGGAGTCTTGCAAAAATGAGGTAATGCATAAACATAATAAAGAGTATTTAAACCTAACGGTTAAATAGTCTGACACCCCAAATCTTGTTCGAGCAGACAACAGCCATGGATTCCTCTAAGAAGTTACCTAGCAGGAGAAGGTTATATGCAGATGACAAAGCATAAAGGAATACCTAGTATTTTGTGTGTGTGTGTGTGTGTGTGTGTGTGTGTGTGTGTGTGTGTGTGTGTGTGTGTGTGTGTGTGTGTGTGTGTGTGTGTGTGTGCGTGTTTGTGTGTTCATGTGCCCGTTTTGAAAATTCCAAAAAATAAACATGCTTGTTGTAAATGTGTCCCCAAGGTCCTTTAGCAGGATGGCTAAACTTTTTGGCAATGGAAGCATCTCTTTGTTCCAAGAATGAGAGTGAATGGAGTAGCAGGGGGTTTGAGGAATGTCCTCTCAAAAGGACCTTCTTTAAAGGTCTAATGGTTTTTGTAAGAGGCCTTTCTAAAATTAAAAAAAAGGTTTACTTCAATTTCCAGGTGTGGAATACTGCCTGAGGTCAAGCATCCCTGGCATATACAGATGAACATTTAAGATCTCTGGAGTTACAATGTCTGTATAACTCTGGCATGATCAACCCGTGGTTGCTTCCAGATGTCACAGCATAAAAACAAAGTCCAGCTGAAAACATTTCTGTAAATTTGAATCAACAGTACTAGTCCAAAATGCCAGGCGAATTTATGTTTGATGTTGATTTACCAGGTACAATTCGAAATAATGTAAACATCATCCAAAAATCACACATCAGATTACTCAAAATGGCATTGGACTGGTAATTTACGGATTCTGCTCTATGCTTCTGAACACTCTAGGAAAGTGTGGGGATGCAGTGAGCAGAGGAGCAAGTGAGAGGGTGCAAAAGAGATGGACATAGACAGATGTAATGCACTATGAGTTTTGATTTAATAGAAAAACACATAAACATAGAACATAAATTGCCAAGACTCAAGTTAAGACTCAAGGCTCAGAGTTAAATAATACATGAGACACTCCTCAAATCGTGTATCAACAGTCAGCAGCCGTGGACTCTTCTAAGCAACTACCTACCATGTGTTGCCTTCAAAGCAGAAGTATGATAGAATTTATGAAGATAGAAAAATATTTTTGAGTGGTCGTTATCTCAGTTCATAATGTAATTAAGAAAGTCTTTTCAGGACTTTCATAGAGAGCTGTTTGAAGGCTTGCTTGAAAGGCAAATCAAAACCCCTATTTGACTGAAAAACAGCTTCTGGGAAACTTTGCTAGTTCTGGAGTGGTGGTGCAAAATATTACCTCTATTCCATCAGAGCACTGTATGCAAAACGACTAAGGATAAAACAAGGATGGCTTCTATTCCCAAATGGACCTTACAGTCTACAGTGGAATTCCTCAAGAGACACAGGCATAAGCAATGGTTTGTTACGCTTTCACAGTCCTCTGACCTAAACGTCAACAAATCTGTGGATAGACCTCAGTCTGGTCTTGCACAACGGCCTAATAATCTCATATATCTAGAAGCATTTTAAAAGGAATAATGCGGAACAAAATTCCCCAAACAAGAAGTGAAAGACTGTAGCTGCAAATGAAAAGGACTTAAAAGCTGTAATATTGTTCAAAGGCGGTGTTATTAAGAACTGACCATGCAAGATTACTACACTTTTGCTTTCAGTCCATTTCCTTTTTTTGTTATAAAGAAATTATATTAAATAAATGTTTTATCTTTAACTTGAACTTTCTACAATTATTAGAAATAGGCTGGAATTCTGCAGCAGCTGTGTTTAGCTAAAAGAAGCAACAGAACAGTGTTTCATTGTGATTGAATCTAATCAATGAATTTAACCAATTTTGCTGAGTATCAGCTGTCAAATTCCATCAGTTACCCTTTGTTTTTTAATTCATTTTGTATTTTTCCTCTCTTTAACTACTTCCTTGTTTTTCTGAGATAGGAAGGTAGCAGTAACAAAGGTTTCTGGATGTAGCATGTTGCAGGAACCTTCTAAACTTGGTAATTAACAAATATCAAAATTTTGGTTACCACAGTGAAATCCCCAAATTCTGATGTTAGAGTGTCATCTCTCAGTGCGTGCCTAGAGTGTACGGGCAGCAAGGAAAATACAACTAGACAACATTAACACAGTAGGTAAAATAGCCCAAAGAAAAAGCAGCCTATGTCTTTCAAGTGCAGCATATAGTGTGCTTGATCTATCTAGGCTCCAGTCCTTTGTTTTGTTCTTCACTGAGACACAAAGTTCCAAAATGGTGTGAAACTCATCATTCACATATAATGAGTTGACACATGTAGTAGCATAGTGTGCAAACAGCTGACTGCCATAATATCAATCAGTAAAGATTTACAATAAACTGAATACAGCTAGCTAAACAAACGCTAGGCATCACTTCAGAGAATGAAGAACAAACTGCTTCTATTTTCCAGGAATCAAATGGTTTTTCTTTTGCATTTGATCTTCGTCATTAATGGACAGCGAGTCAATACGTGGGCTAACAAAGGGTCAACTGGCTGTGTTCCCTGTAGGGTAGGATTAACTGGCTAGAATCCCTCTGTTTTCTGGTCCACTAAGGTAACCATGTTGTCAAGAGGTGGAGTAGAGTGATTAGTGTTCTTCAAGCAGTCTGATGCAATCCAGTGTGGGCAGGGTTTTGAAAAAGCCAAATGCCACTCTTCATCCACACTGAAGTAAACATCTTCAGCTTTTACTAGCACAGATTGGTAAACACTTGAAATCATGTGTGCTGTTTTAAAAGACCAATTTTATAAGACATGAGACTGTTGATGATATGATAAACACTGTCTGACTCATGGCAGAAAGACACATGCAGGGTATTTGAAGGAAAAGTAGTACCCAAAGGAATCACTCTTTGGAGTGTAGATTACAGATTAAATGTACTTGACTAAAATGTGTATTAAACATTGAGTGTACTTCCCCTTCAGTTGTAGGGTGACATCAACATTGTTCGGTCTGTGTACAGTCGTACAGTTGTTTTTAGATATCTCCAGAGATTTTCAATTAGGCTCAAATCTGTGATGCTTGGCATTCAGTCCAAAAATTTCAATCTTTTTGTTTCTCATGGTCTGAGATTCCTTTTGGTGCCTTTTGGCAAACTCCAGATGGACTGACATGTGCCTTTTACTGAGAAGTGGCTTCTGTCTAGCCATTCTACCATGCTGCAGAAATACATGTCCTTCACAGAGCAACATTAGAGCTCTGTCAGAGTGTCCATTAGGTTCTTGGTCAATTCCCTTACCAAGGATCATCTACCACAATCGCTCAGTTTGGCCGGGCACCTAGCTCTAGGAAGACTCCTTGTGGTTCCAAACTTTTTGTTGGTTTGATGGAGGACACTGTGCTCAATGGCTCAATGCTGGTAGTAATGCCATAAAAGTCTATTAGCAGTATATTATCAACAAAATTAATCTGTGACAATGGAGAAAACAAGTTGTAGGTATATCACACACTTGAACTGCAGTGCAAAACCAACGCTAACAATATGACATTCACACCAAAAGAAATGTTTGAAATGTGTGAAAACACCCTCAAAAACACAAATTTTGGCTTCCTTAAAATTGTTCAGTCCTTTAAAGAACCATGTCATGTCTTTTACATTATGTAAAGAGAACATTCCTTTACTTCTATAGGGTTCTTTGCACTGACATACATTGTATGTAAAAATGTGGACACTCATTCTAACGGATGCATTCAGCTACTTTGCATTGCTGACACAGATGTGCAGATGTGCACACAGCTTATCTAGTCCCTGTGTAGAAGAACAGCCAATGGAATAAGACTCTCTGGAGCAGATATACATGAACCCATTGGCACCATGTTTAATCCATGCATGGGCTAGAAGAATGTAAAATCCCCCAGTATTGAGCTTTGGAGCAGTGGAACTGTGTTCTCTGGAACGATGGTGCTCCAACCTATAATTCTGGAATGAACTGGAGAAGAAGTTCCTGAATGCATTATAGCCCTTAAAGCAATGATCCAAAAACTAGCAGAAATCCTCCCCTGGACAGCCGAGACAATTACTCCAACTAAAGCAGGATGAACTCTTTAGAATATTCTAGTATTCAGATGAAATAAAGAAGGTTCAGGTGTCCCAATAATTTTGTCACGGTAGTGTATCAGTATCTAAGAGAAACAAGATAGAAACTGTTAGTTAAGCTACAAATTTAAGAAGAAAAGAACTGAAGGTTTTGTGTGGGTGGCAATAAGCAACCTATTCTTGGAAGAGTCCTTCCTGTTTGCTTTCATGGATTTAAGGACCTGGATAATCTCTCTGGTCACACTGTTACTGGCACAACTCAGTGAGTTCAGTTTTTCCACAGTGCCACCATGAGGCCATGCTGTCTGCATGAATGTCCTCCGGGAAAAACAATAGCATGCACAAAAAAGTCTGAATACACACGGATACACAGAAAAAAGAAAAAGATTCTAGACCCCATGGAGCTAATAGTCTGCTGGATTTGGACGCCCCAAGGACTAGTTCAGCTCTCAGCACTGGTTACTTCATTTCCTCTATAATGAGGGTAATAAGCCGGCCGCAACGCTAACTGACTCGGATCTACTCACACACACACACACACACGCACACACACACACACACACACACGCACACACACACACACACACACACACACACAAACACACACACAAAAACATATGTATACACACACCTCCTGAGGAAAACTGAGAAAGCAGACAAATAACTAACCAATGAGAGTGAAGTCATAGGAATAAGCCTTGTTCCTTTACTGTTCCTTTAATCCATTATGTGGCATTAAATAATTATTTTCTTAAATACAATAAACGACATCTAAATAGCATATAAACAGTTACAGTCTAAAATATAACATGAATTGGATGAAGGGTTGAAAATATATAAATTGTGCACTGCTATAGATCTCCACACACATTAGTTCGGCTCATGTTTCTTAAATAACCTCATATGTGTTAGAATGGTCTCAAATTCAGCTGTGTACATGTGTGCACTGTATGTGTGTGTGTGTGTGTGTGTGTGTGTGTGTGTGTGTGTGTGTGTGTGTGTGTGTGTGTGTGTGTGTGTATTGGGTTTCCTCAGGTTGCAAATGTGCAGGTGTGTGTGTATGTGTGTGTGTGTGTGATACAGATCAGCATGAGGTCACAGAGGTCAGCATGGTAAAAGTTGGAGAAATTCCAGCTATATTTGACCCTCACGCAGATGCCATTGGCTCTCGGAGGACTTGAGTCATGTCAATCTGGGCATTTAGAAGCAGGTGCAGCAGATTAGCAGACGGGTCTCAACACGTCAGGAAACAGATTGTTATTGTGTGTCAATGTCTCTTTTTCCACTCCCTCCCTCTCTCTCTCTATCTTTCTCCCTCTCTCCATGCCTCGCTCCATCTTGCTGTTTTCCTCCCTCCCTCGCTGGGTAGCAGAGGAGAGCCTGAGGTGGAATGAAACATGAACCTGCTCACTAGGATAATTCTGCTCATTGTGTGAAGGGGTTCTGGAAAAACAAATAGCAGGGATGTGTGTGTGTGTGTGTGTGTGTGTGTGTGTGTGTGTGTGTGTGTGTGTGTGTGTGTGTGTGTGTGTGTGTGTGTGTGTGTGTGTTGGTGACCTTATCTATGCATTGAATTCTGCACTGTGCAAAGAGCAGTGTAAGTCTAAACGTACAATGACAGATTTTGCTCCCAGTGGATGTTGTGCAAAACCATATCCTGCAAATGCAGAGAGACAGAGAGGTGGAGAGAGAAAGAGAGAATGGAGTGAGAGAGAATGGAGTGAGAGAGTTTAAATGTAAGCACCTTTATTGCTGTGTGTGTGTGTGTGTGTGTGTGTGTGTGTGTGTGTGTGTGTGTGTGTGTGTGTGTGTGTGTGTGTGTTGGGGGGGTGACTTGTGTTTCATACAGTTGAGAGTTTTTTTAATGTAATTAAACTTATATTCAATTTAAATTTCATGTATCTGTACCCGGCAGACATACATGTGTAAATTAGCCAAATTACATTTCAATATGACAAATTAACTTACAGTGGCTGGAAAATTTTAGACATCCCTGGTCAAAATTTCTGTTAGTACATCCACATTTTGAAAGCTGTTTCCTGAATATAAAACTGAATATTCATGACCCCTAATGAAAAAGTCTGCCCTTGTTTAATGGGCACAGACAAATTCCCATAATAGGTCATGACTCAAAAGTAATAAAATCAGAAATATTGCAAAGATTGACCATAGCAACCATGTAAATGAGAAAGTTAAAATTAAAATTAAAATTATGAAACACTGAATGGTTTGAGCTTGGAAATCTATCAAATAAATAAATTAATAATCAGTTTTATTGGGAACATACCTTTGTTGGGGTTAAAAAAAACTCTAAAAAGTAAAAAAAAACATTGCTGAATACAAAAGCCAGTTATATACTCTGTAACATTCAATTTACTGCCCATTACATTTAATATTATTTATTTCAAATATGAAATCTTTTACTTATTGATGCTAATTTATAAAAATAATAAATTACATGATGTAATTACACATGTAATATATTGACTTTGAACCCAGATATGGTTTTAAAATGCCTTTATATATTGAGTTGTTCTATGTGGCTCTATAACTCAGGTATTTCATATTTTTACTTCATAATAATTGATAGTCCAAAATAAATAAAATAAATTCTGTGGAAAAAACAACACTGTGTGAGTAAGAGCACAAACAACAGCTCTCAATGTCTGCACCTTTTTGGTGTCACTCTAATTGGACTGCTGGTAAATGCAACTTTCTATGTCTTTCACGTTTTTTTTGATCAGTGTTGTTTTATGGATGTCATTTCAGCATTCTTCCATCAAAGTGGACAAATGACCCCACCAGTGCCGTAAGTGTCATATCATGTCAGATCCAGTTAGAATTTTGATTATTATGACTATAATCATGATATAAAGTCACTACAGGGAACAGGCAAGTAAACCTGTTGTGGTGCCTGTTTCAACAAATCAGGGGAAATCCAGCTGCTGCAGCCGGTGTTGGCTCACTAACTTAACTAAAGCTTTTAATGGAGGCTAACATTAAACAGAGATTTCATTGGCTTTACACTGTTATGTGTTCTGCTCTTTCCAGTTCAGAATTAAGTACTCTGACTTTAACATTATAATTGTTGACTTTAGCATCATTAACTGACCTGCACAATGCTGATGTTGCACATTTCGATTACTTGTTAGCTACTTTAGCCCTAAAGCACCAGTACAAATGTAAAGAAGCCAAATTCAGACTAAAGATTCAATTTGGGTTCAGGTTGCTAAACTATCATACTAAGGATTGGCACTACATCGATTGAGCTCCTTCCTGTGTGTTTTTCCTTTCACTGAATTTACCGGACATAACAGGTTTATCTTTTTGCCAATACTGTACTTTGGCCTAAAACACGTGATTGAAAGTCTGCCCCCTAACCTATCCCAGTATCTGTTTGTCTGTTGTACATGCAGCCCCACTCCTGGAGCATCCTGTTCATGTAGATTTTAGTTATATATTATAAATATATATTTTTTTTTTTATGTATAAGTGCATATATATATATATATATATATGATGCACTTCAAGTAGCTAATTAGTATCTTCTTTACCACATAAATATTGAGAGCAATGTTTGTCAATATGTGTCTAATAATTATTACACAACACAATGATGAAAATGCCATGTTTTTTAAACAGAGTATGTGTTTATGATGTGTGTATCATGTATGCAGGTTACTCTGATCCTGAAATATGAAGCTTAGAAAACAGCACGTAACTGCCCTTAAAGTGTTGGCCTCTGGTTCTAAGGAGTTAAGATCCTCTGCTGGAGGTCACTGTTTCTACTTTCCTTCAGAATGTTCTACCAAGTGCAACATCCTAGAAATGTACCTTTTTTACCTTTTCTCCTGCCATTCCGGTTCAGCCTCACCCAGTGACACATTTTCATATACAGTGTAGGAGGCAGGGAGCCAGTAGTGGGAAATGAGTCATGCAACCAAAGTAAATTTGATATCGGCTTCTTTAGTATACAGTGGGAGAGGCTAGACAAGTTAATAAAGGTTCTGCTATTAACGTGGTCATCATGTGTAGAGCAATACTGCATAAAAAATAATCACAGAAAATGCCATTGTCATCATTCAAACATCCAAAATCATACCAATTTTTCAAACATACCATTTGTTTGATAATACCAAAAAAATGACGATTTGGGTGTGTTTAGGGCAGGTTGAGAGAAGACACTGACCACAGAAGACACTGACCAGAGAAGACACTGATGATATATTATATGGAAAATATATATTTTCTCCCAAAAGAGTATTTAAAAAAGGTTTATCCTGCTTCTGGAGTAGCTGTGTCTACTGTACAGGGAAGGCTTTCAACTAGATTTTGGAGCATTGCTGTGAGAATTTGATTGCATTCTGTGGCAAGAGCATTAAAGAGGTCAAGATGTTGGATGATCACCACCCCACCTCGTCGCCATCTTCCACTTTTCCACAGCTCAATGCTGGGGGACTTTATACCCTCTAGCCTTGCATTAGGCATAGGTTCCTAGGTGTCAGTCGATTCATGTTTATCTGCTCCAGAGGATGGTATTCTATTGGCAGCACTTCTCTACTGGGACAGGCAAGCTGTGTCACCAATGTCAGCATTGCGTTAGCCTTCATAATTCATAGGGTAGCTTATGTTCCAATTTTAAAATTTCACTAAATTGTTCCCTTTAAACGATAGATGGCTTGGCAGTATGTTTGTTTGTACACCATTGATCCTTTTTCACAAATTTAGAACATCTGTCAGTTTGTTATTTACTTGTGTGCAGGTACTATGCATGTAATACCTACAAGTAAATACTACAAGACTGAAATCTTAACCAGTGTTGAAAATGCGAGTTCTGTGAGATCCATGGAGATAATATTTTCTCAATGATTTTTATGCCCCTCCCCCCTCAAGAATCTGTGATGGTTTGAAGAGAAATTTCAGCAGTGTGAATCTGTGATGGAATCTCTGGCCAATGGCTCTAAATTAATACAACCAGGAGTGTGAACATTTTAAACACACCAAAAGAAAATCATACCAAACAGACACTTACATCAAGGATGGACAGGCCATCAGGAGAACTGGGGAAAATCCCAGTGGGCCACACTGAATGTGGGCCACTAGGAGGGTGAAAGGGGTGGTTGAAGGAAGCCCAAAATGGTTGACATCACAAAACCAATCAAATGGAACACTCTCCCCCAACTGTGGACAAAACGAAACCAATAGAAATGGACCACTCCTCCTGTGACAAAAACAAAACCGGTGATAAAATGGTGAAAAATGGTGAAAATCTATATTGTGGAAACTCTTAAAAACTACAGAAAACTGATAATACATCACACCCACAGCCTCAAAGCCTTCCCTAATTTATTACAATATAGCTAAACCTTAAACCATTTTACACACTTTCCTCAAACTGTGTTGAGCTTTAAAGTAACATTAAGTACAGTACATGATAAACTTTTAGCTATTCAAATGGAAAAACATATGGACCAAAATTCAGGTTGTTAGATGCTTGCTAGTAGTGTTTACAGCAATGAATTGCTCTTCATTCCCATGAATAACACTCACGTCACTGAATGTCAGAAACCAAAAGTAAGAAACCCTCTTTCTTGAATCCTTGCCTAAAAAATGCAGAAGTGAATATGAGCAAGGGAGAGAGATTCATTTATATTGTCCCTTAAGTGCTTTGGCAGTTACTCTCATGCTATTAAATGTAGGCCTCATCTGAACCTGAGGTGCCACAGGGCTGGATTTCCTGAGAGCCTCACAGCCCAACAAGGCCCTATATTGAGATAAAACAAGCAGGTCTTTGACTCCTACTTATAATGGATTAGATTGTTTTTGAAATTGGTCTTAGATTTATGAAGACACAGTGAGCTTCTGTTAGAGCATTACACATGCCTGTGAATTCGTGCTCACGCGACAGAAACGGAATAAAATCAGAGGTACAGATGCTACTAAAGCCAAAATAAGTAGCTTGGCACCATGAAATCCACCATATAATCACTACTCAAAATGGTTCTGCTAGCAGCTCTACCTCTGAGGCAGAACAAATGCAACTGGTTCAGAGAATAACCCATTAAATCAGTAGGTAGAGCTTTAGAAACATGTATCTACTCTGCAGAGCTTTATATGCAGATGAAAGGTATGCAATTTAGTTTGAGATTTTGTTGGGTCATTTAAAGAAATTATTTTTATATGGTGTGGGTTTCTCAGAAAACTACATGGGAAGCAGCATTTTCTTTGGTTGCTTGCTTGTTAGCTCTCTACCTACGTAATATTGTGCAGGAAAACTGTCAAGAATACTCACTTTGTTATTGAATATTAGCATTTTCTGCACTAAAGCTGCACTAAATAGAGTTGAAGACATGCCTTTAGTGTGACACTGTCACATGAAAATGTCACGGTACTCTCCATGCTGGCATTCATGAAATAAAAGACTGAACAGAAAGTTAAATGCTGCTTCCAACAGATTTCTGAGAAATCAACACAATACAAAAATGTCTTTAACTCTAAGTGAATGTCTTTAATTCTAACTGAATCACACACATTTTATGGATATGAATGTGTGACGTGGTATCCATTTAGGGCACATGAATCTGATGACTGCAAGTTTACAGTCAGTCCGTGGAGTACTCATCATGAAGAATTCAGAGAGAGCTCAGTCAAATGTCAGTAAAGGAAATGTCTCCAGAGCTGTAGCTAATGTTGTTATTCATATCAGTATAATAATTGTGTCCACAATAGTAACTTTTTAGTTGAGGGTAAAAACATTTTTTACTTTTTATGTAGGCTGATGTAAATAAATTACAGTGTGAAACTGTATTCAATGTTATTCTGCAGATTGTTATTTAATTTATGATAAAATACTGTCACAATGTCAAGAGCCATTGCATCCATCACACGTAGTTAGAAAACTAAAAATGTGGGGGAAAGGATTCTCAAGGCTTTCTTCAATGTGCAGCGATTTGGAAATAAACAGTTGTGTTAATTGAACAACAGATAAAAGACTGGCTATAAGAACGGACCTGATGAGCCTTTGTCCAGTAGCTCTATATAAAGCATGGTTGGGGAACTTCTGGAGGGCTGAATTTCTGGACCATTTCGTGCTTTTGCTGCTGAAGCACACATGATTGAACTCACTACATTATTACTGGATGTAGTTGGTTTTTTGGACAAGGGACATCAGCAAACTGAGCTGATCTCTGTCCCTCACTTCCCTACCACTGATATCAAGGTGGTCACATAGACTGTGTTACAAAATGACAGTGAAGATAGCACTTGAAATTGTCTGAAATAGTGACTAGTGATTTTAAGTAAGCTACGTGGATGAACTACCTTTACGAACACTGGTACATTGCATTATGTTACAAGTAACAAAATCCACAAAAACAGAAATAGGAATAGGAACATCTGGTTTTAGGACAGACTCGGTTGAGCTCTTCTTTGGGTTGCCAACTCTATTCAGTCCTAATTTTGCATTTCTTGGTTTGACAGTGGGCGAATGAGCAGATGTTTGCTGTTCTGATACCACCATGTGTCTTATACACTTGTTAAGATCCTTGAGAAAGTTTGTATTTTTTGCAATTATTGAAATTAAATCTGTGGAGGAACCTCTTAAGGTGCTTCAAGGTACCTTTTACAGTGATTGTCATTATGTTTATATCAGTGCCATTAGCAGAGCTGTGGTTGCTCAAGATGTTTTTCAGAGGTGGTGCATGTGATGTAAGTACATAAAGGTTGGGATATGGCTAGAAAAAAACAAACAGAAACACCTTATGGACCACTTTTTTCTCTTTTTAGAAATAATATATTAGACACTGCAGGGGTGGTTACACCAGCACACTGATACCATTACTTGTTCCCGCCACACTGATTTACTCTGTTCTGTTTTAAAGATTCTTCAAGAGATCTTGTAGCAAAGGCAGTGGTATACAGATGTCCTAGAACCTTTTGGATGCTAAAATTGTTCATTGCCTATTTTGCCACTTTTTCGCTTGAAGTGTAAAGTCCTGGAGTATTGTTATTTACGTTTACATTTACATTTACGGCAGACGCCCATATCCACAGCGATTGGATAAAGTGCTTTGCTGTTCACTCAGATATCCTTAGCTAGTAGATGATGCTAGAACCCAGAGATTCTATTATTATTAAATAATTTATTGTTTAGAGTTTAATTTAATCACCAATTTAAAATGTTGTTAATTTGTTCTTGAGAAGAGTCTTAAAAACTCTGATTCAAATTCATTCCAAAGTTTTTAAACCACAGATTTGTGCAGTTACATTCTTATAATTCCTATATATAGAATTATATATACCATATTTTCCGGACTTTAAGCCACACCGGAATATAAGCCGCACCTGCAAAGTTAAAAAAAAACCTGGAAAATCACATTTATAAGAAGAAAAGCTGCACCTTATTATAAGCCGCATGGTTTAAAGCGTGGAAAAAAGTAGCGTCTTATAGTCTGGAAAATACATATATATACATATATATATATATATATATATATATATATATATATATATATATATATATATATATATATATATATATATATATATATATATATGATTATATATGTATATGTAGATATATAATCATATAGAAATGAGGCTTTAAGATGAAATTTCACAGGATGGTTGTGAGAGTGAGGCTGAATGTTATCTATAAGAAAAAGAGTCATCTATTGTTTGACATTATGTAATTGAGTTTGTATGGTATAAGGTACAAAAGTACCTTAAAATTTTAACAAGGTAAAAGAAATCATTCTTTGATTGGACAGTTAATAATTTGGTATTTTTGTCTTGCTACAATTCCTCAAAAACCCTACTTTACATGTCAGATGTGTAGTACTCCAAGACAGATCTGGTGTATAAGAGTTAAGTCTTCCAAAATAAAACAGGTAGAATGTTAAGTTTACTGGAATTTAAGGATAAATATCCATATATTTGGATACCTAAGATTTTGGTGCCAATAAGAAAATAACAAGCTTCAAATTATTACATGCTGGTGCATTACATTAAAAAACAAACGTCTGCCCCCCACCTCCCTCCTCCTCCCCATTAATGTTCTCAGTTTCGGGCCACAAAACCACTAATGACTACTCTCAACCTAGCACTGACAAAGACATGTGAAAAAAACAAAAAGCAATACCGCAGTGCCTGACACACTCATACCAGTACCACATACACACACACACACACACACACACACACACACACTCCCATGTCATCACCTCAAAAGTGTTGTGGCTGTGCTGAGAATGGTTCACCTTCCAAAACATATCTGATCAGTAGTCGATTTTAGGGTACTGTGAGAACAGATGGGCTGCAGCATGTAGTGGATATAGTGGACGACCCACACTCTTAAAAATAAAAGTACATCAAATTGTTCTTTGAATGATGCCATACAAAAAACATGCTTGTACATGTATAAATCTCAAATCAGAAAACACAACTTTTTTTTACAGGCAGTGGCATGCCATTGTCTAGGCTTCATATCTCAGGATCAGATGAACCTACAGACACGATACACATAAACTACAAATACGTAACCATATCACTGTGTGATGAGTTATCAATGAGTAACCCAGCTCAGAAATCCATCTCCACAAAACTGAACTAGGCTTCTAAAGTTTAAAATAGTGTTTTGAAGTTTAAAGTGCTGAAGTGCTAGTGGATGATGCCCGTGGTTCTTTATGGAACCAAAAGTGGTTCTTGGAGCAGTGCCATAGAAGAACCACTTTTTTAAGACCTCAATTTTACAGAGTTAGTGTTTGTTGTCAGCGATGAGTGAGTGCAAGTACAGCGTTATGTTTAAGTGGAAGTATGAGTTTTACCCAGCAATTCTTATGGGCTAATTCTAAAGTCTGTATCACTCTGCCCCCTACTGGCTCAGCGATGTTATTGCACATCATAATGCAACACGAGGCTTCAGTTTATGTTTAGAAGCCTGTTGCTGTGATGCTGTTTGTTGAGAGCACGAAATCTCCAAAGGGCCTGTTAGATATCAGGGCAGTAAAGCAAACCCAGTGGCCTCTTAAGAAGAACATATTTGGATGTGAAACTGAAGTGACGTGATGCAAGTGCGAGGTGATTGTCGCGACACGTGGTTTAACCGCAGCGGGTCACTCTTCTGTGTGCAGCTCAGCAGACTGGCAGACCGGCAGACCGGCGTCTAGACTCTCAGACCTGCTGTGCCTTCCGATCATTGTTTGCTGGCATTTCAGCATGAGGAAAAACAGGAAACCTTTCGCTACAATTGGCTGAAAAGACACACACACACACACACACACACACACACACACACACACACACACACACACACACACACACTTCGAGCAGCATGGAGATATTCAGAAATATCTCCTGAAGAATACTAATATAGAGAAGAAGGAGAAAAAACAATAATATTAATATTGTATTAATATAAAAATCATATTGTATAAATAATAATAATAATAAGTAATATAAATTATATTTGCTAACATAATAATAATAGTATTAATATACAATTATATTTGTAAAACAATATTAATATCAATTATATTGTATGACATAATAATATAGTATTAATATAGAATTACGTTTGTATAACATAACAATAATATAGTATTAATTTAAAACTATATTTGTAAAACATAACAATAACTATTAATATAGTTTAATATAAAATTATATTTTTATAACATAATAATAGTAATAATATTTTAATATAAAAAGTATATTTGTATATAATAATAATATAGTATAATATAGATTCATTTGTATAACATATATAATATTATTAATATAGTATTAATATAAATCTATGTAATATAACATAATAATATAAGAAATATCCCTATATTTGTATAAAAACAACAACAATAATAATAATAATAAAAGCTTAATAATGTTCTTACAATGTTTGCATTGTTTTCATCACAAATAAAACCACACACAAAAAAATGAAGAAAATAAAAACAAAAAGAAATGTAGGTTTTCATTTTAGGGGGTTTAAATCAACATACAGTAACTGAGTTCAGTCACTTGCAGTTGCAGTTTCCCATGCATTGAGTTAACCTGTCCTGCCTGATCTATTCTGATGATACCCGACCCGGCTGCCCTCTGTGATGCTGTCCTCCTTGGAATCCTTGAATTGGTTCACACACGCCAAACTGGAGACACAGCAGTGCATATGATTGGTTAACCTGCATGTCTTTAACACAGTAAATGATACCTTGTTTTACATACAGTAGGCTAAAAAATACACCAAGACCAGGCAGTCAACCATTACATTAGAGATAATTGCATAGCTATGAGAAGACGAGTAAGAGGGAGAAAGACACCCAGTATGCATAAAGATGGGGCCAGGGGGCAATCAATCAAAGTTTATTTATATATTGCTTTTTACGGTGGACGCATTGCCACTCTTGTTATTTTGTTGTGTTATTCTGGTGTTGATCAAAGGAGCATGGGTTCCCCGTTTGAGTCTTGATTCCTTGGTTCACAATCTGAGGGAGTTTTTCCTTGCCTTGATGTCAGTAAAGCTGCCTTGTGGCAATGCGTCCACTGTAAAAAGCAATATATAAATAAACTTTGATTGATTGCCCCCTGGCCCCATCTTTATGCATACTGGGTGTCTTTCTCTTACTCGTCTTCTCATAGCTATGCAATTATCTCTAATATAATGGTTGACTGCCTGGTCTTGGTGTGTTTTTTAGCCTACTGTATGTAAAACAAGGTATCATTTACTGTGTTAAAGAGTACTACAGTGTTCACTCTTGTCTGTCTGTCTGTAACAGGACAATAATAGTCAGTTAAGGAATAAATGTCTTTAGCTTTACTTTATAAATATAGATGATGAAACTCTACTGAGTTTTAAGTTAACTCAAATCATTCAAGTACTCAGACTGTGAGTTCTTCTAACCCATTGTGTCCAAGCCATTCTGACATTAAATGGTTATTATATTAAATTAATTCAATTTAAACCTTTCATTTTGTGCAGCTTATTTTTTATCTTTTTACCTTAAATTTAAGTGAGGGTCAACATTATATATTTAGGGCCAAAATATACATTAATCTGTTCCTGATGATGAATTCATCACCCTCGACTGTTTAGTATGGCGAGGAACAACAAGAGAACCACCAAAGCAAATCCTACCAAGAACTTGAGGCTGCTGGAACACCAATGTCATTGTCTATAGTCAAGCAAGGACCCATTTGTGCAACTGGTACATACCAGAAAGCCAAAAAAATAACGGAACTGCTATTTCTACTAAAAGACATTAAAAGACAATATTGGGTGTGCTGTCTATGAACTGTATATCCTCCATGCATCCATGGATCAGATAAATAGCACTTTATTGATTCTGGTACACATCATATCCAATATTGCTGTGTACAGAGGCCAGCAGATGGAGGCATTTCATTAGGATGTGAGTCTACTATGTTTGGAAACATACAATTGACCAAGTGCAGAACCATACATCAATCAGCCATTATATTACCACTATATGCTTAATATTGTGTAGGTCAATTTGTGTCAATAAAACTGTTTTGACCATTTGAGCATAGACATCATAAAACCCACAAAGGTGTCCTCTGGTATCGGACATCAGACCCTTACGTTCTGCAAGTTTTGGGACCTCCTTAGATTTCATCAATGATTTTTGAGCACTTTTGATAGGCACTGACCACTGCATACAGGGAAAACTGGCCAAGATCTGTCTGATGTTTTTAAAAAGTTTTGACCCTTTGGCCTAGATTTTACAATCTAGCCCACAATCATTTCCTTATGCTTTCCTGCGTTCAGCTCATTATCTTTGAGTATTGATTGTTCAGGTGCTATATTTCTGCATAAATTTGCATTTTCAAGTTTTCATTCTGCAGTAGTTTGCATTACGTCACCCATTGGGGGTGCTGGGGGTGGGGCTTCTTGGGGGCTTGATAAGGACTATTCAGGACTACAGCCCTGGAAGTTCAGGCCAGGCAATGCCCCTGGAGGAGTAACTTCTTATAATACTAACTGCCAGTCTTACAAAAGTGTTTTGCTTTTCACTAAGAAAATATCCTTAACTTGTTTGTAGAGGCTAGAATCCAGAGATGATTGAAGCTTAGATGCTGCCAAAAACAAATGTCAGTTTGGAGACCTTGATATCCATAAGATTCGGTAAAAAATATAAACCTTTAATGTGTTAAATGCTCATGAAAGAAATGGGACTTCAGTCTGCATTTGAAAAGAGCTAGCGACTCCACTGTTCAGACCCTCAGGGGAAGTTCATTCCACCACTTTGTTGCCAGGACAGAAAATATTCTGGATGCTTGTCTTCCATTCATCTTGAGGGATGATGGTCAAGCCGAGCTGTACTTGAAGAGCTCTTGGTAACGACTGAGTTTTGACCATTGCAATCAAGTATGGAGGGACTGGTCCAGTTTTTGCTTTGTACGCCAGCAGCAAAGTCTTAAATCTGATGCGAGCAGCTACAGGAAGCCAGATTGACTACATTTTTAGGAAGAGCTGTTACAAGATTTTACTATTTTTTTAAAGACACAAAGTCAACACGTTTCAACTGTTATTTCCATAGTTTCCATTGTTTTCAGGTTACATCACAGGCATTATTTTTAAGGCCAGACATCAATCTTACCTTTTCAACGTTCCTTGTTGTAATTTTTCTCAGGATTTTTTTTATTGCCATTTCATTCGTTCTCTAGGGCACCAACAGCCAGTGATGCATTGAACCGAACAAATAGAAAACATGCACACACAAGCTAAAATACTAGTCTCAGGTTGGACAAGAACTATCTTCACATACTTCTCTTCAACCCCTGTCCATCTCCTCCCCAGACAATAACACCGGTCCATGTCTCAAAAGCCTTGAGCATAGGCTGCTCTGGCCTCAGCAAAGGTGGTAATTTCACTTTTAAGTTTGAGCTGGTGACACTGTAATTATGGCAAGGGGATTTACCGCCCTCTGAAATGGAGAAGATTGACATTCCAGAAGCAGATGGAAGCACAGCCGTAAATACTGCAGCCTTACCTGAGGGTGATCAGCCCCCACCACCCACCTTTCACCCAGACTGTGGAAAACTGACCCCACAGTGCAGACTTTACTGATCACTTACAAGTTTAGCGTCAGGGGCAGGTGTGGCAGCAGGGGTGGGGGGCCTTTTGAAGTTTCAAGTCATTTTTACCACAGACTAAAAGATTTACAGATTAAGCCTCTCATATACTGTTGTTTGCACAAGCCAACATAAAGCAAGTCTGTGGCTAACATTCTTCAAGGTCCTAAGAGGAAACATACACAGTCAGAGGTAATAGTAGTAATTCTGAAAACATAGGCTATCATATCTGTTTCGAAGGCAATGACATCTGTATTAGGGGACGATTTTGTGGGATGTTTTCATAGTTTGTCACGCTTTTCTTTGCCATAAAATTTGAAAAGAATTTATAGGAGATAGTCACACATTCCAGAACTTAAGCTACTCAAATGTGTCATCATTTGGGATGTAGAAAATTAACTCAACATCTCAGAAATCCTGTTGGAATCATCACATATCATCCATAGTGTTTCAGAAAATGGAATAAAGTTAATGAATATTAATTCATTCATTAATGAGTAATAATTATATTGACAAGGATATTTACAATAAGTTCATCAGAATACTAGAAAGTGGTTCAAGTAAAAAACAATCTGAATATCCTTCATTATTTTTGTGATTTATGTATGTATCAGTATCATCCCTTCTCAGGACTTTTATTCTGAAAATTGAACACTGTGTGAGCAAAAAAAAGAGAGCAAACAGCCCCCCCCCCCCTATCATCTTCTCTATAGTTCAATATCTGGGTCTGTAACATCATCAGCCCTGGCTCCTCTCACTGATCAGTCTGAGTCTGTATGCAGGTTGAGCGTGTACATATGGTTAACATGCACTGAGGGGCTCCTACTCACTGATAATGCATCACACAATGATGAGGTAAGTCTTATAGTTTGTTATGATACAGTATGTGTATCAGGTTACTCTGATCCTTAGCTATGAAGCCTAGAAAGAGTTGAATTAAATTTTAAACAATAATTAAAACAAATGTACTATAACTTTAATGCACATTTCTTATCCCCAATGTAATATAACCTGTTGCATTTTATACTTATTGTGAAGTGAAATATTTCAAGCCTGTTGTTTGTTTACTTTTGATCAATTACTAATCAGGCAGTATCAACATGAAAACAAGTACTAATATCAGTAAGTAGCAAACAACTTATCCATCCTAAACAGCCTACAGAGGTTTCAGAGCCAATCTTAAAGAAAAAGCTCTTAAAGGATGTATAATACAGAAATATTCAACACCTGACTGTTATGTCTATTAATACACTCAATATTTGCGACCCTTTACCATTAACTACTGCATCACTACCGTGTAATGTCAATAACTCTTTGCAATATCTCATGACTTTTCTATAGGGTTTAGGTCTGGAGAGTTGGCTGGCTGATCTATCACAGTAATATCATGGTCAGCAAATCATTTGGTAGTAGTGATGGCACTGTGGGCAGATGCAAAGTTCTGCTAATAAAGGAAATCAGTTTCTCCACAAAGCTGATCAGCAGAGGGAAGCATGTATTGGTAGACACTGCATTGACTCTGGACATGATAAAACACATAAACGGCACCCTAAACAATCACAGCCAGTAGAAACTCCACACTGGACTACTGCAGACACCTCGGATTTTCCACACTCTCCACTTTTCCTACACAATCTGATTTTAAAAATCAAAATGTATTCAAAAAAGGTTTATTCAAATCCCAAAGCGGTTCTTCTCTCCTTGGCCCAGGAAAAATGTTTCTGATGTTGTGTCTGGATCATGAGTGGCTTGATATAAGGAATGTTGCATTTGTAGTTCCTCTGCACGTGATGGCACTGACACCATTGTCACTCTACTTCATGTGAAGCAAGTCCTATAATGAATTTTTCTGGACAATCCTTTTAAGGCAGCAGTCATTTCAGTTGTTTGTATACCTTTTCCTATCCCTTCCAGTCAACTTTACATTAATGTACATTGATACATCACTCTGCTGTGATCTTCTGTGGCTTAGCTCATAGACAGACAGACAGACAGACAGACAAACAGACAGACAGACAGACAGTTAACATCGTTAACCTACATTAAAAGCATAATTTAGCACAATAATTAAACTATATTTAAACCAGTATTATAATATTAATGATTTCTTACAATAACTGTGTGGTACTTAACACTATACCTGTTACAAATGTGAACATCTCTTCCACCTTTAAACCAGCACTGTCAGAACTGACCAACTATTTCAACAAACTTTCCAGCACCTCGGTCCCACCTCTGAGCCATCATTCCATATAGTAAGTACACTACTCGGAAATTCCAGATGTGGCCCAGTTTTGGCCTTGTCAACATTGCTATCAGGGAAGTGGGCCTCAGGTGAAAAGTGAACACCAGAAATGTATGATATGGGTGCTTTAACTATGTCAGATCTCAGTTCACCAACTTGAGTAATGGTGCTCTAACAGGAAAAAACAGCTCTCTGTTGCCGTAGATAATCATGAGTTATGTATCAAATGTTTCACTGATATGGTTGTGAAGGTACACAATGCCCAGCTACAGTTTGCAGCAAAACAAAGTTATAGATTAGCCCCAGGGTCTCATAGAAGTGCCAAGCACAGTTGGAGGACATCCTCTGCACTGATGAACTCACTGAACCCCAGCTTCATTTATGCCTGGAGGTTTGATGTTCAGGGCACAAGGCCCACTGGGGTGCTGCTCTGTGACTGGAGATTTACTTGTGCTCCTGTTGAGCTTTGTGTCCTAATTATATATCCTACACCTTCCCACTCCCACAAACACCTCTTATCAATCAGCTTTTCCAAGGGGCTTAGTGGCGTCTGATCCAACCTGACCCCACCATTTAGCAATCAACTCCATGAGTTTATTCCCAATTACAAATAATAAATAAATAATTGGATAAATTGATGAATTTTGCTTGGATAGTTTCAGGTAAAATCTGAACTATTTGGATGTTCAGCAAAAGTGCTGACTGTTTATGATGCTTTAGAAGACATATTTTAACTGCCTGAATGCTTTCCAAATTTCCAATAAAACTCAGAGAGCACTCCAGATGAGATAAGCTTAGTACATGTGCTCTTTGAGCCAGAGGTGAGGACCCTCTTAAGGCTGTTTGGGGAACAGTTATATCATGTAGTAGCAGCCTGGTGCTGGAAAGGTTGTCCAATCCTCTGGCAATCACATATCATGTCTAGTCTCACTGGGCAGAGTTGATCCGGCAAGGACAGCGGCAGGTTCTTAGAACTGTCAGCCAGTTCAAAAACACCTTCATGACACTGATTATAAACACATGCTAAGGAGAGAGATGGAGGAGACTTACTGACCATAGGATGCTCACATGGTAACCCTGCTACCCTGCTACTCTAACACATCCAGCAGAACAGTAAAACATCTTATAATCTTATTGTTTGAGAGAAGGATTTTAATTTGATCTTAATTTGATACATGTGCATAGAATGATACATTAAGCACACTGGAGAAAATAACAGTTTTAGCATTTAAGGCCTGGGGTAATCATGGTTTCTGCATTAGTGTACAGTTTCGGTGCTAGTTTGATGTTATCACATTAGGTCATGGTTAGCCCATTATTTTGCTGTTTGCCTATTAGTTTGTGGAGAGTGGGGCTAAACGAAAACAGGTATTGAGTTTGATGCTGTGGTGGTCCAAGGAAATGATATCCTGTCTAGACCAGACCAGCATTAAATGATAAATATGTTGGATTATACTGGCCTGGTGCTGGTTTAGCTAATTATTTGGCATGGTCGTGCCAGTTGTTACCAGTGTATAAAACACATCATAGGCTTCTTTTGCTTGTGGACACTTTTCTTGCATTCAAAACACAACATATGTTTGTCTCTGCAGTTGTAGTTTTTTTCTTCCTGTTGTTATTCCTTTTACACTCATTGAAAAAATAAAACACACCCAGATAGATGTCAGATCAACATGGAGTTATGTCTCAGGCAGATATGTAAATTATTACAGGTGGGGTTGGTGCGAAACACTATTAAAAGTCTCTTTGGGGCTGCTTTTGGGTAGTGTATCTCTTAGTGAGTGATTGTTGCCCAATTGCCCCGATTTGTGCCCAATTAATAGACTTGGAGAGGGGTTTATTAGATTGAGAGAACTAGAATGGTTGTTTCAAGAAATTACCTGCCATCTAGGCCCTTTTGACCAAGCTGTTCGAAGCATTGGGGTTTGTGAATATGACAAACACGATTTTTATTGTACTGTCTTTAGCGTCTGTACCGTCTGGGATCAGATGATTGTCTGGTTCGAGGCCTTGTGGTGAGCTCTTCAAGCTAGCCTTTGCAGTGGAGTGACACAGTACCGCAGCTGCTGGTGCAATAATCTGGGGAGCCATCACATCTGACAGTCGGTCACCACTAGTAATTATACAAGGAACACTAACAGTTCAACAATATGTGCAATACATATGTTCGTTCTCATGGCAAGATTTCCAACTGGCATTTTGCAGAAGGAAAATGCTCATCCACATACAGGTTTTCCGGGAATTTCCCCACCAGATTTCCTGCCTAGTTGCCAGTTTTATCATCAATATATCAAATTTATGGGATCAGTTGTACAGTTCTCCCTAATAAACCTATCCTATATATATATATATATTTAATTTGACTCCAACAACTCCTTCTTACAAGTCGCATTTTTTTTGTCAATGAGCGTATTTGGCTCTATTTTTCTTTCTTCTATAAATCTAAGCATTTGCTTAGTGTTTCCTCTGCTGTTCTGCTGGGGAAAATCCAGTGTCATTGAATTAGGCAATGTGATGTTCTAATATCTCCAATATCATACTTTTCACTAATAAACTGAAGATGGGATCATTATCATGTCTGTATTAAAAAATAAACATATAAAAAGATCTACCTGAATTTCCACAACACACTAATAATTTCACAGTGAATTAATATATATATATATATTAATTGCAATATTTTGTACTACACAATTAAATAAAATAACTAATACATTAAATGTTGGTGGGTTTTAGAAGTATTACAGATGTGTTTATCTACGTACCCCTACAATTCACATACACACACACACACACACACACACACACACACACACACACACACTAAGACCCACACCCTCTGCAGAAATGTCTCCTGATGATATCATGGCCTAGTGTTAACACCTCAGGGTCAGAGGTCTTAACCCTGCAGCAGAGCAGTCTATTGTGGAGCCTTACAGCTGAGGCAGGGCTCTGACTGGCTCTTTATCCAGTCTGCTCCAATACTAACAACTTTCACTCTTCTTGCTTTTAGAGAAACACATTTCTTTCTTAAAGTTGGGTGCATTTCATTTTGTCCTAAATATCAAAGATGCACTCACACAGATGCAGCTGCTAATTGGCTTCACACCTCTCCTGTATTTCCCTTTGGCAAAACAAATGTCCAGTAGCTCAGACACTGTCAGAGTGGAATGGCTGGGCACACGTCAAGACTTGAACAGCTCAATTATGACAGCTGCTCAGCTGAAGAGGACTGGCATTTTCAAAGCATCCAGAGGTCATATTTATTTGACCTTGGGCATGACACTATAGGACAGGCAGTAATAATGGTGAACTTTGTCACACTTACCCATAATTCAGTTTCTATGTGCTGTTCTCTGAGACACCTTTATGTCCAGAATGTATAGAATGTACAGAAGGGACACAAAATGTAATGTATGTGTATTGTTTGTAGTAAACTGTAATAAAATACTGAACAGAGCTTTTTAGGCCACTATTGTATTATGATAATCATCCAACTGGGCATCCTATTGCATAGCTATCTAGATATACATAATTACATAATGGTTACATTGTCCCTTTGCATGTGTTTCCATTTTGACCCTGTTGGTCTTACGCTGTTGGTGGTAGTGGACAGAAAATGGCATGGAAATGTGACAAGGATCTGGGAGACCTACACAAACCACAGAGAGGGAGAACTGACAGATTGTCCACAGAATGACTCAACAGCCATGATTGTGGACATTTAGCCAGCAGTGATGCCCTCCATGACTCATCCAGTTAGTGCCGGCACCACTGGCAGATAATTGTATGACAGGACTATGTGCATGCAGACCATTATGATGACTGCCCCTAGCACCACATCAATGTCACTCAAGGCTGCAATGGTGTAGTGCCAGTCTGGCATGGAGTCACTCAGATTGGCAGCAGGTCATTTTCAGTGACGAAACCATTTGTGGAGGCACTGTGGTCAGTGCCAAGATTACCTACCCCTGTTTGAAAATGTGTGGGATGCTGGACATGCCACCACAAAATCTGCAACAACTGAGTGAAAGTATTCCAGCTGTGTGGGATTGATTATTTCAGGACACGATTAGGAACTTTAACAAACAAGACATCTGGCATGTTGTGAGCAATATTTTTGAGCAACACAAACAGAAGTACTGTCTCTCGTCTGGCCTTAGCAGTCTACATTTTTAATCAGTTATCGTTCCTTTAATTACCTTTAACTTCCTTCTGAATAGCATTGCAATCCAACTCTTCCTTCTGGGTACAGCTATTCTTTTTTTTCAATAAGTATTTTTTTCAATACATATACTCATGGCCATGTAGATGCATGTTTACTTGTGGGAAGCACTGGATCACTGGAACAGCAGCTCTAATGCTGATGTCTTGTTGCCAGGATGGATTTCATGTGGCCAGCAAAAAAATCAGATATTCCTAAACATCAGATTTGTGCTGCCTGTCTAAATAAAGCCTTTGTTACTCTAATATGCCCGCTTCAATTCAAGAAGAGTTTTTTATTATCTTGATTATTAGGATATGGTATATTGCGGGAAATTGACAAATAAGCAGGCTAGGGATACTCTGGGATCAGGGAGCTGTGTACTCTTATCTCCATGTGCTGTATTTCTTCCGCTGTAATACAGCCCACTCTTTTCAATGGGACGTCTGTATCTGTAAACGGTAAACAAGCCAACAGTCATTGACATGCACTATTAAAGTGTTTAACACAGCTGTTCATCCCACCCACCTCCAACCTGCAAACAAACACCATGCAAACATCACCTGCAGAACAATGCAGTGCATCCATCTGCCCTTACAGGACATCTGTCCTTACAAAACAATAGAAGCACAGTTCAAACATTAAACCCATTCCTACACACACACACACACACACACACACACACACACACACACACACACACACACACACACACACACACACACACACACACAGCCTCAAAGGGCCTCCACACAGCCTGAAAGAAACTCTTTACTTTATTCCCAGAACCAGAAATTATCCATTCTAAGGCCCAGTCCATTTTCAAAAACCAGTAATTCAGTGTTTCAAACATTACCAAGTTGTTCCACACAAGATATTACAAGAACCCATGAGCATTCTTGTGAAAGCACAAACATGGTTTTGCCCCATCTGCATGCATGTCCATGTCACATACTGTATGGACCACATTAACACTGAAGGTTCCACAAAACACTGAAAATACTTTGAAATAGAATCAGTTCTGGGATCAGTCCAGGCAATATCAAAAAGGGCAATAAGAACATCATGTTGATTCAGAATGAGGAAATCTGGAGGAATACTTTACAAAATGTTCCCACTGAAAAGCATAAATCTTCATTGTGACCAGAACAAACACACATTCAAATTATTGTCAAATTTTCTATGACGAATGGAAATTCCCTGAATCCATAAAACTCTTTTAATCATTTCTATTTCGTGGTCCTCTTTTTGTGGGCAAAGTAACCCGAAAGAATCTGTTATTCTTTGACTAACAACTGTCCACACCGTACACTTGGGAAAATCATAATCATTGCCAGCAAATTACTGGGCTTTCTAACTGAACTAGACGACATCTACAGATCCACAGCCCTTGCTCCAAAGTGGAGCAAGCTCTCATATCCAGGACTTCGACATCTCGACAGGGTTTTATCTAGATTTACAAACAGGGCACACATTTATACATGCCTTACAAAATCACTCCTTAAAAGTTGTGAATCCGTTTTTTTTTTAAACAGAACTACATTTGTTGCAGATAAATATACAAACTGGTAGTTTGAAAAAAGTCTTTTGCAATGTCACATGACTCTCCACCTATCACATATAATGCTCTCGTCACTAAGAGGGTGAAGACAAGCAGGATGCCTCCTGTGACCACATGAAGCTTCTGCCAGTTTTTGAACTGTCACTGCATCATTTCTGGGCAGCCTCGGAGGAAAGTGCCTGGTCAATACAACAGCTCGCCTCAGAGGAAAGGCATTACAATGTCAACCAGCATTGCTCTAATTGCGATGTGAGGAGAGAGCTGTCTATCTACCCACCCAGACAGATTTGCTCTCTCGGACTCTGGTTACCGATGGCGAGCAGAATCGATCCTGTGATCCTCAGATCGCTGAGCCAATCAGACCCATCCTGCTCTCCACTGTCCCCGGAAGGTTTTCTACTAGATTTTGGAGTTTTGCTGTGAGGATTTGATTCCATTCAAAGTGTTAGTGAGGTGCCATCATTCCAGAACACAGTCCCACTGCTCCCTTCTAGCGCACGCCTGGCATTTCTCTCCAGAGAGTCCCGTTCTACTGCAGAGACTACACAAGCCATGTGTGCACTTTCACATCTGTGTCAGCAAGGGGTGCAACTTCAAGCTGAATGCATTCAACAGAAGGAGTGTCCATAAATATTTGGACACTAAAGCTGCAGCTCTTCTGGGTTTTCTCCAGGAAAAGCTCTTCTCTGGGTATCTCCTGTCGGTCAGACAGGGGTCTGACCTCTCTCTCCCACCTCTGCTCGCTGGCCCGAGTACGCCCTCTCACCGCGCCTCCTGATTGGTCAGGGCCCACGCCCGTCAAGAGGAGGGGGCGCCTCCCACCCCTATATCCCCCTAATGTCAGCGTGAGTTTCAGATTGCATCCGCGCGCTGCAGAGGCGCTGGCACAGCATCTCCAGCCCCTGTTCAGCCCCGTCCAGACCCTTCCTCCCATCCCCTGATAAAGTGGAGCAGAACAGACCGCAGCTGCAGGCTGAAGATCAGCCAGATGTTCATCTAGCATCTCGTGCCATCCTCCTGCGCCAGGACCCAAGTCCTGCTCAACTTGGAGACTCCTGGAACTTCTGGAGGAACTTGGGACTACTCTAGAGAGGACTGCGCGCGCGTGCGCGCGTGCGTGTGTGTGAGTGTGTGTGTGTGTGTGTGTGTGTGTGTGTGTGTTGGGTCACTCCTGACCTCCCTCTGCCGTTAAACATGCATCGCGAGTCCCTGCTCGCCCTGTTGCTGCTGCACGTCCCCGCGCTGCTGCGCGCCCTCGCGGCCCACGAGTGCACGCCGTGCGCGCGTCGCGCGTGTCCGAGCGCAGCGGAGGCGGCAGGAGCGCGCGCCTGTGAGGACGGCCGCGCCCGCGACCCGTGCGGCTGTTGCGCACCACAGTGCGCGCGCCTGGAGCTGGAGCTGTGCGGGGGGAGAGACTGGGCGCTGGGCTACTGCGCGCTGGGACTCACCTGCGCCGCGCTCAACCGCACCGGAGCCGCCCGCGTGCCCGAGGTGGGAGTGTGTAAAGGTGAGTGTGAGGAACCAGTGGTGACACAGTGTGTCACTGCGGTTTTATGGTCGGTCCCATCAGTGCAGCTTCACTGTTGCTGTGGAGAGATGATGGGCAGTGAGATTCTCCAGAACTGTCCATTAAAAGACTTCAAAACGCTGATCAGAGACCTAAACCTGATTCCCAGCTCCTTTGTACACATTACAGGTGCTCCAGGTGGGCACTGGTTCTGTAGAGATCACAGGGGCTCCAGGTGGGCACTGGTTCTGTACAGATCACAGGTGCTCCAGGTGGGCACTGGTTCTGTAGAGATCACAGGGGCTCGAGGTGGGCACTGGTTCAGTAGAGATCACAGGGGCTCCATGTGGGCACTGTTTCTGTAGAGATCACAGGGGCTCCAGGTGGGCACTGGTTCTGTAGAGATCACAGCAGCTCCAGGTTGGCACTGGTTCTGTAGAGATCACAGGGGCTCCATGTGGGCACGGGTTCTATAGTGCTCACAGGGGCTCCAGGTGGGCATTCGTTCTGTAGAGATCACAGCGGCTCCAGGTGGGCACTGGTTCTGTAGAGATCACAGGGGCTCGAGGTGGGCACTCGTTCAGTAGAGCTCACCGGGCTCCAGGTGGGCACTGGTTCTGTAGAGATGACAGGGGCTCCAGGTGGGTACTGGTTCTGTACAGATCACAGCAGCTTCAGGTGGGCACTGGTTTTGTACAGATCACAGGGGCTCCAGGTGGGCACTGGTTCTGTACAGATCACAGGGGCTCCAGGTGGGCACTGCTTCTGTAGAGATCACAGCAGCTGCAGGTGGGCACTGGTTCTGTAGAGATCACAGGGGCTCCAGGTGGGCACTGTTTCTGTAGAGATTGCAGGGGCTCCAGGTGGGCACTGGTTCTGTAGAGATCACAGGGTCAATCAAATGATCTGAGTAGCCTAACCTAGAAGTAGCAATATCTGGACTTTTGGAAACTTTTGATGAATAAAAGAATCAAACTATGAAAAAAAGGTTTAAAGGTTAGTTTTATAAGGGGCCTATCTTTGCCCTAAGAGCCACATACAACCCAGCTGGGGCTCATGTTTTACCCCTCCTGGACCCATCAGGGATCCTGGTGGGCATCTATATGTGGGGCAGACATGGAATCTGTTGACAAAACCTGTGTACTGTGCCCGGGGGCCAGATCACTGTCTGTGAGGAGTTTGCTGTGTTCTCCCATATCCATGCGGGTTTCCTCTGGGTACTCCAGTTCCTTCCCACCTCCCAAAAATACACATGGTAGGTGAATTGGCCATGCTAAATTGCCCCAAGGTGTGTGTGTGTGCGTGTGTGTGTGTGTGTGTGTGTGTGTGTGGTACCCTGAGATGGACTACCGCCCTGTCCAGGGGGCATTCCTGCCTTGCACCCGATGATTCCAGATGGG
This sequence comes from Acestrorhynchus altus, assembly GCA_034509495.1. Lineage (NCBI taxonomy): Eukaryota > Metazoa > Chordata > Actinopteri > Characiformes > Acestrorhynchidae > Acestrorhynchus > Acestrorhynchus altus. The sequence goes on from CM067513.1 coordinate 17,879,942, forward strand.
CTCTGGATCAACCATGACCCTATTCAGGAAGAAGCAGCTAAGATAATGACTGACTGACTGATTATTAAAATGCTATTATAATCTTTCAGCCTAACATTTAAATGATTTCGCTGAAATCTTTTATTTTTTCAATTTGATGAATTCGAGAGACAGACATTGTTAATATGGAAAGCTAGATTAACCCTTACTTGTACCAGTGTTTTACCTTATTGTATAATAGTCCAGTGAACTGTATGTGGTCATTATCATTTTCCTGTCTGGAAGGTGGTGTTAAGGCAGGTTTTACTGAAGCACATGTATACATTCCACTCAGGGTAAGCTTGTAAAGAATGTATGGAAAAAGTTGAAGAAAACGCCTGTAAGGGGTGACCTCACTTTCACTTTCCTTAACTCAAAATGTTAATCACATTCACATGAAACAATAGCCACTATCTTCAATGCATGCGTGGGTTAAACTAAATGCTGGAACTGGCTCACCTGTTGGCTCTATAGGTCATGGACTGTGCTATGAAAGTTTGGGGTCTACATAGAGCAGGGTTGGGGAAGAGTTTGCTGATTTCCCTGCTCTAACACATTGACTAAACCTGAGGTGATTTGTTGTGCTTGAGGATGATATGCACAGAACTATGCACCAATCTGATATTTGATTGAGCTTAACTGAGTGATTGAGGCTTAAAGTTGAAACCTGCAAGAAGGTGGCTCTCAAGGAGAAGGGTTGGAGACCACTGGTCTGTTTCCCAGCTCAAGTGCTAGAGCCCACCCTGTACTGCACAGGTTTTCTACTTTTTCCTGGATCTAACACAACTGATTCAGTTTAAGAAATGGCCTGTTAGGTCATAGTATGACTCATTTGTGTTTGAGCAGGAGGAGTTACAGGGCTGAAGTCAAAAAACATGGGTCTACATGTTAAATCCATGATCCAGAATCAGGTTTTACTTCTACTGTGTGTGGATCATGGTGTCTCTTGAGGATTCCCAGATGCTTTTTATTGTCCTGCACAATTATGTTAATTGATGTACATTCAGATCTGGCTTCCTTGAAGATGTCAGCAGCATTGCACCTCACAGATACATGGCTACTGGAACCCCTAAAACCCCAGCCTTGTCCTGCACTTTCTTTTGACCTAAACACGTGGGTTGCTTGGTACCCTACCACAAAAGGTTTGAGAAAGCAGAAATTCTGTTGTTAAATGACCTTCTGCCTATCATTCTGGGAGGTCTGGGGGAAGGGAGGTGGGTCTCCAGCTCATGTTTGTCTCTGGGGACAGTGTCCTTGATTGAGTCATATTTACAAGTGCAGGGCTGGAGGTTAATCCTGAGTTAGACCTGGTGTGCCCTTGGCAAATTAGCTACTCTGAATTAGGCAAAGACTTAATGGCCTCTGTGATTGAAGTAAGGCGGGCTGCAGATTGATGTGGTCCCCTACGGCACTGAATGGTGGGCTGAATCAACACCTAATACACTTGCAGCTGAATGTAACCCCCCCCCCCCAAATCCCTGATCTAGGATTTCCTGAGAGGCAGTGAATTTGAAAGTGAATAAATTTGGGAGTCGAGGCTTTCTGAAAATGATTTTTTTTTCTGAGCTGCTTTTCAGATGCAACTGTATGGATGGTTTGTTCTCTGGGTGGTCAGTGTGTTTGGATTGTTGGGTGGAGGAGTAGAAAATAACCTTTCACTGCAGAATGAAGGTGACATTAGGACTTTGGGATGGTAAAGTCTGTTGAAGAAGGCTTGATGAGGTGTATAATCAGCAACCCCTGCCTGACTGATTGCAAGCAGCTGAACCATCATCATGTTCATGCATTATGTATGATATGATCCATTAATTACCCTACTTGTCTCTGAGCTATATATATAAATGAACTCATTTATATTCTGATGATAAATGGAGGAAACAAATGGGAGATTTGATAGTTGGAGGATCTTTAATGATTAAATAATTGGATGATGTCTCAGCTACTAGCTTTCCGTGGTTGCACTTATCCTACAGAAAATAAGACAGTCGAGTCCTTTCCCAGACTGTGCACTTGCAGTCCTCTCATTGTGCTGATTAAAGGGGTGCTCACAAGTGCCATCTATGCACCCTTACTGCAGCCTTCAGCAAAGACAGTGTGTGTTCAGACTTAACAGTGTCCTTATGCCCAAAGTTTGAGATGCAGGTGAGAACCAGAGGGTTTATTTACGGCTGCCTGAACAACATGGAAGAGATTAAGATGTTCAGATATGAATAAATATGCCTGTGGTAATTTAACTGTTCATTGAGCTGCATTTTGCTTGTCATCTAAATTCAGCCAATGCAGATAAGCAGATAACTAGTTTAAGAGTCACAAGACCAGAACATATGTATCTGAATTCCTCATTTCGTTATTACATAATGTCCCCAATATCACCTCAGGTTGTCTAAACAAAGACTCTGACATAGATGTCAATGCACTTAGCATACCTTTCCATTTTCCACATAGATGCCAGTGCACTTAGCATACCTTCCCATTTTCCATTTCAGTGATTTAGGAAGCACTGAAGTGTCCACTTCTCCTGCTCACGGGAAGCGCCTGTCCAGACCTCTTTGCCCCAGTATTATCTAACATTTCAGATACTTCCTCTTTAGTAATGCTGTTGTCCAGAGACTGGGCTCTGAGCTCAGCTGTGTCATCATCTCAGGCTCTGGATGCCAGGATGTGCAGTTTTCAAGATATTCTTGGCAAATGTGCAAGTTTAATACTCTTGTAGTGCCTACTTTTATCCGAACCTTAACCTTTAACCATTATAAGACAAGGTCTGCATGCCTTAAAGAGCATCTGTATAACCTTTCTACAGATTTAGCTGTTCACACATCTAACTTTGTTTACTGGCTGCAACAGTGAACTGATAAAACTGTTGTTGATAATAATGAATAATTATCAGAGTATAGAGTTATCAATAAGTTAACTTGACAATCCTTGCAATTCCCATAAAAAATGTATGTGTTGTTTTTATTCCTTCTGAGTAGCACAGTTATTCAACAGTCCACCATATTTAACACTAATGTTAAATATCCTGACTTCATTTTTGACACAGTCTTCTCTTCCTCGTGAATCAAAATCATAATTATTGGAATGATCAATTGTGGAAATAATCATTAGTCATAGCCGACATCTCCATATGGTTTTATGGTATAATCAACTGAGATGCACAGAGAATCAGTATTTCCATTCCAAAGCTCAACCTGAAGAAAGAATAGTCTCAAACTAGAGGCTCCAGGCAACTTGGAACAGCCCTGGCTTTGTGACCACCCCACTGTATGAAACCATCAGGGGCTGTGTGAAAATATGAAAAATACCCTTTTCAGGAAAAGTCCCATGGAAAAAAACGTTGGAGGCTCGGATCATTTTGAGGTGACAGGAAATAAGAAGGAAAGTTCTGGAGAGGCCGGGTGACAATTTGAAAAGCGCGCTTGTGCTCAGTCTGCCAACCTGTCTGTCTGAGGAGAGCCGCAGTCTGCTGCTCAATAGATGTGCGTTTGTCCACAAGCTGAAGTTTCAGAGCCAGGAGCATAAATACATGAGCCCTGGACTTGGATGTGTGCTCTTTCAGGCATGAATGCGGTTTCTTTACCACCCATGGTTCACTGTTTAAAATTTTCTTCGTGCTTGGGAAATGTGGCCCTTCTGGCCACTTTGAAAGTCTCCAGAGAGGATCTGATCTTTCCCCATGTTATTGACTTTGTTTATTGAGTTTGTTTGTTAATATCCATAAAAGTAAAAAAAACGCTTATTAATAATCAGCTATCCAATAAGAACTCATTGGTATGGGGTATCTTGATTAACAAATGCTGACCAAGATTTGGCCACTTGCTCTTACAAGGCTTAGAAACTTAATGCTTTGATGATATGTGTCACAGCAAAGTTACCAGATAGTTTTGATGATGATTGATGCAGACTGCTTTGTGAAGATTAAATGTTGTCAATTTTGCAGCTCTGATATAGGGCTGGTTGATACATTGATATTCATATCAATATCAAGATATGAATAGAGCAAGATATGGACTGAAACAATATTGTTAATATTGAGTTTTAAATTATGTTTCAATCTTCCAGAAACATTTGTTCTGCTCCCTCAGTCTGCTCTGCTCCCTGCTCTCAGCTCCTCCTCTAGTCTGCTCCTTCTGCCTTCAATCACATTCACACACACACACACACACTGTGGAGGTGGTAAAACAGTGAAATGGAGATCAAATTTCAGTCTGTTCAATAAGGATTTTATGGACTATCCTCATTTTTTCACTTGTATTTCCCCGTGATATATTGTATATATTGCCATTCAGCTAAAACATATCAGGATATGATTATTTTTGTCCATATTGCCCAGCCCTACTTTGATTTAATGTATATATACATTCATTATAGATCCTTGTAATAGTTCTGCTGTATCGCTCAAATGTTAGGAAAACAGAAAAGGCTAAAATTGGTTGATGGCCAGCTTTCCCTATGCAAACTAGTCTCAGATTCGTTTAAATGTTCACCAGAACCTGCAGGGAGCTTTAGAAGTTCTTCCAATTAAGGCACCAGAGTTGTTGTGCTGCTGACATGTAGTCAGGGTTCTTTTGTTTTGTGTCTGGTGAGGGTTTTGAGAGCCAAGCCCTAGGAGAGGAGAGGCTGTAGATTACAGCCTGGTTCTGTTTATTTGCATGCAGGCATGGACTTAGCAATCTCTGGGGGGTCTATGCAGGGGGTTTTAAGAGGCTGAGGGAGGAATCAGATACTGAAGTGAATTGCTGCATCTTATTTGACCTGCACGTACTGACAGAGTTGGGGCAAAGACGGGTGGAGGTGGAAAGAAAGCACAGAGTCCTTACTCCATTGAAATCTACAGAATTTGTCCCTGCCCTGAGGGCACCACCTCAGAGATGACCGTTGCCAGGCATGCCAGAGTTCAAGTGGGCACAAACTTCTAGAACAGAGGGTGACTGAGAAGGCCCTCATACAAGACACTGTCTAAACAAATCAAATGAATGATTCCAAATCTCTGTGGCAACACTGTTGTCTTTTTCCACAGGGTTCCCTGGAGCTGCCGATGCAGGTGCAGAGGACGAGCGCTGCCCCCTGGTGAGCGGGTGTGACCGTGTGAGCGGAAAATGTGTTTGTGAGTCCATACATTCCTGCATCCGGATGTTCAGCTACCCAACCAGAGAGTCATGTGTCCGTGCCACCAAGACAGGTGAGAGGTGGAAGGAGTAGAAAATGTTGGCAGAACTGGTGCAGATCATAGTTAAGGGGATCGGCAAAGACCATACTATATGCACAATATGGACAAAAGTATTGGGACACCTGCTCATTCATTGCTTCTGCGAATCAAGGGTATTCAAAAACTTTATTCCGCTTATGATTGACCGTCTCTAATGTACAGGGTTAGTAAGGTCAGGATATTGGATGATCACTACCACCTTCACAACTCAGTGCTGGAGGGCTTTATTCCCCTCTATGCATTGTGCCAATAATTTCATGTATATTTGCTTCAGTGGGTCCTATTCTATTGGCAGTACTTCTCTACAGGATATAGACAAGCTGTGTGTACATTTGTGTCAGCAATGGATGCTACTTAAAGTAGCTGGATGCATTCATTAGAATGGGTGACCTCAAACATTTGGACAAATTTGAATCTTTACAAACATTCTGTGCTGAAATGTCTTTACTTTCATAATTTATTCATTCATATCTATCAGCCAACAATAATGACCAGAGGTAGGTTTCCCAAAATGTTCATAATGCAAAGTATTTTTAATTCATTCTTAACCGTTTGTGACTCGTATTCCAGCTTTTAAGTCTTTTCATTAAGAGATTTATGGCCATAGCCAGAGGTATTAATGTATGGTAGTAATGTTGGAGGAGGACGGTAGCCTGCACACTAATACACTAATACCGCAGTGGCGATGTCTTACCATTGGCCTTGATCAATGATGGCTAACGTAGCTAGCTAATGTATAATGTTATGCTGTTTGGTTATTATCTTTCTGAGCAGAGACCTGCTCACAAGAACCAGTGACCAGTCCTCCAGAATCCCAAAGAGCACAAAGAAAGAAGGCCATGCTAAAAAGCCTAATTATTTGCCTAATTATACTTTTGTGGTATAAAAATTAGTGTACGTAAAACTGGTGGTGCCTTTCGAACACAGATACAGAGACGGAGTAAACACTGAAATTCTTAAACTCATTAGTAGTTTGGCAACCTGGTCTCAAAAGGATTTTGTACATATTTGGCTAAAACAGCATTTCAAAATTTATACAGTGTACAAAAATAGTTTGACCTTCATGTGCATGATTTACTTGCCCAGACATGCAGAAATCAAACAATTTGAAGAGAGAAAATTACAAAGCAACCAGTGTAGTTTCATTACCTGAACCTACACCTCAACCTAAACCGTACCATAAGCATAATCCTAAACATAGTACAGTGTGAAATTCTTACAGTTTATGTCCGTAAATTTCTTTTTTATAAACTCGGTAACAGAGAAAGCAACTTACTCTGGCAATGTTTTTTTTAATTTGTCTTTCTATACATGGCTGGCTGGCTTGTGTGTTTTTGGAAAAACAGCACCACAAAACTCATATATGTATGAAATATGTGTGCAAATTGTGCAAATTACATTTTTGTTTTTGGGGTCTATTGATCCATATATGTATTTATAAATTCTCTCTCTCTCTCTCTCTCTCTCTCTCTCTCTCTGTCTCTCACTCTCTCTCTGTCTCTCACTCTCTCTCTCTCTCTCTCTCTCTCTCTCTCTCTCTCTCTCTCCCCACCATCTCTCAGAGGCTCGGCGGCATGAGCAGGAGCACAGAGACAGGCACAAGGAGAGGTTTGTGGGTCCAGTTAACCCAGCCTGCATATTCTCTGGCTGTAACCTGACCACAAAGGGCTGTGAGTGCACCTCTCAGAGCTGCCACCCCCACTTCACCTACGCCAACCGCAGTCAGTGCCAGCTAGCTGCAGGTACTTCACCAATAAGCTTTCATTAATGTCTTGATCAATGACCACTCTTTATATTTTTGTTCGAAAAAAAAAATTTAAATCTTGAGTGTCAGTCATTTCTGAGGTACAAACTTGTATCATTTTAATGCAATACTTCTAAGCTATTACTGTTTTATACCAAAGCACTTTAAATAATTTAAAAAATTGACAAATGACGTTCAAACTACTCAAACACTTTATAACCCCACAGGAAGATATTTACCAATATTGTTCAAAAATGTTATTAAATTTGTTTGGAGAAAGGTCCTAACAAATGGTCTACATCAGATTCATGATGGATGAAGACGTAAATGCAGGTAAACCAAAAACAAAGCAAAATAACAAACCAACCATGAATCTATTAAACTAAACAGGCCAAACGGACAAGGACAAGCAAATAAAGGGAACATAAACCAACAAATAAAGAGTTACAAACAGAGTATAAACACGACTGCGAGGATCACACAACAACAGACAGAGGGAGACTGGAACAAAGGGTTGTTATCTGACTAGACATAAGATAAGGAGAAGGCAGAGCTACAAAGGAGGCACAATTGGAAACACTAATGACAAGGTGGGGCAAATGCAGAGACAAGGGAGGAGACAAAACAAACAAACAGACTAACAAGCACATGTCTGACCTAAACAAAAGGAAAAACTTGTCCTAGTAAATTGAACAAGTCCCAAATAAGAAAGCACTGGTAAATGTGAAAAATTAATCTTAAAAAAGTGTGGAAGTGGATTTTAAAGAATGGTCTGATACCAGTTCTCATCTATATCAATATACTGGTTCAGTACTGTACGATTCTGAATATCAAATACAGAATCTGATCACAGATCAGCACTTTTACTGAGACATGTTATCAATATGGGCCCAGGACTATGTACCCTGATAATTGATTCATTTTAATAAATAATCGGCAGCAATCTGATGCAGGAGCATAAAGAATTGAGTTAAATCAAAAGTGTTGTTGACAGTAATCCAAACACATTGGGGTATTGTTTCAGTCATCTTTGCGTCACTGCAAAACCTTGGCATGTTTTCCTGCAGCTCCACCAAAATTTCTATGACGCTTAGTTGCATACAGTGGTGCAGGATTGAGCATAACGCATTCAGCCAAAGTAAATCTCCTAGCAATACAGCATGCCAACTCTCAACAAGGCTTAACAAAGCAGTTCCACTAAATGAAACAGAAAACCACACTTTGCCCTCAACCATGTGGACCAAGAATAAGTCTCAACTGTATTGGGTCTGTCCAAATAGCAGTAAGGGTGTGTGTGTCTGTTGGCAGGGTCCTGTACTTGTGGTCATGAAGCAGGGAGTGATTGACAGCGAAGATGATGAAGTGATAAAGGATCAAACTGTGGATTTAAATGCAGTTTAAATCTTTTGGAGATGGCTTTCTCTCTGAGTCATTTCTCTGGAAGGAAACAATGTTAGAAAGGTGGGAACTGTTCTGTAGCTTGGCTATGGGACACATGGATAAATCTTAGAATGGGCTCTTACTATGTCAGTGTATACTCCTTGCAGTTTACGTGGACATAACGTGAGAGTCGCTTACATAATTACACTGGTGCTGCTTTACAAATGTCACATTTCTTAGCAGTTTGTCAGATTTATTGACTGTCATCACATCAATCCTTTAGATAGCTAGACTGTATTTTATGCTCCTGACACTTTTTTGTCCCTATAGCCCTCTTTCCAAACTGTGAAAGGGTAATATTTGCAGTCAGCGTTGTTGGTATTGACGTCCTAGTGCAACAGGCAGCATACCGTAATTAGCCATTTCAGTCTCTTGGCTGTGCATTTTGATGTTTTTGAGGAGTAGTTGATTTAGCAAATCTCAAAGGAGTTGTGGGAAACAGATTTCATTCATATTGTTTGAGGCAGCAGCAGTGATTACATCCCACTGTCATAATGAAATATATGATCCACCATGAAAAACACTTTTCAAAAATGCAAGAGACCTCTGAGAAATCCACTATTAAAGAGAGTAAACAACATTTTTCAGCTTTTTGGCTTTAGAACTTTCCCATACTCCCTTTTCGGACAACCCAGCCAAACGGAGAGTTGACCACTTGGGTGTGTCTATTGACACGTCGATTAAAAATTAATACATTAAAAAAGTAAATAATAAAAGAAGTTTGTAAATGTGACAAGCCAGGGTAGCTACAGGTTTGCTAAGTTCTTGCAATTAGCACATTGAGAAGAAGCTAATTTCTTCAAGGGGCTGCATAAGGTGTGAACATGTTTTCTGTGTGTTGAATGTTGCCTTACATTCACTGAGCACAAGAAGGGGATTGAAAGGAGTTCTCTGAAGTGTGTAACGACTTTTTAGGAATCCTGGCCTTCGTCAGTCTGGCATAATGTGCCTGAATGGCCTACTCTCACGAAGTGCAACATGAAAGCAGTCCTTGTTGCTAGCACATATGACTGTAGTCTGTTTTTTCAACACTTCACCTCAATACACACAAACACACACATCAAAAATATTGCAAAAACCTCATATATGCTGTCATCATTAACATGTTAATGTATGCAATTAATCTCTAAACTTTATCGTGTTAAATTAGTCTGTAATTCACTTTTTACGGAGGCTAATGATGCATTAGTGGATTTATTTTGAGATGTAAACAGAAAGGTAGATTACAATTTTTGCTGAAAAATGTATTAAATCTCATTCATCATCAAAAATCATTCATGCTCTAGCCCAACTCCCTCTCTTACTCTCTCTCACACACACACACACACACACACACACACACACACACACACACACACACACACACACACACACACACACACACACACCTTTACTCTCCTGCCTTGCCCTTGCCTAAAATATCTGTTTATGTGTTAAAGGTCGCTGCAGCAGCATTTATTATTTCCATTAAAGCTTCTGTATTAAAGATTTGTCTTGTTCAGTGCTCTCCCTGAAACTTTTACTCAGCAAATGAACAGATTCAGTTTCAAAATTGAGCAAAACAGAGTGCTGAACCTCAGGACCTCATTGATGTAATATTAGGCTGTCAAATTGCCTGTAATGAAGAGAAAAGGTGATCTGGCGTCATACAAAATTGCACCCCATACCATGACACCAGGACTTCTGGACATGTGACACGTGACAACAGACCATTGATCTCGGCACTGAACAATGTGCCTCCGTTCACAGATTTTGTGCACCAAGACAAAAACAGGACTCGTCACTGACGATGACTCACTGCCATTCTGAGGAACTTCAAGACAATTTCAATCATGCAAATAAAAAAGCAGCTCTAATTGAGATGAAGAGATGATTATCACCATCCCAGTGATTGAATGTTAAATAGGCAGCTGTCTAACCTATAGATGAATTTAAATTATGTATCCTGTACTATTGCTGTGGAGAACCAATAGAGAAGACACTACATTGGTAAAAGTAGAAGCACACTGTGTGGTAAAGTTCTATCTGTGGCTCACAACATGCTGACTTTAATTGAACTGGTTATAACAGCACTATACCCATAATGTCACAATTGCAGAAATGACAGATATCCACCAAACAGAACAGTTGTTAGAGGCAGTCACTGCTAATTTTGTGTTGCTCAGTGTAAAACTAGGTGATCAATATGTACTTATACAAAGTTATGTTTTGTCTGGAATCATAAACTGAGAAATGTTAAAATTCTCTCTACACACGGCTTGCTTTAAGGCCTGTGGTGTGTTGCCTAATAAGCGCTAAGTGGTTCAGGATGAGCAAACTAGAAAAGCTAATGATTGGCGGAAGCATATTTTCTCCTCCAGTTACGAGCAGTGATGCTGCAGTTGCATGTGCTCCCAATTTTCCCAGGTAATAAATGGTAAGACCTTGGCAGCCCTGAGGTACCATTGTATTTGGCTTTACTTCAAAGGAGAGATGGCGGGCTTCTGCCCTGATTCAACTGGTTTACTTTAAGTTCCAACTAATTACTGAAGTCTTGAAAAAAATCCACAATCAGCTTTTGTACTCCCTCTCCCTTTCTGCCTCCCTCAATCACACAGACCATTTTAGTGGGTGTAACACGACCAATCATTCATATTAATGAACCACAGCCACGATTGGCTGACAAACAACCCACTGTCTTCCGAACTGCCCCTAAAATGAAAACAAAATCAGCTAATGGGCTGTACTACTTGGCTCAGTGACAAGTTAGAATTCTTAGTAATAATTTATCCTGAATGATAAATGTAATCAGATTAAGCTATTAAAAATGAGAATTTTCTCTTTTAACTGAATATATACCTTCTCATCCAATGCATTTTCTGTATTTTCACGACTATTTACATTGTGGATTTATGTACTTAACCTAACTGAAAACATGTGTTATATTCTAGTTTCTTCAAAATAGCCACCCTTTGCTCTGATTACTGCTTTGCACACTCTTGGAATTCTCTCAATGAGCTTCAAGAGGAAGTCACCTGAAATGGTTTTCCAACAGTCTTGAAGGAGTTCCCAGAGGTGGCTCATTGAAAGAATGCCAAGAGAGTGCAAAGCATTAATCAGACCAAAGGGTGGCTATTTTAAATGTAAATAGTCATGAAAATACAGAAAATGCATTGAATGAGAAGGTGTGTCCAAACTTTTGGATTGTAGTTACACACACACATATATATATATATATATATATACAATGCTTATGACACTAGGAGGGTGAAGACAAACACATCCTTCCTCCAATACATGTGAAGCCAGCCATTGCCTCTTTTCAAACTGCTGCCATTGCATCTTCGCTGGGCAGCCAATACACTCTGAGGAAAGTGCCAGGTACCCAGCACCAATAAAATGGCTAACCGGTGCCTGGGTGTGATGTGGAGAGAGAGCGCAATTAAGCAGCATTTTGAAGCATGGGATTTGAACCTATAATCAGATCAGATCATAGCACTATCCACTCAGAGGCATCACAGTTGATTTTAACAAAAAGGTGACTTGTGGAGGCTTATGAAATGTTACAGGATCAGATGAAGTGCCTGACTTTGAGATGATTGCTAGGCCCATGTTCAGTCAAAATCTCTGATGACATCTGTTCTGCTCATTCGTAGAAGATAGTTCTGCTTCTTCTCCATTCTCCATACATTTGAACCTGAAATCAGATCTGATCCAAAACAGTGAGAAAAAGAAACTCATAAGAAAAGCTCTCCTGTCTTAGTTGAGTAATGGATGTATAAATGAGGCTGATTTTCTTCCAGTGTTAAATTTCCTTGAGCTGGCATAGTTTGAAAAGGGCTTCTTGGAGCGCTCTTATTTGGGGAAAACATATTGGAAATGTTTGGTTGGTTTCTTGCAATTTGCTGGATTCATTCACCTCTATTGGAATGCGGTCTATATGGTACAATGTGTATCCAAATATTTGAGGACACTGCTTTCTAATGAATATGTTGCACCCATTGCTGAAGCAGATTTGCAAACACAAACTGCTTTCCTAATCCCTGTAGATAAGTATTGCCAATAGAGTAGAACTCTTTGGAGCAGATAAGGAATTACCTGGTGTCACAATGCCTAATAGGTGTGAGCTAGACAGGTATAAATCTCTTGAGTTTGAAGCAGTGGAACTGTGTTCTCTGGAATGATGCTGCTCTGTCCAATGATTTTGGGATTAATTGGGCTGAGCTGGGGAGGTGGTAATCATCCAATATCCTGACCTTATTGTTGCTGAATGCAATCAGTTCCTCACAGCAGTGCTCCAAAGTCTAGTAAAAATCCTTCACTCTACAGTACAGACAGTTACTTCAACAAAAGCAGGAAAAAACATTTTTTATTTCATTTCACAAGAAACAGTGAATGAGCAGGTGTCCCAATATTTCTGAACACATAGCGTGCATAGCAATGAAAATGTACATTCTTCTGATGTCAGGTTGTAAATAACAAAAGGATTCTTAGGATTTTTAAGACTGTAATTTGACAAAATAGACAATATTCCTCTACAGATTACATATTGCAATAACATTTCTGGTCCCTTGCTTAGGTCTAATTCACTTGTTAAATGAAAAGCATCTTGGGAGGGTAGCATGTAATAGAGAACAGAGGGTAAGACTCAGCTGCTGTGCTCAAATTATCCCATGGTGATGCTGTAACGCAGCCCCAAGCACTACTACAGACTTGGCCCACCTGTAACTCTTCCTTTCTCCCTCTCTCTGTCCCCACACTCTTCATTAGTTCTGCATGGTCAGTGTCTCTTTGTGGTATGGCTGTTGCTGTGCTCTCCAGACTGCTGCTGGCTGGCAAAAGTACAATGTGGCCTTCACCCCTGGCTTTATGTGTTGTCTGCCGAAACACACAGCGTGTGTTTGTGTGTCTGGTTTGCACTGACTGTTGCCCATTTTTCTATCCCTATCTGCCTTTCTCTTTGCCTCCTGTTCATACACTGCAGATCATGGAAAAGCTGAAAGAGCCTCTCATTTTCTCATTATGTATTTTGTAGATCTAATGAGAGAGAGAGAGAGAGAGAGAGAGAGAGAGAGAGAGAGAGAGAGAGAGCGGGAGAAACGAGAGAAAGATGTTTTGCCGTCTACAGTATCCACCGTCTACAGTCTTTAATGCCCCCTAAGTCATGCTCAATTTATTTTAGAGTTAGTACTGAGGCTAGTAAATGTATTTAATACATGACCATGGCCTTGGTTATAGTCACTACAGCTCTCCAGCCATTCATTAAAATCTGCTTTATCCTCTTGGACAAATTTACAGAGAAATGAAGCTTTGACAACTATGCCAACTATTCTTTTGCAAAAAGAATGGTTGAAATTCCACAAACAGTAATTATTAGGCCTGTACTATTGCTTTGGGCCCATTTCCTTTTTTTGTTATTCTTTAATCATAGAAGATCATAAAATAAAAAGGATTATTACCTTTAATATTTTGAAAAATATGTCTTCAAGCCTTTTGTTATTAAAGTCATCGTTTACTCACTTTACAATTCAGATATTTTGACCAGAGTATTTTTGAAAAAGCAGTAAGAAATCATAGACAAGAATGGAATCATATTCGTATTGACATTAAAATATTGATATCAGACAGATTTGACTGTTGCTTTAATCTTTGAAACAGTAGGCCAGATATTTTCATTGTTTGAAGTTCCTTTAATTGCCACAAAAGTTTAAAAAATGTATTTATAGGAGAGAGTCACACATACCAGATATTGTTATTTTCAGGAGATCCTAGACTCCTCAAATATGTCTTTGTTTGAGATATAAAAACTAAAAGAATTTAAATATTTGTTTGAAGTTGACTTTGTTTATTTCAAACCTGTGCCTACAAATGTTGTGGGCTTTTTTATTATAAGGTCTGAAACACACTTTATATCTTAGAAATCCTGTTGGAAATCGATCATCAAAAGTGTTTTTGAGCTGGAAAGGCAAGAATTATTGGTGAATTATTTGTAATGATTAGATTGACAATTATTATTCATAATAATAAGTTATTCAAAATGCTTGACAGTGGTCCAAATAAAATACCCCCCCCCACTCCCACCCTGAATATCCTTTGTTATTTGTTTTATTTATGCATGTATCAGTATCATCCCTTCTGAAGAATTTTATTCTGAAATTTTAACACTGTGTGAGCAAAAAAGAGAGTGGCCCCTCTTTTCTGATGACCTAATATCAGTGATGTGATTAGCCCCACCCCCTCTCACTGATCAGTCTGAGTTTGCATGCAGGTTGAGCATGAATATATGGACAGAACAGTAAACATGCACTGGAAGCTCCTTTTTAAACTGGGATTTTATTCATTTGGAAATTTGTGAATTTTAGCTGTTTTCCAAATTTCCATTACTCACTGATAATTCATCACACATTGATAAGAATGCTATGGTTAGATAAGTATTGTACTTTGTAATGCCATCCATCCATCTTCTTCCGCTTTATCCGGGGCCGGGTCGCGGGGGCAGCAGTCTAAGCAGGGAAGCCCAGACTTCCCTCTCCCCCGACACCTCAGCCAGCTCCCCAGGAGGGACCCCGAGGCGTTCCCAGGCCAGCCGAGAGACATAGTCCCTCCAGCGTGTCCTGGGTCTACCCCGCGGTCTCCTCCCGGTAGGACGTGCCTGGAACACCCCCCCAGGGAGACGCCCAGGGGGCATCCGAAACAGATGCCCGAGCCACCTCAACTGGTTCCTCTCGATGTAGAGGAGCAGTGGCTCTACTCCGAGTTCCTCCCGGGTAGCCGAGGATCTCACCCTATCTCTAAGGGTGCGCCCGGCCACCCTGCGGAGGAAACTCATTTCGGCCGCTTGTATCCGCAATCTTGTCCTTTCGGTCATTACCCACAGTTCATGGCCATAGGTGAGGGTGGGAACGTAGACTGACCAGTAAATGGAGAGCTTCGCCTTTCGGCTCAGCTCCTTCTTCACCACAACGGACCGGTACACCGACCGCATGACTGCGGTGGCAGCACCGATCCGTCTGTCAATCTCACGCTCCTTCTCACCCCCACTCGTGAACAAGACCCCGAGATACTTGAACTCCTCCACTTGGGGCAGGACAACTCCACCGATCTGGAGAGGGCAAGCCACCCTTTTCCGGTCGAGAACCATGGCCTCAGATTTGGAGGTGCTGATTTGCATCCCAGCTGCTTCACACTCAGCTACGAACCGCTCCAATGCCTGCTGAAGGTCCTGGCCTGAAGAAGCCATCAGGACAACATCATCTGCAAAAACCAGAGATGATATCCTGTGGTTCCCAAACTGGACCCCCTCCGGCCCCTGGCTGCGCCTAGAAATTCTGTCCATAAAGGTTATGAACAGAACCGGTGATAAAGGGCAGCCCTGCCGGAGTCCAACATGCACCGGGAACAGGCCTGATTTACTGCCGGCAATGCGCACCAGGCTCCTGCTCCGGTCGTACAAGGACCTGACAGCCCTTAACAGAGGGCCTCGGACCCCATATTCCCGGAGCACCCCCCACAGAGTACCCCGAGGGACACGGTCGAATGCCTTCTCCAAATCCACAAAACACATGTGGACTGGTTGGGCAAACTCCCATGAACCCTCGAGCACCCTCCGGAGGGTATAGAGCTGGTCCAGTGTTCCGCGGCCAGGACGAAAACCGCATTGTTCCTCCTGAATCCGAGGTTCGACTAACGGCCGAATTCGTCTCTCCAGTACCCTGGCGTAGACTTTCCCGGGGAGGCTGAGAAGAGTGATCCCCCTATAATTGGAACACACTCTCTGGTCCCCCTTTTTAAACAGGGGAACCACCACCCCGGTTTGCCACTCCAGGGGCACTGTCCCCGTTCGCCACGCGATGCTGCAGAGGCGCGTCAGCCAGGACAGCCCAACAGCATCTAGAGACTTGAGATACTCTGGGCGGATCTCATCCACCCCCGGAGCCCCACCACTGAGGAGCTTACAGACCACCTCAGTGACTTCAGCCCGGGTGATGGGCGAGTCCTCCTCAGAGTCCTCAGCCTCACCTTCTACATTAGAAGACGTGATGGTGGGGTTAAAGAGGTCCTCGAAGTATTCCTTCCACCGCCCAACGACATCCCCGGACGAGGTCAGCAGCTCCCCGCCCGCACTGTAAACAGTGTCGGCAGGGTACTGCTTCCCCCTCCTGAGGCGCCGGACGGTTTGCCAGAATCGCTTCGGGGCCGACCGATAGGCCGACCGATGGTTTTTGCCTCCTTGACCGCCCTAGCAGCAGCACGCTTAGCCTCTCGGTACCTGTCGGCTGCGTCGGAAGACCCAGAGGCCAACATGGCCCGATAGGTCATCTTCTTCAGCTTGACGGCATCCCTTACTTCCGGTATCCACCACCGGGTTCGGGGATTGCCGCCACGGCAGGCACCAGTGACCTTGCGCCCGCAGCTCCGGACGGCCGCGTCAACAATGGAGGTTGAGAACCTGGTCCACTCAGACTCAATGTCCCCCGCCTCCCCAGGTAGCTGTGAGAAGCTCTCCCGGAGGTGGGAGTTGAAAGTTTCCCTGACAGGGGGCTCAGCCAGACGTTCCCAGCAGACCCGCAGGATACGTTTCGGCCTGCCAGGTCTCTCATGCCTGCCCCTCCGCCAGTGGATCCAACTCACCACCAGGTAGTGATCGGTTGACAACTCTGCCCCTCTCTTCACCCGAGTGTCCAAGACATAGGGCCGGAGCTCAGATGAGACAATAACAAAGTCTATCATTGATCTCCGGCCTAGGGCGTCCTGGTGCCATGTGCACTTATGGACACCCCTATGCTCGAACATGGTGTTCGTTATGGACAATCTGTAACTGGTGCAGAAGTCCAACAACAGAACTCCGCTCGGGTTCTGATCGGGGAGGCCGTTCCTCCCAATCACCCCTCTCCAGGTGTCACTGTCGTCGCCCACGTGGGCGTTGAAGTCCCCCAGCAGAACAACGGCGTCCCCAGTTGGGGCATTTTCCAGTACCCCCCCCAAGGACCCCAAGAAGGTCTGGTACTCTGCACTGCCGTTCGGCCCGTAGGCACAAACTACAATCAGAGTCCTCACTCCTACCCGAAGGCGCAGAGAGGCGACCCTCTCGTTCACTGGGGTAAACTCCAACACGAGACGGCTGAGATGGGGAGCTATAAGCAAGCCCACACCAGCCCGGCGTCTCTCCCCCTGGGCAACTCCAGAGTAGTGGAGGGTCCAACCCTTCTCGAGGAGTTGGGTTCCAGAGCCCAAGCTGTGCGTGGAAGTGAGCCCGACTATCTCTAGCCGGTACCTCTCGACCTCCCGCACAAGCTCATTCTCCTTCCCCCCCAGCGAGGTGACGTTCCACGTCCCAACAGCTAGCCGCTGTGTCCAGGGATCGGGCCGCCGAGGACCCCGCCTCGACCGCCACCCAATCCACAAAGCACCCGACCCCAATGGTTTCCTCTGTGGGTGGTGGGCCCACAGGAGGAATGGCCCACGTTGCCTCTTCGGGCTGGGCCCGGCCGGGCCCCATGGGCAAAGACCCGGCCACCAGGCGCTCGCTCCCGAGCCCCGACCCCAGGCCTGGCTCCAGGGTGGGGCCCCGGTTGCGCCGTCCCGGGCGACGTTGCGGGGCCTTTTTTCTGGTGTTTCATTGGGATTTTTTGAACTGCTCTTGGTCGGGCCCGTCACCTTGGACCTGTTTGCCATGGGAGACCCTGACAGGGGGTGAAAATTTAACCCCCGGGCAACATAGCTCCTCGGATCATTCTGGCACTCAAACCCCTCCACCACGGTAAGGTGGCAGTTCAAGGAGGGGACTTTGTAATTATGTTTGGTATATATTGTGTCTGTAGGCTTCTATGTAGGTTACTCTGCTCCTGAGATTTGAAGCCTAGAAATCAGAATATATCTGCCTGCAAAGTGCGGCTCTTGGGTTCTAAGAGTTATATCGATATTTGAAAATGCATTTTTGTACTGTAGAAGAGCAGAATGTTTGGGTGATGATTTTGCTACATTCGAAATGTACATATATGAAATATTTCTCAGTACTGTTGATCCAGGAAAACATTTTGGAAAGTAGCCTAGATTTCTCATATCAGTGCATCACTAGCCATAACAGATTAATAGCAGTTATTGTCTCAAGCATGTGTCATCTGCTGCCACAACCCAATTGCAGTATAAGAAAATATTGATACTCTTGAATATAGTAATATTATGTTTTAAAATACTGTATCAATCCTCAAAACACATTGTTGCTTTGTTGTAATGGTTTACATACAAAGATTGGTAGTAGGCAATGGTTTATTTTGTGTTGCATTTTAACCCTGATTACTAGATAGCAGTGATGTGCTCTGACTTCAGATCCCACTGTTGTAATTGCATACAAATTCAACTTTTTACACAAAATGTATGCATTTAACAGTGTGTTTTTATATTATGACAGTTTATATATATATTGTCTTGCTTACAGTATCGCAGTATATCGAAATATCACTGTATTGTAACCCCTGTACTGTAACTCTTGTATTGTGGTATGTATCGTATTACAAGATTCTTGCAGATACACATTTCAACTACACAGATATTCTATTTTTTTTATAGAATTGAGTCTCTCTTCTACCCCTGCATTGTGCAGCATTCATTGATTACCTTGTACATTAGGATTTGTTATCCTAAAGCTATCATGACTGTTTACATATTTTGCATATGCTTTATGTATGTATTTACAGTGAAGCTGAAGTGGATTTGAAGTAGACGAAGACTTTCTGCATCAGTTCTTGAGTGCAGAGTTTCAGACAATAGAAGAGAGGGCTTTTGTCTGGCATTGTTTCGTGTGTTCAGCATGATAAAGGCTTGGGTCCCCTCAGCACTGAGTATCTGACAAAGAGGGGAAGGGTGTGTTTTCCACAGTGAACCCAAACAGGCACACACACTCATACGCCAAGATACACTTAGTCTTGGATCAGCACAGACACAGATAAGCAGACACACACACACACACACACACAGTATTACAAAAACATGGCATCACTCAAACAACCATTTGCAGCACCTTTATATTTATGGGTGTCCTAGAACACTTTTAACTGTGTTTGTTTGGTTCTGATACTCACAAATTTAACCTCTAGGTCCAGTCCAACATACTGTCACACTTTTCATTGTCAAATATTTACTGAGCAAGTGAATCTTGAGGTTTCTGTTTCTGGAGGAGGAGGAGTAGGCCAGTGCTTCCCATGTCCCAAGTATTTATGGACTCCATGAACTCCCATCAAAAACTGTGGTGTTGACCAAAGCATTTTATAACACGTCTTCATCTTTTCACAGCTTCTCACAGATTATGGCCTGGCATCTGGGGTTCTATTTCAATAGCTCTCTCCCCTGATAGCACCTGTAGGTCAAAAGCAGACTAACCTTACTGGAACCTACGTGGCTACCTGATCTCATCGCATCTGTTTTTTTGTATGTGTAAACTATATAAAACCTGAGGTCTTGAGCCTTGAAAAGCCCACGCGAGCGCAGCTGCACTGAGACAGCTTTGTTCCTTGCTGACTAGCGTCCAAAGTCAGTCTCCGAACACTGTGCACATTGTGCAGGGTTTTTTTTCCATGAGTAAACCCCGGCTTGTCAACACAGCCTCCTCTGCCTGCAAGAGACGCGCGAGAAAAAGAGGGAGAGTGGAGGAAGACTGCTGCCCTTGTGCCCTCTGCTAGAAGGAAAAACACATTTACAAAGCTGCTTTTCTTTCCTGAATGAGTGTTAGAGGTGCCAGATATATATGCATTGTTTACAATGGGCCGCTTTGTGGTACTGAGCCAATTTCCGCATCCCACCTCTTTTCGGTCCTTGTGGTTTTCTGTGTGTGTGTGTGTGTGGGTGTGTGTGTGTGTGTGTGTGTGTTTGTGTGTGTGTTGCCCAGACCCACCGGTTGCTAGGCATTTCATAGTGCCTCGCCATTCTACCAGGAGCAAGCAAAATTTGGTTAGACTGAATTTATCAAGCATGTCAAATGAGGCCTTTGTATCTTTGTTTGCTAAACACTGGAGAATAGCCACCATTGTGGTGGGAAGATTGCTTCTGTAGCCACTGACTAGCTAATTATCCCAGACCCTCCCATGGGGCACAGACAGAATGCATCTGCTATTTAATGTGTACAGCCACTCATGATCCTCTTATTGTACAAATAACCATCTGCCCAGCTAATAATCTTATTAATTGAACAGCACTGAACCCCCATCACATCCAGCTGTTTTGAATGACAATAACCTTTGGTCATAAACCTCTCCACAGAACTGGATCTTTACTAAACATTCTCTCATGACAACATGCAGACAATTACCTATGCCAAAACTTGTAACATCTGGAGATTTCTCCAATTAAAATGATATTGACAGTCCCTTATATATTCTTTTGATTGCTTCTTATTGCACAACTGACAACATCAAAAGCATTAGAGGGTTAGAGTAGAACCAGGAATTGGGTAAGGTTCAGATTTTTTTGGTTAGTTTAAAGGGTTGGTTTAAAGCAGCATTATGCAAGAATTTCTTCCTCCTGGGTCTCCCTACAGTTGGGAAGTGAAATTCACAGTTTGAGCCACCCCTCAAAAGGACATGCTTACATGCATTTCTGGACAAGCTGAGAGATACAGGACCATCACTGAAAGTAAAATGTGGTAGAGTAATTTACCAAATTTTATTTAAAGATGACTTTATGCAGGTTATGCAGCATTACACAGTCAGCTTCACCAAAGTTATAGTGCAGTTATAGACTACAGTGCAGTTATCAGAGTTATTTGCTAATAGTTAGAAGCTGTTATTTTAAGGTAAAAATGCTATGTACTGTTGCCATTGACCAAGCTCTCTCTGGGTGGGTAGATGATGCTCTCTCTCCCCAGTTACATCAAGTGTGGTGCTGGCTGGCACAGGCATGTGTTAGTCACTGCATTAAAGCTGGGAAACTGGAACATTGACTGCTCAGCAGTGATGCAATGGCGGTGGCTGGCTTCACATATCAGGGGAAGCATGTGCTTGTATTCACCCTCCTAGTGTTGGGAGCATTGTATGTGATGGTGTAGAATCCTAATGCTGGTTGGTTATTTGGAATTGCCAAATTAACATACAATAGAAAGAATACACTGTTACAAAGAAATTGAGCATATACAAAGTATCTGTATCTGTAGTGAACAAATGCTACCTGTTTATAAAGGGCCAGCCAAACTTGAACATTATCTGGAAGCTGGAAAATAGTGTAGGAATCACATTGGCTGTTTATTTGACTGAAGTGTAGGATTTACGCCAATGGCAGTTGAGCAGGGGCCTACAACCGACCTTTTTCCAAAATGTTCACTCAGTGTCTGTGTATATTGAGAGGGTTTGATCAATGCACACTTTGTGCCCTTCTACTGCTGTTTCTTAGTCAGCTAAAGCAAACAGTGCTGTACACTCCAGCACTATTTATTCAACGGCTGCTGTGGCCTCAATTTCAGCCGTTAGATTTCCTACCAAAATATTACCCTTCCTATATATGCAACACAGTCATGCACGCAAGCTGTCTCAATTTCTATTCTCTCTTTAGTATAACCTTCTGATTTTTTCACACCTTGAGCCCAAAAAAAACATACAGGACTTCCTAGAAGAGTGACTAGGCTTCCAGAGTTGCTAATCAACCAGCAAGTAGACTGGCCTAACAACAGCAAAGTAATCTCTAGCTGCACTCTGAGCGATGGCTTTGCCAAATTGCTTTTTGAATTTCCCATATGGTGGGGGGAACGGGTAAAGAAAAAAAAACAGACAAGATCTTCTTACAGGTCCGTAAATGTCAGAGCGAAGGCACATCCTCAGCAAGAGTCAAGTTGCAGTCTTGGGAAGGGGGCGAAGGGGTCAGAGCCTGGGAAGAACATCAGCAAAGCCACTGGTCTCTGGAAGGTACCACAGCGTAAACCGCATTATGCAGTTCAGTCTGGCTGCCTTTTTTCTCTTGATTTGCGGATCATGCAGAATGCCACTGGCATTGCATATAAACATTTTGGTTTTCCTGATTCTCATGAAGCAATTAGCAGTTTATGAGTTTTGTGGTGTTTCTTTTCCTCTGTGCTCTGGAAGAGTCATCACGTGCAATCATAATTACTCATTACAGCATATTCTCGTCTGTCAATAAGATTCTGATTTTACTTCATGTAGTTTACACTAACAGCACACTAATAGTAGTGTTACAGTGGATACAATTCCTATTTTCTAACAGACTACATCAGTTTTCATCATTATCCACATTAGGACCATGTCCATGTAAGTGGAAATTGAAAAGATGCCTTTTTAAAGGCACAGTGCACAACATCTTTGATTTAAAAGAAACAAAAGAAACTTCTTGAGGGGCTTGTTAAAGCATATTTGAAAAGTAAATGCAAACAAGAAACCAAATACCATTTACCATTTATATCCATTCAGGTCACGGCTCTGTTTAAGTCTGTCGAGTTCTTCCACACCAAACCCAACCATATCTTTGTGGACCTTGCAATGTGTGCTGGGGTACATTCATGCTGGAACAGAAGTGAGCCTTCCATCATTTGGAAGCATACGTTTTTCCAAAATGTCTTGGTATGCTGAATCATTAAGAATCCTTTTCACTGGAACTCAGGGGCCTAGGCTAATCCCTGAAAGACAACGCCATAGCATTATCCCTCCTCAACCAAACTCTACAGTTAGCTCAGTGCAGTCAGGCAGTTAATGATCTAAATCCAATCTTGTCCATCAGACTGACAGATATAGAAGCACTATAGAATGTTTCCACTGCTCCAATGGTGGTGAGATTTACACCACTCCTTCTAGTGGGCCTAGTGTTATAAGGCTTGTGTGCAGCTACACAGCCATGGAAACCCATGTCATGAAGCTTCTATTGCAGTTATGCGTATGTTAATGCCAGAGGAGCTTAGAAACACTGCAGTTATTGAGTCAACAGAGCTCCTCAGCACTCAGGAACCCATCTCTGTAACTTTACGTGGTCTGTAACTTTGTGGCTGAGTTGCTGTGGTTCCTAAATGCTTCTACTTTGCAATAATACCACTCAGATTTGATGGTGGACTATCTAGGAGGGAAGACATTCCACAAACTGACTGCTTCTTTGAGTCATTCCCTTTAGGAAAAAACTGCTTTGAGTGTTTGAAAACAGCCAAAAATAGCTTTCCCTCCTGGTGGATAGGTGACTAAGGCTGGTCTGGGCTGGTCAGTTTTTTTTATGGGTGCACAAAAATCAATTGTTTTCCATTTTAAACTTGCAGTCTAAATGCACAGACTAGAGGGTGCAGGCTACAGGGTCCAGGCAGGGTGCATAGTCATCAGAGCAATCCCTAAGGCAGCAGTTTTCAACATTATTCTTTCAGCTCAGAATGGTGTTCTTAAGGCAGCAGGGGTATTCCCAATCAAACGTATTCAAGTTTAATTGTCACATACTACATAATTATACAGCTTGCAGCAAATTGCTTCAGGACCAGGGTTAGGCACTATAACTTTTAAAAGAACTCTCATAAATGCTTTATACATTTATGCGATTATGTTACAACATGTAAAGTGATCACAAATGTCAGATGTTCAACAGTAAGTGAGATGAGCCATGCCGGATGACAGGAGAGGTTGAATGCACAGCACGTTGACACTGATGTTAGTCATGTCTCATGCATGTGTGAGCAAGGGGCTGCACTAGGTGGTGTGTTGTACTGAGGGAGTTTCACTGGCAGCCAATTCCAGAGGAACAGCTCACAGCACACTAAGGTTCTGACTCAGCTGGGAATACGCTTAGTCATATAGCTACTGAGAGTGATTGTTGCCCCTTTTCAAACCTGCCATATCACTCAGCAGTGATTGATAGTTAAACCAATGCAATGGCAGGGTAAGCTTTTCATGTCAGCTTTTGTCTGCAATGAGGTTCAGGCTTTTACCTAATTCTGTGAATTAGGTAAAAGCCTGAAATGACCCAAAGATTGTCTAAAACACTGAATATTGAGAGCCTCTGAATCTTGGTCTTAAAATCCAACATGACCTCATTCTGGATGCCAGAAATTGTTTTGGCTAGAAGGTCTTGACAAGACTTAGTTTGCTGACAAACTTCAAGGGCAGAGCTTCTCTGTCTCTCACTCTTGTTCTCTGTCTACACGTACTAACACCCTCTATTCACATTGTTCTGCTACGCTGAGAAATCCTAACCCAAAATAAACTCTATTTAAGAGTGGTGTAATCCAATCTCTGTGAGGTAGCTTCTGTTCTACCACAAAAACAGTGCAGGGGGAAATAATCCACCAATTTTCTTTTCCTGAACGCCGTCCAAAATTCACCCCAGAGTGGCCCAACACCTCCCCACAAGGGTATCAGCGTGACTGTGGCGGCACCAGGGGCTTTGTGAATTTTGACTATGCTAAATGATGGGATTAAAATAGACTCCAAGGTAAAAAGGGGGATTGTTCCTGGAGTGAATCAAGCTAAAAAAGGCATGAAAGTGTGAGACAGTGAAAAAGGGTAGAAATACTCACTGTTGGAATTGCCAGTTTATCTGATAGTATATTGTACCTTCTTTGGTCTTTAGCAGTATAGATTTGTGCATGGATTCTGCATGGTTGTATTGTCTAGTTGTGAACTACACTTTGTCCCACTATCCTCAATAAGATTGTGTAGGCCACAGGAAAATCACTGTCATGTTCCTGGAACCATTTGGTGATGATATGTTGATATGTGCCTTTTTGAAGTGTTCATCTGTGTGTGGATAGACTGTAGCCAAGGAATGAGCTTAGTTCAGACAGTCACGCTGTTCAGTGCATACCAGGGGGTCTAATAGGTGCCAGAAAGACCATCACCAGCTTGTACTTTTGACACCAAACAGAATGGCTTCTTGATCTCATGTTGCTTATGCCTGTTCTGGTCATTACATAAGTATGATGTGAAATTTCTTCAGTTTTGATGCTCTCACATCAATTCTAGACATGCTCTCTTGTTCTTTGCTGGCATTATTTGCACACTAGGGTTGAATATGGGTGTGATAAACTTCTGTAGCCCCTTTGTTTGCTTGCACAATTCTTGCCATTCTCATTTAGCACCTTTTCACACATGTTATTTCTGGTAGTTTTTTTATTTTTTTGAAAATTGTTAGGAAATAAAAAACATGTGCATAAATAACAAAACCACAGCTGTTTGAAATTGTAGCACCAAAAGTCATGGCTCTAAATTGACTCATTTTATTAATTCCAACACTACATTATACTACTGTATACTTGTACAAAAATATTGTGTAAAAAAGGTTTTTTATTCATAAATTAATCCCAAAAGGTAAACTGACATGTTTTATTCATTAAATAAACTTACATATTTCATGCCTTAGCCTTCTTTGTTTAACTTTTCATCAGCAAGGCCTACAGATCATGAAAACCAGAAATCTGAAATATCTTGAATATTATAATATTTAAATTTGAGAAAATTGCTATTCAAACAGTATAAATACAGTGTCTAGTTCAGCACACATAACCACAGTCATGCCTCACAAAGAGGGTAAGCCACAGAAGGTCATTGCTGGTTATTCTCAGAGTGCTGTATCAAAGTATATTAATGGAAACTTGTCTGGAAGGGGAAATGTGAGGATTGTCAAGAAATGTCCAGTGGACATGGGAGAGTTTCACAAGGAGTAGACTTGAGGTTGGTTTCAGTGAATCAAGAGCCACCATGTGCAGACGTCCCCAGGAAAGGATGTACAACTGCAGCATAGCTAATAATAATATTATTTCTATAGCAGATACAATGTCAGAAGAAACTTAGTTGGGCTAAGGAGTAAAAGAACTGGCCTGATGCTCAGTCCTCTTTTCAGATAAAAGTAAATTTTGCATTTAATTTAGAAATTAAGAGTCCTAGAGTCTCAAATCCTAGAGTCTAGTTAAAGCAAAGAGACACAGAATCCAGGTGTCTGAAGTCCAGTGAGCAGTTTCCACAGTCTGTGATGGTTTATGGTGTCGATGTTTCATTTCCAGGAGATTTTAGAGCACTTCATGATTCCATCTGCTGACAAGCTTTATGGAGATGCTGATTTTCTTTTCCAGCAGAAACAGTATGGCCCACAGTAAAACAAGTAAAACAAAAAATCCTTGAAAAATGTAATATTTGGTACTTAATACATAATTACATAATTAATTTATGAATTATGCATTAAATATATGAATGTAGGTATTAAATTATATTTTATATTTGTTGAGCTGCACTAGTAGATATATATCTGATCATTGTATATCCCTGATTGCTTTCGTGTCCCTTGCAGATAACATTGTCACCGATTATTCAGTTGTAGCCCATTTGAAGTCTGATAAGTGGTGCATTCTGAGTTTAAATCTGTATAGTATTTTTTATTATTTGCAAAATAAACCCTTGAAACAGAACCACATTTGTCCATTCCAACACAACTAAAGCTAAATTTATATACCAGACACTATAGTCATGTGATAAATATGTGTGGTCAGTGTGTCTAATGTCTGGCAACTGTATGCTGTAAGGTCAATGTTTGAATGAGTAGACTGAATGAAGAAGCCACTGAACAAGCTACCTTGTTTTCCAAAATCAGTACACAGTGCAGTGGAGGAAGAACAGGAAGTACAGGGAGCTCTGGTGTAGGGGTGTGTGTTCTCACACTCAGGTGGACAGGATGCATAAAACTGTCAGTGAGAGACAGAGTTAGATCTGATGACTTCAACTCTCCTGCCAGCCTGACACCTGATCTGTCTCTCTCTCTTTCCCTCTCTCTGCATGCTGCTGCAGTCACTTAGAGGTAGAAGGTGTTTAAGACAGCAAGTGTTATTGAACAGTTACTCCAATTCTTTCTCTGTTTATATGTGTGTTTCAGTGGAGCTGAAATGTGCTGGGATTGTATGCCCGACTCTACCTTCAACTGACTGCCCCCCTGACTCCGTACTGACCCACAGCTACACGCCCCCTGGAGGTTGCTGCCCCACACTGCCACCTCAGTGCACCTGTGGTCAGTGCTCACCCCAACCAGAGTGTCCCAGTGGACTCAGGGCAGTCATCATCAATGAGGCCACTGGTGCACCTGGAAACTGCTGCCATTCCTATGAGTGCCAGAGAGGTAAGGGCCGTTCAAAAATGTTGATGCAGATGCAGATGTAGATGCACTACAGGGTAGTTTCCAATAAACTGGACACTGCACATACATGCTATATTCACTGTATACTTAAAGCATCATTATACAAGAATTGGCATTATTTGATCCTGGGCTTCTCCTAGGAAGTATAATTGGGGATTTGAGCCACCCCTTAAGACATTCTGTACACGTGCATTTCTGGACAAGCTGTGAGAATCAGAAGAGTTGGAAAAGTGAAATATCACGTGGACTGTAATAAAATCCTTTGTTGAGCATGTGGAGCAGAGTTACTACAACAGAGATGCTGTCTGTCAGCTGTCTGGTGTGAAGTATGCACTGTGAAGTGCTTGTGGGTAGCATTCATTGTAAAAATTTACTTCAGAGAGGACAGCAGAGGGTGAATGACAGAGAGTGTAAGAAGTGGAGAAGTTGAAAGTTGAGAGAGAGGAAGAAAGAGTGTGTTAAAAGACTCTACTACACATAAAATGGCACTTCATTCTCAGTGTGTACTTTGTGCTAGCGTCAAATATTCCCTGTTTTACCAACAGTCCAAATTCCCATTCTGGCCTCTTGGCCCTGCTGAAAATGTGTGCCATGTCCTGGAACTAATGGACTTAACGAGGAAGCCGGGCGAACAGAGGAAAAAGCGCTTAGGCTACCAGTCATGTTCCGAACGGCAGAGCGGAGTCAAAGGCTTCACTTGTCTGCTCATGCACACACATACACAAACACACACACACCCAAGTAGGGAAGTGAAGAGGGTTCACTGATGGTTATATGTATGGGCATGTGTCCACTCTGTGTGTGGGAGAGAGTGAGAGACTGAGATAAAGAGAGACCATGAGTGTGTGTGTGTGTGTGTGTGTGTGTGTGTGTGTGTGTGTGTGTGTGTGTGTGTGTGTGTGTGTGTGTGGCGGGGCTGCAAGTGGCGGCAGTGGGGGCGGGCAGGGATCAGTATTTTGATAACAATTGTCTGCCTCTTTCAGCAGGCTCGGGGGACTTCATGCCCTTTCTGGGTGCCCTCTGCACTAGCGATTAGCTTCCGCATGACTGAATCCTGCTTCAGAGAGAGGGAGATGGAGAGTGAGAAAGTAGGAAAGAGGGAGAAATGCAGATGTAAATATGCTGCAGTAAACAGTACAGTTTAAGTGAAGAGTGTACACACATTGATTATATGTCTGGCCATGCTTCTCTGGGTGGGTAGATGGTGCTCTCTTCCACATCACAACCAGTGTGATGCTGGTCAGCATAGGCATCTGTTAACTGTTGTATTGGAGCTGGGGATCTGGCACTTTCCTCTGAGCATGTTGACTGGCCTGCAGTGATACTGTGGTGGCAGTTCAAAAAGAAGTGGTGGCTGGCTTCATGTGTCAGCCCCTCTTAGTGTCTGGAGAATTGTATGTGATAAAAAGGGGGGAGAGTCCAAATGGGGTTGGAGGGGGGCAGTTAAATTATTATACAAATATAAATATAAATGTCATACTGATCTACATTTGAAGTGGCTCTCTATTATATGGACAGAAGTACTCAGACACACCTCTAAATCATCAGGGATTTCATTCAGTCTCTTTAAACTAGGTGTATAAAACCAAGCACCTAGCCCTACAGTCTGTCTTTACAAATATGTGTGAAAGAATTGTTTGTTCTAAAGAGCTCACTTAACTTGAGCTGGTACTATACTTGGAGTCACTTTGTGAGATTTCGCCCCTCCTAGATATACCACTATCAACCGTGAGTGGTGGTAGTGAAAAGTAGAAGCATAAGGAACCACAGCAACAAGGGGCAGACCATGTACAATTACAGAGCAGGGTCACCAAATACTGAAGTGCACAGTACATGCAAGTTGCCAACGCTATGCATGTTTCAAAACCGTTGGATCTGCAAGTGGGGTTAGAATGGGATGTCATTAAAACCAATACTTTAGTCCCTATAGCATATATAAAGGACTGGTCTGAGCATTTCTAGAACTACTAATCACAAAAGCCGTAATATGTATGCAGATTGATATAACAAAAACATTTAATGAACAGCAGGTCTGCAGCTGACAGAAATGTAAGTCAGACAACCTATCTGTACACTTCTGATGAGAAGATAAACATCTCAGAATGCATGTCTGATCTTAAGGTGAAAGGTCTACTAATGGTCTACTATATAGAAGACCACAGTTTGGTTCCACTTCTGTCTGCCAAACACAGAAAGCTGAGGCTGCAGTGGACACTAACAGATATTTCCATCAACACTATGATGACTTGAGGCTGTTTTGAGAGTAAATGGAGCCCCTACCCACTGTTAGTATGGTGTTCTTAATTAAGATATTTATATAATATAAATAATATAATATGATTAATATATATATATATATGGGGTTTTTTTTGGTTTATTTTTTTTTATGTGACCTTATCTCACCTGATCTCTTCTGTTCAAAGAATGAAGAAATTGTCAGGAAATACTGAAATTAATTTCATAATAGTTGGTTTATTTTTATAATACCAATAATAATTTTTGACCAGTGTTCAACTTAGGTCTGGGCGATATGGACAAGCAATTTTTTCTGAATGGTGATATACAATACACGATACAGTATATGATGAGGACACCCCATGACATCCAATAGTTAAACTTAGTGTGTATAAAGAAGAAATGAAGATCAAATTCATGCCCCCGTCTTCATCCTAGAGCTGTCTTATGTGGGGGCATAGGAGAGCAGAGTGGACGAGAGCTCAGAACAGGGGGTGGAGCAGAACAAGGATGCTAAAACTGTTTTGTCCAAGATTGAAACAAAATATTATATATGATATAAATAATATTGCCCATATTGTGCTGTTTATATTCCAATATCGGGAATATAAACCTAGTTCGAGTGTAAGACTGCTTGTCCAGTCTTTCAAACAGCACTGAGAGTATAGCACAGGTCTGTTAGTCTAAAGTATTCTTCATTCTCCAAGAACACGTCTGGTCGGTTAACTTTCTAACGTCTCGTTTTAGTCAAACCTCTATAGTCAGACTGACCAAAGCATCCATCATCCTACATATGATTTTACAACTATAGCTTGTTTTATTGAACTCATGGCTTCTCACTCTTCCTCTGCATACCTATTAGGTTAGTAGGTCTACCAGGACTGTTGTGGTGTCCTTATCTGGTTTATTGTTTCCTTTCTGCAGTAATACCTTCAGAGTTGGATGTGACTGGCTGTGCAAGAGTTAGGGAGTATGCTCTTTGACGTAATGATCAGTGTATTTTTTTAAATAGATGCAGTGTGGAAATATGGAACTGTAATCTGTTTTATAGGCTTGGCTAGAAGAGGCCACTGTGGCCTCAGATCCCTGATTGCGGTGCAGGACATAAGGACTAAGTGCTTCCCCAGAAGTGTTCCCCAAAGAACAGGGGGAATATTGTCGCTGTCCAATGAAAAACATGTCTCTTTAAAATGGAATCTTTACAGGTGAAGGCAAAAATGCTCTTAAAGTTAAATGGAAGTGAATGTAGAATAAGAGCTTATATTACTAATTTAGAGCATTTCTAATGGACTACTCATCCAGAACTATTTATGCACTGTACAGAGCAGCTACAGGGTTTGAACCATGATGAAAACTAAAAACAAACAAAAATGGAGATACCTGGTTTTCATTTGACAGCAGTGATATGAATCAGTCTGCTGTGCTTTCCATTTCTTGATCTGTTGCCTCTATTATGTCTTTAATAACTGATGATTGAGGCCAAGATTGTTAAATCAGATAAGTTCTGAGTCCTTTCACTAATGGCTTTTGGCGTCCTTTCTAAATAATTGTTTATTGTTCATCATGGTAAACAGTGCTGATTAACTTTCTATTCATTGAAAACAGGATGTTGCAGTTAATGTTTGTGCCGCCTTTGAATTTCTTGTTCTGCCTCTTAAAAAAAATGGAAAAGAGAAAGAAAAACAAACTCCAAACACAAGGCACGAATGGAATCCCCGTCTGCAGCAGCAGTTCAAGCTCGGGATTAACGTTCACAAACAGTACGGAAATCACATGCACGCATCCTGTCACGTGACTTCCCCTTGGAAGCTTGGTTATGTTAATGAATCGCGGCGGTGCCTTTTGACTCGCCGGCTTTGATTTTGGTCCGCTCTGCTTGCTCACGCTTCACACACGGTCCAGGGAGAAAAGAGGAGAGGGGAATAAAAGAGGCAAATCCTCTTTTTATTTTCGACTGGCTTGGCACACCTGCTTTGTATTAGCCTGCAAAAAACTGGGTCGTGCGGTCAGACCTGCTTTTTTCGCTCCCTTGTATGGCCCCCAGATGCTGATGTTGCCATACAAAGCATTGCTGACCTGTAGCAGGGACACATCTGGTAGCATCTGGAGTCTTTAGGATAGGGGTCACTAACACCTCATCCAGGCTGTAAAGAACCTCTGGAAACACTGAAAATACTGTTTGCATTGATGAGGTGGAGCAGGTGTGGCCAGTTAGACTTAGAACCAAATATAGAAAGGTAAACCTTTATGTCCAGAAAAGGCTGCTTAATGTCCAGAGTGGTGATCCACGTCTACTAGTTTAAATTATGTTTGAATTCAATGTAACGAGGGTCTTAAACAGTGTTTGGCTTGACTAGATAGTAGTTATATTTTGTAAAAATGAAAAGCCTTTCACGTTAATGATAAGGAGCACAGTGTAACCCAACCACTTATACAATGACATGAATGAAGGGATCACCAACTTCATAGAAACCAAGACAGCGTTCATCAACATGATGATTATGGGTGGGACATATAGTGATATTTACATCTATATCAGGAGATAAAAATAAGCTTATATTGGTTATATTGTGTCTTAAACACTTTCTGTTTCAATCTTGCAGAAAACACTGGCTGCATCTAGAAACATTTGCTACTCCTCTCTCCTCCTACTCCTTTCCCACTGCTCCTCTGCCACCCTGGAAATTGCTGGAGGAGACAAGGAGAGGACAGGAGCAGGAGGAATGGAGAGAAGGAGCCATAATTGGAGAAATGGGACAGCTGATCCCTGTCATATATGATGCAGACAACTGATAATCTGAGCCAATCACAGCACTCAATTTAGCACACACCTAATACTGCCCAGCCAATCACAGCGCTCACTTTAGCACACACCTAATATATATATATATATATATATATATATATATATATATATATATATATATATACAGTGCTTGACTTTTTGCACATTATGTTACAGCCTTATTCCAAAATGGATTCAATTCATTTTTTTCCTCACAATTCTACACACAAACCCCACAATGACAAAGTGAGGAAGGTTTTCTTTGAAATCTTTGCACATTTATAAAAAAATAAATAAACATTAAAATGTAATGTAAGTTTTCACACCCTTTGCTTAATACTTTGTTCAAGCACCTTTGGCAGCAGTTACAGCCTTAAGTCTTTACGAGTATGATGCTATAATCTTGGCACACCTGTTTTTTGGATGTTTCTCCTATTCTTCTTTGGAGAACCTCTCAAGCTCCATCAATTGGATGGGGACAGTCAGTGCACAGCTATTTTTAGATATTTCCATAGATGTGTAATTGGGTTCAAGTCTGGGCTCTGGCTGGGCCACTCAATGATATTCACAGTGTTGTCATGAAGTCACTCCTTTGTTATCTTGGTTGTGGTTTGTTGTCCTGTTGGAAGATTAACCTCCAGCGGTCCAGAGAGCCAGAGAGTTCCGAAGTAGGTTTTCACTAAGGATGTCTCTGTACATTGCTGCAGTCATCTCTCCTTTGACCCTGATTAGTCTCCCAGTTCCTGCCGCAGAAAAAATGCCCACAGCCTGATGCTGCCACCACCATGCTTCACTGTAGGAATAGTATAGGCTAGGTGATGAGCAGTGCCTGGTATCCTCCAGAGTTCTCCAGTTTAGCTTCTCATGGTCTGAGAGTCCTTTAAGTGCCTTTTGGCACTCATGAAGGAGGCCACTGTGCTCATTGGGACTTTCAACGCAGATCCTGTGTCTTACAATCCTGTCTCAGAGGTCTACAGAAAGTGCCTTAGACATCATGGCTTGGTTTGTGCTCTGACATGCACTGTCTACTTTGGGACTGTATAATAACAGGTGTGTGCCTTTCCAAATCATGTCCAATCAACTGAATTTGCCACAGTTGTATTCTAATCGAGTACTCAGACCATTTTCTATCATGTCTAGTCAAGAATTTTGCCCTCTAGCATCTATCTAGTTTTGTCATCTGATTTTTTTTTTTTTTTTTTTTTTTTTAAAGATCATTTTGTTTGGACTTATGTTGATTAATAGTGATGTAATATTGATTATGATCCAATTTGATTGACCACCATTTGGCTACAAGTACATTTTATTTTGATAAACATATGTTGGGATACAGTCTGCACTTTTTGTGTGTTTTCCAATTTTAGTGCTCTTAGGAATGGTTTGGTTAATACACAATAAATGTGTAATTAATTCCTGCCTCATGCAGAACCGCTTTAAACCAGAAGCAGAACACAGCACTGCTGTTGATAAAGCAGAATATTTTCATGATAGTTCTTTTTTGACCCAGTTAATAAAAAAACATGTAGTAGGATCATATTTTCTGCATGGTTTCAGTGCCAGTAGAGTTGAATCTGAAGCTGATTTTTACATGCTGTTGTTTACATGAAAGGCCAGGATTTGTTTTCATGGCCCTCTGTTTAAAACAGCTCCACACTGCAGACTTTTAAATTTCTTTGTTAACTTCTAGGAATGTGCCTCACTGCTGCAGGCTATGGATCCTCTTGATGCCTCTGCCACAAGTGGTGTGATTATTAGGGATGTCCAGAAATAATGATGAAGTGATATTTTGTTTTGCAATACTGTATCAGTTTTCAAAAATACTATAATTTGTTATTTATAGTTTACATGTACAGATTGGTGGCAGATGGTGGTTCGTTTTTTTAAACATTGCCTGATAGATGGCAAATTTCTATTACTCACATTTTATACATATGGCGAGTTTTTATACTTTTATACAGTTTTAATACAATTTGAGTAAACAAAAAGACACAAATGTTGTCTTGCTTACATACATGTAAAAAGTTTAGTGCGCATTTAGATCAATACTTGCATACAGATACTAACACATCCTCCACATTCAACCCCTCCATGCAGTGAAATACACACTAGTGAATTTACAGACTAGGGGACAGTGCTTTCTATGGCACCCAGGAAGCAGTTGGGGAGTTAAATGCTTCAAGAGCATTTCAATCATGTCCTGCCAGTTCATGGAATCAAACCAGCAATATTCCAGTCACAAGGCTGGTTCCTTAACCACCAGGCCATGACTGCCCCCAGTATTGCAATATATCGCAATATATATGGCCAGGTTGTTGCCAATACACAGCCACAAACAAATAGATCCAAAAAGGAAGGATCCAATACATTTTGCATCAGCTTCGATCCCAATCCAATCTGGTGGGATTGCAGACTTGTTGGAAGAGTGGCAAACGTTGGGTCTATTGTGTCTCATAGAGCAGTGCTTGCCTGGGGTCTCTAATGATTTATGGGGTGTCTGTTTTTCCAGCAGCCAGAGCCTCAGAGACAGCAAAGGCTTCTGGTACTTACGCTAGGCTTTAAGTCACCCCGTCTGTTGTCTGTGGCACACACTTGGATCTGGGTGCTATTTTCTTTAACCCAGTTTGTGTGTGTGTAAGATCACAGACTATAAGACAAGCTGTGTGTGTATGTGTGTATGTGTGTTTTTGCTAAAGAGATCTGGCTGCATTGTGTGAACAGAGAAAGGCTTAGAGAAGGTGCTGAGGTCAGCAAACTACCCAGACATTTTTAAAGTATATTATATATACTTTATATATACTGTATATTATTTTCAAATGTTAATCCTAACCTTACCCATTCATCAGTGGTTTCAGTGATGGATGAAATAGGACTTTCTAGCTAACTATAGTATGATGTAGCATGGTATGATTACAGTATGATTTACATACTTTCTGCTCTCTGCCTCTGTCTTCACCAGTTTCCCCCAGATGTGTGCACAACGGGAAGGAGTTTGCTGAGGGTGAGGTGTACCGCATGGACTCCTGCTGGCTATGCCAGTGTCGAGGGGGCATCTCCTTCTGCTCTAAAGCCGAGTGCGCTGAGCTGGACTGTGATAACTTCTACATCCCAGAAGGGGAATGCTGTCCAGTCTGTATAGGTACATAGTACATGCCACGCACTAACATCAGTGACCAAATACACATTTATACCTATATTGGGATATAAACAGAGCACAATATGGGCTGAGGGGCTCCACCCCCTGGTCTTAGCTCTGATTCAAAGTATAAGTTAAGGAGCTGTATGGAATGGTTATGAACATTTCCTATTATGATATGAGTGAATTGATGATAGATGTGAACTAGAGGGCTAAGAAGCATTCACCTGTGGAGCAGTGGGACTGTATGATGGTATGATGGTATGATGGTGCCCCTTGCAGTACTTTTGGGATGAGCAGGTGTCCAAAACTTGTTTCTATATAGAGTAGGGTTTCTCAGCCTTGGACCACCAGTGGGCCTACTCCCTAGTGGTCTGTATGCCCATCCTTAAGGGGAGGCAGTAGTCCATAGTGGGCAGGTAATGACACTTTAAATGATTAAGTTTTGTGTGGGGGAAAAATATTTAGTATAAATAAATAATGCCTTGTTCCCCAGACCTTTTCTCACGGGAGACTGAAGCTGTAAACTGTTTACGTCCACCATAACTTTTAATAAACAGTGTAATCATACATGGTTTTGGAATGAGAAAGATTTTAAACAGTATGATTATCATTAGGTTTTACCCTGTGATTTATTGTTAAAACTGGTAAACATCTCATTTCTAATGACCAGGTTTACTAGGTGTGTTTGAGCAGGGAAATTACCAAACTCAGCTGGAATGCAGCCCTTCAACACAGGAGTTATGTGGCTATACAGTATGACATGTCTTTGGTGACATTCCTAAGATATACATTGCTTGAGTGTTTAGATCATCGACTTTTATGAAATACTGTAAAAGCCTGCCAGCTAATGCATATTATTGGGTAAGGTTTAGAGTGGAGGGCTTGTATGATTTTTTTATGTTTACGTAGCACTTCTCTTGGAACTGCAGACATAACACTGTAACAGTTTGAACAGTAGGACTCTGCTGAGTTGTGCTGTGTAGGGCAGTCAAGATTGTCTGATGTGATGAATGGGTGCAGGGGAGCCAGTTTCCATTAAACGTGGTGGTCAGCAGTGTTGAGGCGGAGCTGGGGGCTTTGTAGCACCTTCCCCCATGAGATGCCTTGGCTACATACAATGCTTTTTACTTTAACTACTTCTTTTCCAAATCCAGACATGTGCTATCATAAACAACCTCATGTAAACAGCAGGTGCCTTTAGCATATTTTTTTAGTGCAGGAGCTTTGTTATTAGAATTAGGCTGGACGATAACAATGTTTATATCACTATTTATTTTGATATCGGGATATAATCTGCTGATATAAAGTGCAAAGTGGGTTGAGGCGATATTGTTTATATTGAGTTTTAAAGTTTTTAAATAATGTTCTTTACTAATCTGGCAGAAACCTTTTACTGTTCCCTTGTTCTTCACTGTCCCCTGCTCTCAGCTTTGCCTCTACTCTGTTCTCCCCCACCCCCACTCGCATTCTCACAGACACACAAGACAGAGCTCTTGGCATGAATGGACTTATTAAAATTTGATCTTCATTTCTTTTTTATGCACACTACAGTAGGGAAAATAAGTATTTGATACTCTGCCGAATGGAGAAGTCTGTAAATTTTATTGTAGGGCCACTTCAACTGTGGGAGACAGAATCCCCCCCAAAAAATCCAGAAAATCATGTTGTGTTATTCTTAAATAATTAATTTGCATTTTATTGCATGAAAACAGAATTTGATCACCAGCAACCAGCAGGAATTCTGGCACTAAATGACCTGTTAGTTTTCTCATTACCTGTACTAATTGCATCTGTTTGAACTTGTTACCTCTTTAAAAAAACACCTGTCCACACACTAAATCATACTAATCTCCACCATAATAATCTCCACCATGGCCAAGACCAAATAGCTCACCTTGTGAGGCGAGGATGATTCTGACAAAGGTCAAGAATGAGCCCAGAACTACATGGCAGGACCTTGTCAATGACCTGAAGAAAGCTGGAACCACAGTCTCAAAGATTACTGTGAGTAACGTCATGGATTAAAATCCTGCAGGCCATGCAAGGTCCCCCTGCTCATGCCCGTACATGTCCAGGCCTGTTTGAAGTTCATCAATGATGATCTGGATGAGGTGGCATGGTAGAAGTTCATGTGGTCAGATGAGACCAGAAAAGAACTTTTTGGTATCAACTGCACTCGCCATGTTTGAAGGCAGAAGAAGCATGGGGGTAGAAACATCATACATTGGGGGTGCTGTTCTGCAAAAGGGACAGGAAGACTGTATTGTACTGAAGGGTTGGCTAAATCATAAGATTTTAGCCAACAACCTCCTTCCCTCAGTAAAAGTATTGAAGATGAGTCATGGCTGGGTCTTCCAACATGACAATGACCCTAAACACACAGCTAGGGCAACTATGGAGTGGCTCCATAAGAAGAATTTCAAGGTTCTGGAGTGGCCTAGCCAGTCCCCCAACCTGAAATCAGTGGAATATCTATGGAGGGAGCTGAAACTCAGTGTTCCCCAAGTATAGTAAAAAACTGGATTTTTTCCATGTTGTCCAACCTTATATCAGAATAACACGTTCTTCAATTTGTTGATGAATGTTCTCAGCATGATGAAACTTTGTACGTTTTAATTCCCAAGACCCCCAATGTACTGCAAAGAAAACAATGTGCATTTATATCATAGTAATGATAGTATTGTTACAGACAATCCATTTGTCCTGCAGTTCATTTTACCAGCTTTGTTGTGGTGTAATAAAAGAAACTGGACTGGACTGGACAAGACCTGCTGATAAACTAACTGCCAGTGAAACGGGTTTGGTCTAAAGATTTCAGCAGCTAGCTGAATGGAAATGGATGGTCTGGATTGTAAGTAGCTTACTAGTGCATGTGGCTAACAGACAGTGATCACACAGACTAGTATTTCCCCTCAGAGTGTGTTTCTGGGTTCAGCAGACATCAGAGGTAGGAGCGGTGGTTATAGGGGGTCAAAGTAAAGAGACCCACCTGGAATCCAAAGCCTTCTAAAAGGAGGGAATGCTTTCATCTTGGACCGTCCAGCTCTGGCCCTTTGTCAGTAAGGAAAGCTTTAATGAGAGCTACACTGTGAAAATGAGGGGATAAAAGAAGCAAGTATACCTGTGGCATTAGTGTTTAGTGCTCACCTCAGTCTGTCAACTTTTGTATTTATCAAAGACTCAACTCAAAAAACCTGCGGATGAGGATTCTAAAGTCAAGTACTTTGGCTAAAATCCTCACTGCAATGAGTGCTAAAGCTTAGATTACAGCCTGTCACTTCCAGGTGGGCCCTGGATCCACTGTAACCCTATTCAGGATGAAGTAGATAAGATAACGACTGACTGATTGACAAGAGAACCTTTACATTTTACAAAACATCTTTATGAAAACTGTATATTTACTATAATCTTTAAAATCATCTTTTAAATGTATTTGAGAAATGTGAACAATAACTAAAGGCATTTCCACACCTGAAAGTCCAGACCAAAATCCAAACCAAGTTCATGTTTTTGTTACATTGTATACATTTATTACCGTTTGATTTCTCACCGCAGTATCAAACGCATTAAAGAGATGCATCCTGTTATTATCACTGATATGGGCTGTCTTCCTATACTTGACATTGACTGGTGTGTAGAGCAACCCGAGACAACCAGTAAAGCAGATAATCAAAACACTCTTACATCGACGTTCAGAACAAAAAACATAGCAAAGACGAATGCACGTCTTTTTAGACAGAGCACTTTCATTCTGCGTAATACAGAACAGTGTATTTTTAAATTATAGTAAATTATTTTTTTGCCATTGTCATGATGTACAGAATAAACACTGAGCGAAGCATATTTAGGCAAAGCATATTTACATCCCCTCATTTTGTTGGGTCACAGAGGGGGATGGGTTCCCCTTTTGAGTCCGGACTCCTCTCAAGGTTTCTACCTCTATCTGAGGGAATCTTTCGGTGCTACTGTCTCCACTGGTTCAAAAGAGGCTTGAACCCAGATCTCTGTAAAACTGCTTCATGGCAACATTTGTGATGAAAATCGCTATATAAATACATTTGAATTGAGCTTTTAGGACAGGATAGATGTTAGTGAATACAGCAATAAGACATTCAACTTCCAAGCCAGTAATCATAGGATTTTGCCCCTAAGTATCCACCACAAAGCAATTGTAGTGTTTCTGAAGAACCTTCTACCTTCAAGGTAATTTAGAACGTTGGACATGAGGAATGACAAGTTATGCGTTACAGTAGTGGTGTTCACTGGTGGGCAGATGATGTATGGACACATTGTGTGAATATTGTATTTACCAACACAAACTATGCAGAGCTTTTGTCTCTGACTTTACATCTATAAGGTGGACCCACAAGGTAGGAGTGTCTAATAGAGTGGACACAGTGTAAAATCTACAGCAGCACTGCTTTCTCTGATCTACTAGTACCAACGCAACACACACTAACACACCACCACCGAGTCGTTGTCACTGCAATGCTGAGACTGACCCATCACCTAAATAATACCTTCTCTGTGGTGTTACTGTGGGGTCCTGACCATTGAAAAACAGGGTGAAAGAAGGCTTACACAATATGCAGAGAACCAGATGGACAGTCTGTAATTATAGAACTATAGAGTGCTCCTGGTAAATGGAGTTGATAAAATAGACAGTAAGTGTAGAAACAAGAAGGTGGTCATGATATGATATCATACTATAGGATATGCTATGATTGATCAGTGTATATACTGTGTATTTGACACTAACATTTGGTACCTCTTTTAGGTCTTTCATATGCAAGGCATCAATTATGCAACCAAATTCAATCGGGATGGGATCAGTAATCCGTAACCTGTGTGACTGCTTCAGTAAATTCCAGCTGTGAGACACCAATTAACAACTATAGAAAGCAACTGGTTGCACTAACTGCTGTGTGGTCCTTCATTGTCCTGTTCATATCTTATGAGAGATTGTTGTAAGATCTATAAGACATGCAGTGTTTAAAATGTGCACAGATTTTGGAATTCAGACATTCACATTTGTCCTCTGCATTTAACCCAGTTAAATTAAGTCCAGTCACAAGGCTGGTTCCAACTCCTCCCAAAAGATTCTTTGGATTTTGAGAGCTGATTCACAGCAGCATTTCTATTTTATATTGCTATTTGAATTTCACATCTTCCAGAATTGATCAGGGCCCTGGATACTTCAGCAGTTATATCCAGCAAGTATACATGAAAAGGTTCTTGTTGAACCTGGGAGATAGAGGGAGGAAACAAAGAGGAGAGAAAACATAAATGAAGACTCAACGGGTTTAACTGCACCCAGATGGAAAGCACATCAGCCAAATAACTGCTGCAATCAAGTAAACACAGGGTTTTTCTGGGAACAAATCAGACACACAAACACAAAAGGCAGCACCTACACTGCAGTTATGACTAGACACTAAACTACGTCTATTACAAACAGAACCAAAAAGCTCAATTACCTGAGTTTTTGGGAATGTCTGACACATTACCTCTGAATTTCCTCCAGACTGTACTTAAACTGTTAGCAGAATATGCCACCAGCCCAGGAAGCTCTTAAACATTTGGCTTCACTTTAAGACTGCTCAGAACTTCAAACACTGATGTAAATGTGGGCATAATGCAGCTAATACATTTAAACGACATTTCCTACTTTCGAAGTGAAAATTACTGTCGTGACCTCTGCACTGGTCTTTGCCTCAAGAGGCCAAGGTCAAGCTAAGAGTGACACACAGTGGTCAGGTTGACCCTTGACACTAAGCAGGACTATAAACCAAAGAAATATGCTGACATTGTGACACATAACAATGTATTCGTTCCTTTTCCTTGTATTTATGTGGCTTTCTTCTCTTGGTCAGAGTTCAAACTCTGCTGTTTTCCTCTCTCATATCTAGCAAGCTAATCCAGGCCATAATCACTATCTTATGCCTTGATCCTCACTCAGCTGTATGGCAGAACTAAGCCTCTATTTCTCTTGACCTTGAATTTCTTTTCTCAAGATTAAGCTTCCTGGACCTTTCCAAGACATATATTCCTTGAAATGTCATGTATTGTTTTTCACGCATAGCTAATTGGAACAATTGGAGAAAGTCTGGAGAAATTGAGAAATGTACTCTTATGAGCACATCCATTGTTTTATTATTTTATATAAAATTGTAAAAACTTAAAGAAATTTAAAAACAAAAGAAAAGCCATTTGTGTCCATTTAACATGCAAAGAATGAAGTGAGAAGGAGCAGCTAATGGCACACAGCTTACTACCAGAAATTACTATCTACCTGGAGGACGGTATTGAGCATTGAGGTGGTTCACCCAGGACAGAGATCAATATCTGGACATAAAGACATACATTCACTCACACACATACACACTCATTCACAGATGCCAGGGTAATTTATAGTAGTCATTTAATCTGAGACCATTGTTTGTGGAAAATTTTCCATAAAATGATTATTCAGTATATTTGGCTACAAGTCTGTTTAACCTTTGAGAAATTACAAATCAACATTAATACAAGCAGACTGTTTTATTAGCAGATGTAGAACATAGAACATCTTTTGTTGCTGACTTCTCTGTAAACTCCAACCACTGCAAGGATTAGTTCAGTTCCACCAGCAGCTCACCTGATTTACATTAATGAAGGACCAATTAGATAAATGTGTTGGGACAGTTTCACAGCTCAATGCTGGGGGGCTTTATACCCCTCCACCCACACCTGGCATTAAGACTAGCTCCAATAGGTTTATATGTACACTCCCCTCCAAAAGTAATGGGACAGTGAGGCTAATCCCTTTATTTGCTGTAGACTGAAAACATTTGGGTTTGACATTAATGGCAATTTTTCAGCTTTATTGCCAGGTATTTTCATCTGGATCTGATACACAGTTCAGAAGATAGCACCTTTTTGTCTGAATGCATATATTTGTCTTTTGAGCAAAAGTATTGGAACAGATAAACTTGAAATAGATTAATAGATAATAGATCATAAGACTAAATATCTAGTTAAATCATTTGATTGCACACATGACTACATCAAGCCTGTGACCCATTGACATCACCAAACTTGTGCATTCTTCTATTGTGATGCTTTTCTGGGGTTTCACTTTCCAGGCTTTCTCTCTTTCGCTTATATGTATGGAATCATGAGCAGATCCTTTTTTTCTCAACTTTAGCTTTTTTATCTCATTAATAAAGGTTCATCTTTGTCTCACCAGTCTATAAAACGTCTGAAGCATGTCTCTGTACTTCTTGACACATTCCAGCCTTCCTGTTCTTCTTGCTAATTTGCAGAAGTCTCTGTACTTTTGTTCATGAAGTCTTCTGAAAAAAGTAGATTGCCCTGTCACTAACAGTGCATTTAGGCTCTTTCTTTGCAGCACTTACAAGCTTTCTGTCATGAACTGCTATTGATTTCCTTTGGCTACCTGTTTGACACCAGTGATGACTTTCTTCTTCAGGACATTGTACTGGCTATAGTACGAGTTGTACTGGCAATAGCCAGGCTCTGATTGATTTTCCATCTCCTCCCAGCTTCACAATTGCTTGTTTTTCAGCCATTGACAGCTCTCTGCTTTTCATGTTGTTTACTCCTCTAACTATAAATGCACAGTATGCACAGCCAAACCCCAAATCTGAAACGGAGCACATTCAGAACTATTTATTCTTTGAATCAATGAAACAGGACACACCTGGACAACAAAACACACCTGTCAGTCACATGTTCCAGGACTTTTGCTCACAGGAAAAATGGGTGGGTTAGGACAAAAGGTGCTATCTTCTGAACTGTGTATTAAATCCAGATGTAAATACCTGGAAATAAAAACTGGATTGTTGATATTTTGTCATATTCATCTTTGAATGTTTTCAGTGTACAGCAAACATAATGGGATTGGCCTCACTCTTTCACATATTGTGTGATTATGTGCAAATAGTTATGCAATGAAGCCATTGCAACTGTAATTGTGGTTAAGGGTTAACCCTGTGATATCTCCTGCAGATGTGGAGCTATTGTCAGTGGAGAGCACCAAGGCCAGCTGCTGGGTGAACCACAAACTGAGACAACATGAAGAGCAGTGGAAGGAGGATGACTGCACTTTCTGCCAGTGTGTGGATGGAGAACCCCACTGCACAGCCATGGCCTGCAAGCAGAGCTGCCAGAACCCAGTCAAAATCCCAGGAGAGTGTTGTCCCTTCTGTGAGGGTAGGGATACAAACACACACACACACACACACACACACACACACACACACACACACACAAAGAAGCAGGCAGACATACAACATGCACATGCACACATTCAAGTTTTCACACGTGGCCCCTTTTTGTTTATAGGACTGATGGTTTTGTAAACTGAGGCTTACTATGACATGAACACACACATACACATAGGCTTGAATGTTAACACTTACAATCCTACACCCAATCTCTCTCTCACACACAGACACTCATTCACACTTTCAATGATGAAAGGAACTTCTCAACACCTCACATTAAGCTACTCAAAGTATGCCAGCAATTTAAACATGAACATTGAGACTACTGGCCAATGGCTGAGGTCCTCATCAAGAGGCAGCAAGCCTTGTGACCACCCAGAGTCAGAGAAAGGGTTCAAAGGCATCTTCACAAGATTTACAGTGCCTCGTAACATGACTTGAAGCTTAATGTAAATGGTAGATTGAAATACTAATTACAAAATGAGTCATATTTATTAGAATTAATGTGTCAAAAGTGAAACAGAAATAGACAAGGACCAAACATGAGCTCATCTACTGTTCCATGCCGTTCGCATCTTCCGCATCATCCACTGCACTGGACACCCCTTTTACTGAATGCATTCAACTACATCAAGGTGCACTAAGTTGTGCTAACAATATATTAGGACTCTCTGGAGCAGAGCAACATGAACCTGTAGACACCGTGTCTAATGCCAGGCATGAGCTAAAGGTAGGGCTGGGTGATATAGTGAAAATATTGATATATTGAATTATAAGGTTCTATCTGCGTAGTATTTAAAAAACACCTCAAATAATGTTAAAAAGTTGTCGCAGAATAAAAATATGTAAATAACTGAATGTTGATGAAAATGTCAGATAAAGCCTTATAGTTCCAAGGGGATGATATATTTTGTACAACATATAAAAAAATTATCATATCATAAAATATAACATCTGTTATGCAGGTTACTGTCTGTGTACAATTTAATTCCAGAACAGAACGTGAGTGGGATGTTTGTGTGGAAACTGGATGGTTTCTGATGGAATGGCACTCACAGAATACAGCC
The DNA here is from genome assembly GCA_034509495.1 of Acestrorhynchus altus. Classification (NCBI taxonomy): domain Eukaryota; kingdom Metazoa; phylum Chordata; class Actinopteri; order Characiformes; family Acestrorhynchidae; genus Acestrorhynchus; species Acestrorhynchus altus. Next base: position 17,924,866 of record CM067513.1, read on the forward strand.
TTTGCCATTAAAATCTATTTTAAAAAATGATGCACAGCGTGCTGTTTGATACTCTAATATTATGCTTTGTTAAGGTTTTCATTATATTGTACTGTATAATCACCATTTCTCCTGAGCATATCACCCAGTACCCGCTAGAGGGGTATAAAGCCCCCAGCATTGAGCTAGGGAGCAGTGGAATTATGTTCTCAGGAATGCTCTATCCCTTACTTTTGGGATGAGCTTGGGAGCTGAGAACAAGGTGTGGTAGTGATCATTCATCATCGTGACCAATGCTCCGAAAGGTTAATTTTGTAGACTTTACTGAGTAGGTCATTAAAAATGAAGACATTTGTTATTGGCCATCCAGAGCTTCAGCACTGATGTATTTGTCTTGTAACTGTAGTTTGGTCTTGATGTCATATTTCCAAATATCCAGCTGGGAACCCTGGCTTAGGTTGTGTTAGCTGTAATTGTCATAAGTTGGGGATGCTTTTCTATAATTACTCAAATCTTTTAGGTCATTATATCAGTGTGAAGCTCAGTTGAAAGAAAATTGCACACAGGAGCATTTGCTTGTATATTTTTGGGCAACTGCCTGTACCATCATTATTGAGCTTGTTAGTGATCCTATACCATCCACGTGCACGTTTACCACCACAGTAGCTCATTAAAGAAGGCCTGCAGGCATTCTTCAGACTGGAGAAATCTTAACCTTTATTGGTTTAAACTGCCAAATGGAAGCCAACCTGGCTTCCTTAAGTGCAAAATATTATTCAAAGTGAACGTAATGAGTTACAGCTCCTTTTGGTTATTCGCTTGCCAGCATGGAGAAGGATTTGCGGGCTGCACACGTGCCACCATAGCGGCAACTCCTCACAACAACCACAAGCTCGTTTTAACATCATTTAAGCATCTACAGATGAGATGCTGGAGGTTTAGGGGCACTGTAAAATTTGTTCTAGACGAAAGTGGTGCTTCTGTAAGGTAATTTTAACTAATACGTGAGGCAACTCACTGTAAGATAAGGGATGTCAGGGCAGAATAATCACGGCTGCATTTATCTGTAATCACTGGTAGTGATGCTACCGTTTAGACGTGATTGCTAACAGGGTTTTAAGAATGTAGGATTTATCTGGAGGTTGGTAGTGTTTATATTTAACAAGTAGACCATAAAACCCAAAGCTGAGATTGGGAATGCATCTGTGCTTTAATTTCACCCTGAAATGGCTAACCAATAAGCAATGCCTGATTATGTTATACCACACCCCATGACTCACTGGAAGAAGTTAATATCTGAGGTTTCAATGTTCTGATGTCCAATGTCCTTAAAGATATTGCTACAAATTGGCATTGTGACTGCATGTGGTGGCCCTGTCCAGGTCATGAAGCATCAGAAGTTAATCCTGTGTCTCCATGTTCTTTCAGAGCCTTCATATGAAACGGTGAGCCCCTTACTCTGCCCCCCACTTGAAAACTGCTCCCTATCAGTGCAAGACTGCCCTTTCGGCTTTCAGCAGGATCACAATGGCTGTCTGCTGTGTCAGTGTCTTGGAAGTAAGTGAATTTGAGATTTTTCATAGTTGGATTTTTCTCCCACATCGGGTGCAAATCTGATCTTTTCTTTGAAGTCTAAACAAGCAAACAATCATGTTCATTTGTACACACAGTCATTTAATCATTGAATGATCATATGTTGATAGCGTCCAAATCAATCTCATAAAGAACAGAAAAGCATAGCTGCCTTATATGTAGCCTCACAGCAGAGATGTGTTGCTAAGAGGACACTTGAAAAACACTCTAAAGTCTATGTTTCTGCATGTGCCAGCAGTGCACAACACAAGTAAATACTGGCTTAATACACAAAGCACAGTCGAGATGAATCATCTTGGATGTGAGTCTGCTTCACACAGTAACTTGTTCATGAGGCATTTCCCATGACGTGCATTTCCTCAAACTTACAAGAGTTTTTTATGAACCAGAGGTTCTCAAGTCTGTATAATCCTATTTGAGGCAGAGTTGACTTGGCAGCAGTCTATGTAAAAGAACCCTCATGACAATAGTTTAACTATTTACTGCTCTTCTAGGAACACTAGGCCGATAATCCATAATATCTAATATCCCAACAATCTGAATTTGGATGTTTTTCTGCATCATGACACTTCATACTGCTTCTCAGTAAAATACAGACAATGTAAACAATACATAAGGTGTTTTATTTTAATGTTTGAAAATAGCCCGGGGATTAAATTGCATGTGCAAATACTGTCTTCTGCAAAAGTGTGGGCACCCCTGGTCTAATTAAGTGCAAAAAAATAAATGTCACATTACATATGTTATATTTTTATGTGAAATGTTTCATATGAAGAAATACGAAAATATATAAAATTTGAGATACATGTGAGTTGACTCAGGTGTGCTTGAGCAGGGGAAGCACAAAGCTGTGCAGGAGTGTGTCCAGGTCCAGAGTTGCCTAGCCCTGTTATATACACACATCATCAAAAAATAGTTCCACCCAGAAGGAAGATTGTAATGCTATTCGGTTGGGATATTTGGACAATATTTTTGAGCTACACATACACAGACTATACTGTCCCTCTGTATAGTGTCAGGCCACTGAGTTTATCATCAAAATATCATGGCATGGAGTTGTAGAGGTTGTAGAGGCTTGAATATTCCCACTCAGTTCCTGCAGATTTTGCAGTAAGGGTGGAGTGTTGATAGCACATCCAATAACATCCCACATATTTTCAATCGGGGAGAGGTCTGGCAGTGCAGATGTTGTAATATCCGCAGAACTGGTATGGCAACAGTACATAAATAAGACCATTCCACTTCCTGGAGCCCTATGATGCAACAAGTCTCAAACTTGAAGCATATTTTGCTTGCAAAGGATGCTACCAACCCAAGACCACAAGTCAGAATGAAATGCATGCTCAGCTGGATGACCTTATATAGTCTGTCGGTTACATTGATAAGGTCCATCCTTGCTTATATCACATGAAATTTTACTGAACATGAAACTTGATTCATTCATGTCTTACAATGTCAGACCTACACATCAAGTTTCATTCCTATCCAGTGATTGAGTATTTACAACCTCAAGACTGATATTTCTTTTGATGATGAGTGTATTATTTATCTATTATGAACTCTTTGTTATTATAATTCCGTACCGTAATACAATCCTTTGTTTTGATGTTTCAATGCATCTTAATTGACTTGTTTCAGATGACTCCTGTCCTGAATTGTCCAAGTATTGCAACCTTCAGTGCCCCATGGGATATGAGAAGGATGACTTTGGCTGTGAAGTGTGTGAGTGCAGCCTGCCTTCTAAGTGTAAACCTCTGACCTGCAGCAAGACCTGCCCCTATGGATATATGTAAGTCTGCTGGAGCCTTACACTAGGTTTGCTAGAATCAGTTTCGCTAAATGATTTTAAGTAATGACTGTAATCCAGTTAGGTTGGCGGGAAGCACAAATGCACAACAGTTGAAATACCTTGCCTTTACTGGAACTTTTGTGAGCAATATTTGATTTTCAATTAAGTTAGAAATCCTGCAAAGTTTGTGTTAAACTATTTATTGCAAAGAGATTTACTTAACTTTGGTGAGTGTTTTGCATCATTCACCTTCATGTTAATCAAAGGGTTTTAATCAAAGGGTTTAAAAATAAGGATTTGATAGTTTATTTTCCAAACAGCTCGAGTCCTGACATCGAAACAAAGAGATAAAATGTTTGGCTAATGCTGTGGTTGCATTCTTGACAGTTGTCAGCTTTTTTTCCTAGGAGATACTAGAGCCTCCTTTCAATTGATCAGTTTTCTCCAAATCCTATATATAGGATTATATATATATATATATATATATATATATATATAATCCATATGTATATAAATGTTGTGTGTGTACATGGTTTAAGATCAGACATGGTGTTTCTATGCACAGAGAGAGGTTGTCAAGCCTAGCTGCTGCACTGATTATTCTTTGAGATCAAAGAAGCTCAACTCTCTTCCTGCCCATGGTTTGTTCTTAAAGTGGATTGGCTTGGACCCCCTCCCTGTCAGTAATCCCCCTGACTTCAGCAAACATCTGGAAATTTTCCTCTTTACTTCCCACAGACCCTCACCTCCAAGGCAGCACAATTTCATTTTATAAGCGACCCTCCATTTCAAAACAGCATCACAAAAGGAGCCTCTGTGTGCCTTGTGTGTGACATGAAATTCTTCTGGTATCTGAACCCTGCTATTGAGGAGCCTCTTCCGGATGGGCTGGCAGGGCCTTTGCTGGGTGCTGAGTTGTGGTTTTGGGGGAGTGATGGGACCAGGAAGCGCAGGATCCTTAAACTACAGTTTCTGCACTTAGCCATCCATGTATCCATATTTCCCTCTTGGGGGGCAGGGTTGTGTTTATAATGGCCCAGAAAGAGGTTTAAGAATCCTGTGCTTTGAATATGTTTGTTGATATTGAGGGAAGATTCTGAGGTTTAATGGTTTTGTGGCTTTTGTGACCTCTCCAAAAATGATAAATGAACAGTCAATCACATGACCAATTGGAAGCAAACGCTGCAGGAGGCTAGTGTCAGTTCCTTTGATGGATACCAAATGTGGGCATTCCAGTGGTTATAAGGTTACATTTGCCACAAAAACACAGAGCTCAATAGCATGACCTTGATAACATGAGTGTGTCCCCTGAGCTTCAGCCCAAACCTGCTTTAAGAAAAGGAGCGTAGGTGAAGGAAAAGTACAAGCCTTGCTTGCCTAGCGTGTGTCATGGTGCGTAGTGGAGCGGCTGTTTGGACTGACATTTGGCACAGTGGAGCACCCCTGGGCTCTGCACAATGGAGGACTTAAACCGTTTCCCCTTCTCAATGGGGCTAAAATATCATCGGATCTGACAGGACATAGTGGGGCCATTGGTGGGGGCCCACTGGAATTTGTGCCGAGCCAGCAGTAGTCCCTGGTGAAATTCCACAGGCCAACTTTAAACAAAGCCTGACTCCAAAGGTCACGGGATGCCCTGTCTCTATGTTTGTACACTGTGGGCCTCCACTGTGCGTCCGACTCAATACACAATACTGCTGTTTCAGCAAATGAGCAAAGGACATGTTCTGCAGCACTGGTTGGAGCAGATTATAGCATATAGTGGGTGCTTGTTTTGATCAAGGTGGGAGAGACACAGAGAGTGAAATTAAGAATGTTTGAAGGTAATGGTCCCCAATGCTGTCCTGCAGATTTTTCTGCTCTGATCCCACTCATAGAAAACCTCCCTGAGCTGAGTGCAAGAAGTGTAACAATTCAGGATTTGATTTCATACAGAACAGTGTGGTTTCTCAGTGCCTAAAAATGAAAACTAAATGAATATATACAGGGGTTGGACAATGAAACTGAAACACCTGTCATTTTAGTGTGGGGAGGATTCATGGGTAAATTGGAGCAGCCTGGTGGCTTCATTAATTGCACATTGCACCAGTAAGAGCAGAGTGTGAAGGTTCAATTAGCAGGTAAGAGCACAGTTTTGCTCAAAATATTGCAATGCGCACAACATTATGGGGGACGTACCAGAGTTCAAAAGAGGACAAATTCTTGGTGCACATCTTGCTGGCGCATCTGTGACCAAGACAGCAAGTCTTTGTGATGTATCAAGAGCCACATCCAACAGGATTAACTGTGGATGCAAGAGGAAGCTGTCTGAAAGGGATGTTAGGTTGCTAACCCGGATTGTATCCAAAAAATGTCATTCCCAAGATGAATTGACGCTGTATTGGCCGCAAATGGAGGCTCTAGTACACCATACTAATACATTATTGTGGTCTAAAACCAGGTGTTTCAGTTTCATTGTCCAACCCCTGTAAATGATATAGATTTTCAGTGTATTGTTTTCTATAGCTTACAGTTTTAAATGGCTCTGCCTGCCACGCATTCTGCTACCTGACACTGCCAACTTCCCCAGCTTCATGTGCCCAGCTTTCAGGAGGACCTTGGCTGTCCCTTTCACTGGCAGCCTAAATTAAGTACCTGGTGGGAATGAGCACTAACTCTCCCACTGGTCCCTCCAGCTACAAGAGCATTTGGCTTTATAAATGCACACTACTGAAACAAATACTCTGATCTAGGGTCTGACAAACTAATATACTATATGGACAAAAGTATTAGGACATTGCTAAAAATTACAAAATGAAGGTTAATAATTCCAGTTTGTTTTATACATCCTCTGGCTCATGATAAACAAAATAGATTAGGTTAAAAAATGGTCATAAAAATGCAAATACTGACATTAAAACCAGTGCAGTTACACTATATGGACAAAAGAATTGGGACACCTTCTCATTCATTGTTTCTTCTGAAATGAAGGTCTTTAAAGGTTCATCCTGCTTTTGTTTGAGTAACTGTCTCTACTGTCCAGACAACGCTGTCTACTAGATTGTGGGGCATTGCTATCAGCATTTGATTGCTTTCAGTGACAAGCATTAGTGAGATTAAGAAGTTGGATGATCACCACCCCACCTTATCCCAAAACTATTAGATGGAGCACCATTGTTTCAGAGTTCCACTGCTCGACAGCTCAGTGCTGGAGCTTTACACCCTTATAGTCTATGCCTAGCATTGGGCATGGTGCCAGTAGGTTCATATTTATCTGCTTTAGCCAGTCCTACTCGACCTTTACCACCTAATGGCCTGTCTGTTTATAACTACAAAGCATAATGGCCCACAAGAAAACAAAACTCCACTTTGTTTTTGTCTTTAATTTCTCAAGTGCTGAGAATAAAAATTAGAAAATGAGAATTAGTGCCTGAATAATAGCACCAAAATAGCAGGTCTTCATGAAAACAAATAAAAATATTGTAAGTGCCATTATCAACCCATCATGGACAATTGTCCACCTCTGAGAATGGGCCTGCAGACCACTAGAGTGAACTTCACCAGGTTGAAAAACCCTGGATTAGACAAGCTGTGTGTGAGCATTTTTACCTCTGTGTCAACAATGGTGTAACTTAAAGTAGCTGAATGGGTGTCCACAAATATTTGGACATATAATGTAGGACATATAATGTACAGTGCATCCAGAAAGTACTCACACTTCCCTTTTTGAACATTTTGTTGTTACAGCCTTATTTAAAAATGGATTCAATCATTTTTTTTCCCTCAAAATTCTACACACGATGACAAAGTGAGAACATTTGTTTGAAATCTTTGCAAATGTATATAAAAAATTAAAACACAAAAATATAACATGTACATGAGTATTCACAGCCTCAAGTCTTTTTGAGTATGATGCTGCAGGCTTGGCACACCTGTTTTTATGGATGTTTCTCTGATTCTTAGAGCAACTCTAATATAGTAGAGTTTAAGATTAGAAATGAAGTGTCTTGGCAGTGAAAAATGGGAATGAGCAACAAGTTCATTAATGAAGTCTGCACCAGAGGTCAAAGAAAGGATGGGGGAGAGAGGACAGAGCAGTGACGTTTAGCAAAGGACAGGCAAATTGAGATGGAACTGAGTGAACATCAGACACGGATACAGAGGTGGTCAGATCTTAGAAGTGAAGAACAGTGGTGGCTTTCATGTGAATCTTGAAAACAAGAAATGTCTCATCTCGTCTAAACATGGACCCATGAGCATTGGATGAATAGAACAGTTAAGTGGGCTGGTGGAGACCATGCTGTTAGTGCTGGAATGGCGTGCACACCGCAGGGATCTCACATGTTTCTGGGTGCTGCTTTTATCTGGACTCTTCAAAGGGAACTAATATAGTGGGGAGGAAAGCAGAACCATATGCCCTGCTGTACCAGGCTTGACCATCTGGCTCTCTGGTCTTTGCAGAGTACCTTCAACAAAGAGGAGTTGAATACAGAGCCTTCCATTATTATACTGCATACTCGTGTATTAACCAAGCTTTTAAATCTTCACTGGTGTGGATGTGGTATGTCTGCTTTTGTTGTGTGAAAACCATGATGTAACACTGTAGCCTTTGTGAGATATACTATGACTTCTGCACTGGGTCATGCCATTCAGTTGTTTACTTGAACGTGGTATCTGAAAAAGGCTAAAAGCTTGTTGGTCATCAGATAAAATGCCTGTTGGAAAATTGGGAAAGACTTGTATTGCACATGGTTCACTTGGAGAGAGATGTGAGAAATGATGAGAGATGTGATGAAATGATGTGAGAAAGTCAGAAGAATTGAACAGCTCAGGTTGAGGAACATTAATTCTAATTGTAAAGACAACTTCTCCTGGGTTCCTTTTGGCTAAATCCACTCATTAATGCTGGAATTGTAGTGAAATTTTAGTTGTACTCTGACCAATTCACTCAATTCAAGCATTGTTGGATTAAGTGGCAATCAATCATATATGCTGATCAGTCATATTGTGTCTTGCTCATGTTTGTCATCACTAATAATCATCTCTTTTACCCCTCAGGAGGAACAAGCATGGCTGTGAGATGTGTCGCTGCATTAAGTGCCCCCCCTTTACATGTGACAAGCAGTGCAGTGACGGCTACAAGCAGAACAGGAAGGGCTGCAGTGTGTGCCTCTGTAAAGGTTAGTGTTCAATATTCATACAATACTGTGAACCTGCTGCTATTAATCCTGGTGCTTCAATTAAATGTCAGTAGAACCACACTTGTTCTAATCAATCGTGGCATCCAGGTGTATATTTAGTTAAATGTATATGCTTTTCAGTAAAAATATATACACCAATCAGCCATAATATTATACCACAGACAGGTGAAGTAAATAACATCTTGACATTGTCAAGGTGGGATATTTGGCAATAAGTGAACAGTCAGATGGGGGAGGCCAAATCAATATTAGATAAGAGGTTTTTAAGTTATGTCTGATTGGTATATACTATATATATATATATATATAGTATACTATATATTGGGTGATGTGGACCAAAAAATCATATCCCAGTATATTTTAGCTGAATGGTGATATACGACATATGATCGTTACATGTGAAAAATATAATGTAAAAAATGGACACCATCTTTTTTGTTATATTTTAACATATAGAAATTTGATCTTTTTTCTTTATACATACATAAGTCTTATGCCACCTCCAGTGTGTTTGTGAGAGTGAGAATGGGGGCAGAGGGGAGCAGAGTAGAGGTGAGAGCTAAGAGCAGGGGGTGGAGCAGAGTGAGGGAGGGGGGGAAAAAAAATTCTGCAAGATTAAAGCAGAATGTAATTTAAAAATGTTAAAACTACATATAAACAATATCGCCTCAACCCATATTACCCTGTGTATATCCCAATATTGCACAGCCCTAGTGTATACGTATTTCTTATCAAGTACAATCCATTACTCGTTAATAAATAATATGGCTCAATTCACCATGATGCGCTTCTCGTCTGGTCTGCAGTAATAAGCCCTGTTATAAAGTAAGTATGGTCCCATGAACCCAACAAGCTGTGTGAAATGTAATGGCTTTGCATTACAGCAATGAATATGAAGAGATAAGAATTTCTGTGTTTAGCTCTCCAGCTGCTGTAGACACAACAAACTTTAACTCATGTCCTTCCATCTTATTACAAGAGCAGGCCAGTAGTGAGATGATGATCGGTCGTTTTATTTTAGTGCCATCAAAGACAATTTCAGGATTATAAAAATAATAAATAAAATAAAAGAACTCCAAGAGTTTATGAAGCTTCAGCAGAAAGATTCTTATTGATCTGATAAATCAAAAGTGTAAAAGGGTGTATTTCTGGTGTTAGTCCCTGTGAACAAACAATACAGACCTATTTTGAAACATCTGAGCCAAGTGAGTTCATGTGTACAAAGCGGATTTTTTTTGGATAATAAATAAAGGTTTTAGGAGACTGTTGACTTAGTGGAACACGCCACAGTGCCACAGTGGAACACGGCTGCTTAACACATTCTGGGGCCAAATATACAAGTGATTTGGTTAACTTTATTTGTTTCGCAGTCTGGTAAAACCTGTAAACTCAGAGACTTTATGTTCTATAATTTTTAGTGGCTTGGGCATTAAATTTCCTCACTGCTCAGCTCTTACCAGAAGAGCTCACATTTCAGTCACTCACAGATGTAAGGTCGAAACCTTTTCTGAACATTTAAAAGCCTCAAGTTGTGTGTGTGTGTGTTCTCTTTTTCAGAAAATGAGCATGTCCTCAGCACAACTACGCCTTCTCCTCCACCCAGCTACTGCCTGACTGCGAATGGCCAGCGCTTCGAGGAGGGTGGGGGTTGGCATGACGGCTGCAGAGACTGCTACTGCCACGCTGGACGTGAGATGTGTGTGCTCATATCTTGTCCTGTGCCCAACTGCAAAAGCCCAGTACTCAGGCCACACCAGTGCTGTCCCACCTGTGAGGGTATGTACAGAACGGGCTTAAAAGTTACATTTTGAACTGCAGGTGAATAGATAAAAATTCTGACATCTAGACGGTAGCACTTGTAGATTCTGATGTTCAGTGGTTGTTGCACTGAAATACCAAAAGTCAGAGGACAGTGTGGGAATGCCCACACCTGTATAAGTTGTGAGGTGCTACCTTGCGAGTGAGGCTGAACACTGGGCTTGCTCATTGCAAGACAATGTCAGTTATCAGAGTTCAAGCTTTACCGTCCACAGTGGACAGCATAGTGACATCTGTATCACCACAACAGTGGACAGAGTACTTCACCTGTTGTCCCCTCATTGTGGCAATACATGAAGTCCGTGAAGGGCTGTATTAGTGTCTCTAGGTAGTGAAACATAGCAGGTACACTGGGCAGATCAGTGGACCCAACCCATGTCATGAGAATACACCACCAACCTCCAGAGTGCTTTGTTGACAAACTGGGTCCATGAATTCATAGGCTTTTCAAAACACAAACTATTGATACTTGACACCAGGACACATCTCTAGGGTCCAGTTAGCAACGTCATAAGCCCAGGTGAGGCAGTCTGGTGAGTCTTACCTTGCCTTCTGGGAAACATTTCTGGTACATAACACTGTGGATCAAGGAATGACAAATACCTTCACAACTTAGGAAATGCAATGTCCCATCAACCTGGCACCCACGATCATGCCACGTTCAAACTCCAGTAATTCACATTGCTTTGCCACGAATACACTGGCCAGTTTAGCCTCACACAAATATAACTCTTATACAGGTGTGGGTGTTTCCAAGCCTTCCACTGAGGTAACACCACTTCGTAATCAATGTGCCTACTGATATCCCATGACTTTCTCAGTATTTCAGTTGCATAAAACAACACAGGGATGTTGAGATGGTGTTCAGACCTCATATTTCACATGAGAACATTTTTCATTGCTTGGATACTTTATAGAAATGGCACTGTATGCACACACCATTTACAGTGCAGTGTCCAGTAAGATCAGCTTTGTAATATGGAGTGCAAATAGCTTATAGGCAGTTATAGGTTTAATGTCTAAAAAGACATTCAGAAAGAATTGAAGTAACGACTTTCAGAACAAAAGTGTCAAAGTATGTAGTCCTATAAATTCTACTTGCATTCTAATTATTTTTTATGACCCTGCATTCCTCTCCAACCTCCCACCTTGTACATATCTGTGATGCCAGGTCTACCCAGCTTGTTACTGCAAGAGCATTTTTATCTTGTATCCTGGCATCCAAACGATGGCAACCATGGTAACTGATATATCAGGGAACCATTGAAAAGAGCTGGATTTAGACTCCAGAATCCTCTTTTTCTAAACCTGTATATCTGATGTGTTCTACACTATTCAACACCCTTATTTACCTGTGTCAGACCACATTCTGCAAGATCTTCCACTGGGTGGGCAAAATTCAACTGTGAATCACAAAGCAAACATGCCACGCCTAGAGGCCAAATAAATCAGCAACTGTCCAAGTCAAATGGTCAGCAGACTGACCGGAAACTGATGAAATAAACCCCACCAAACAAAAACAGCACCTGTAGTGCGCTTCAAGCTAAAACCAACTTATCCATCTTTTTCCAAAATGATGTAAACACACGTCATAAATGAAATGCCTGTCAGTTTATTCTCACTGTATTACATATGTAAACACCTCCATGTGATTACAGTGTAAATCACTGTAAATAGGTTAATGATGTATTTACACAAGTGGAACTAAAGTCTGGTAAACTGTCCTTATAAAACTGATTGAATTTTCTTGGTTTCATACAGACGAGGCAGGCAGTGGACAGCCAGAGGGAATGGACATGGTGGTCTGCCGCGCCCCTGGAGGGGATCTATATGTGGAAGGTGAGACATGGAACCTGGACGACTGCACCCGCTGTACATGCAGGCAGGGCAGAGTGCTGTGTGACACAGAAGTATGTCCTCCTACCCTCTGTCAGGCACCAATCAGAAGCAAGGACACCTGCTGCTACATCTGTCCAGGTATCTCTCAGTTCCATGCTGAAGCATTTTTCAGTTCCTAATTAAGGGGCTAGGTGGAAAGAAAATCAAATGTATACGATTGTATCTTTGCTTAAGATGCAAGTTGCCCACCATGACAGGTTTGTCATAAGTTTCTTTGTTCAGGTTTAAACTGGAGGTATGAGGTGAGTGTAGCAATGTTACCAATGGAGCATATACTCCACCCACAGTTCTATTATTTGTTAGCCACATTATCCACATGGAATCTAATGCCTGCATTTTCCCTGAAGGTGATACACCAATCAGCCATAACATTATCACCATGTTACCTAAAATTGAGTAGGCCCTCCTTGTACAGATCTGACCTTTGAAGGCATCGACTCCACAAGACATCTGATGTTGTCTTGTGGTATCTGGCACCAAGATGTTAGCAGCAGATCCTCTAAAGAGCAACACCATCAGCCCTTTAGTCCTGCCTCCTTTTGGGTTCTGAAAGAACAATAACTGGTTGTCCTGATGTAACCATGAGTGGCTCATTTTACAGAAAGATGCTACCCAATAACATTAGATAAGTTAGCTATCAAAGATGTACTGCTTAATGTTGCATTTCTGATTGGTAGATGTCATGTCACGTGACTGGAACTTAATCCTATTCTGAGACTTTGCGGGGGTTCACTGGGAAGTAGACTTTACACAAAATAATTTCATCATGTTTTTGCTTCAATGTTCAGTAATTTCACTGCTGTTGCTCTTTAAGTCTGGTAAGTAAGATCCCTGAGCCTGTTCATAATTTGTCCTTTTTTGGAGCACTTGGTAGGTACTGAACACTGCATACCAGAAAAACCTCACATGATCTCCCTGATGTTTTGGAAATGCTGTCACCCAGTCGTGACAACCCCAGGATTCTTATGTTTGCCCATTTTTCTTGCTTTTTACAACCTCAAGAACTGCCCTAGACAGAAGCCACCAGGTACAGAGGCGAATGCTTTCCATGAGAGCACTTTACTGTCTGGATCAGACCTGTAAACTAAATGGCCTGAAACACCTTTACATGCTCACTCTGAGGCAAGAAACATGTGGCCATGTTTTTGTCTCACTTTTAGACAGCGGCTCATGAACGCCTCCAACACTCTTGATGTAGTAAACAACTGAACCACCTCTGCTATTCTTCCAACTGCATCCTTAAATCAGACTCGCATGACTGCCTGAGAAACTCCTGGCCCTCTCTATGAACTGCCCGTCAGGCTTATCAGCCCATCTCGCAGCTAAATGTAGACTGTCAAATTCAGCGCTTTGATGAATGAAGGGGCCTCTGTGGCAGGAAACATGGGAACAGCTGAAATGTAAATGTCAGTCCAGACAGTGATTTGTGGGGGAAGTCTGCCTTAGTTGCAGAGCAGCAGCTGAACTACAAGTGATGTAAAGGGAGAGATGTGCAAATATATCTTAACCCTGTCCATACTGTGCATTTCTGCTCTTCAGAGGACACACTCAGTTCCCTGCTTCCTGTCAACACCAGTCAGCGAGAGTACTGCATCTCAAGTGATGGGGATGTCCTACTGGCTGGAGATTCGTGGAAGCCTAATGCATGTACCAGTTGCATCTGCAACAATGGGACTGTTCAGTGCTTCTCTCAGCGATGCCCGGCAGCCCACTGCAGAGTTCCAGTCCTGCGGAAGGGCCAGTGCTGTCCACACTGTCTAGGTAAGATAGGATAATCCTTTATTCGTCCTGCAGTGGGGGAATTTACAATGTTGCAGCATCATAGAGATAGCAAGGCACCCAGTACAAAAAATAGATACAGTATATACTGTATGGTATCTACAAGATTATAAATAATAAATAAAAAAATATGTGTTTATTGATTACAGATAATTGCACATGGAGACATTATGTTGTATTGAAAAACTCTAATAGTGTGTGGAGTTAAGTGTGTGTGTCTGTGGTGTGCTCAGAGCAGTGCTGTTTGTACAGTCTAACAGCACCAGGAAGAAAGGACCTGTAATACCGCTCCTTCACACCCTTAGGGTGGAGCAGCCGGTCACTGAAGGAGCTGCCCAGTGCTGCCAGAGTCTCATGCATGGGGTGGGAGTCATTCTGCAGCATGGATGCCTTCTGTCTCCCACCACCTGCACTGAGTCCAAGGAGCTTCCCAGGACAGAACTGGCCTTCTTAATGAGTTTTTTAAATCTCTTCCTGTCTGCCATCGAAATACTGCTGCCCCAGTGTCCCTCTGTCACTGGCTCATTGCTCAATCTCAACAAAACTACTTCACTTCTACTACCAAACTACAACTAGATCAAGTCACTGGTTCACTGGAGTACACCTTCAGGAGTTGCCTTCAGCTACTTTACTAGCCCTTCTTGAGATGAAGTGGGTGTACAGTTCCACCGTGCCTTATGCCATTAATTCATTTAAACAATTTAATTCAGGCTATTGTATCGTATCATAGACATTTTATATTCCAGTTGTACAGCATGATGCTTAGTAGTATCAGCACTAGCAGTTGTTCATATTCATTGCCGTATATTAAAATATTAAATAATTAAAATAACAAATTCAATGCAAACAAGACAATGGTCAATTTGAAGACCTATCCATTAACCAGCACTGCCACACAACAGAAAACCCAAACCTTTTTTCCTAAAGCTTGTAAGCCAAGGACAGTATTAACAAAAATCACAGCAAAAGCAAAAATGACAGAGGATGAAATTATGCAAATGTAGGTACTACTGTATTAGGCACATGCTAAAATGTGTTAGACAGGGCTGTTCCAGGATCAGGACTGGAACCCAAAATTGAAGGGCTTAATCACTCTAGGCGATACGTACCACGGCCGAGTGAGTTCACCCCCAAAGCCTGGTTCATTTAAATAGTTTGACCACTCCAGACCGCCTTGTTCCATTTACTAGTACTAATATAACCACTCCAAACCAAGGCTGAGCAAGGTAGAGTAAAGGGTGCCTGTTCCTGTTTGAAATTGGATGCATGAAATTTGAACATGATGTCAGTGATGCTGTGTCAGTAAAAGTCTTCTTATATGAGCAGCACAATTACTATCACTGTGCATAAGCTAAAAGTGAAAGGGCTTCAAATAAACCACAAAGTACAAATCTTCATTACCACCCAATCTGTACTCCATGTGTTAATTTGCAGCAACTTTTTACAGGGTCTCTTCCAGTTTAATATCTTTGGATTAGCCAATAGTTTTGCATGAAGTTCTGTGCATGACATAAGCATGTTTGGGCCTGGAACAGTCAGCATAGTGTTAGTGCAGGCCAACAGGGAGGTGGGGAGTGTCATGCTGGGGTGTGATACAAGGCTACAAGAGTGTGAGCACACTCTAAAATGAATAGTTCAACCAGTAATACAACCAGGTTAGACCAATCAGTTCCACTGAAGCCATGCACATACCATTTTCTCAAGTGATGCTAATGGTCTGACAAGTTCCTTCACAGTGACTCAGCACAAGACCGGGTCTGGGCAACGAAAACATTCCCCCGGCATCCGCATATTTACATGTCTTTCCTGTCTGCAGGGGTGTGGCACTAGGAAAAGAGAGGCAAATCACTCACTCAGCTTTGCCTTTAAAGGAAAGAAAAATGGTCGGTCACACATTGTTTGCAGTGATTTGTAGAGATTTCATCTTCTGCTTTGTTTGTTTCAGACACGGGAAAAGCCACACTTTTCATCACAACGCTGTCCTCCACAGTGTCACAATCACCCTACCATTTAGATCAACAAACCGCTGTTTTTATCAACACATCCCAGCACTCTGATTAACTGCAATGCTCTGAAGGCCATCTAGCGATAAGACTGACGACTTTGCAACATTCCTTTCCATGATTAAAGATGTCTGTTTTTTGTTTATCCATTCTACAGAAGTCACGACAACCTCAGTGCCAATGATGGTGTCAACCTCAACAACTAGACCCAAAGCCAATGCCACCACCATTACTACTGAAAGTGGAACTATTCTGATTACCACGCATGCAGTGCCTCCCGTCATTGCAATCACAGGTAGTGCCCAGTTACAAACACCACTACATCACCACCCATAATCATGCCAGTTGAGTAGCTCCATCCAGAATCTTGTTACGAACACAAAGAGGGATTTGTTACAGTATTGGTCCTGCCTTTACTGCCCTCAGCTTATCCCAAAGAGTTGATGAGCGTTGGCATACTGTACAAGTGAGTTGGACAGCTGGATAAACGAGCTACATGTGAACTTCCACACATGCCGAGTTAAAAGGCAAAGATGTGTGGATCACGAAAAATTGAGATCTGCCCATAATAGATTGCAGATCCGGCCATGCTAGTACAGAAACAACATCTGACATATCTGCATGCGGAGTGAAGTCCCACGCTGGGAGACCTACCAAGAGAGACCTATGTTGTTTTCAGTTCAGTTGATTAGAATGTGTATACATTTCCAAATGTTTGTAGTAATCTGACATTTCGTGTGAAACTCTCGTCTTCTAGAGGATAGGGGTCTGAGCAAAGACGCCCCGAGCCAAACAGAAATGTCCTTCATCTACCAATCGGCCGCCTGGATTCTGGCTGGACTCCTCTTGGCTATAGTCATCTTCCTCATCGTAGCCATTCTTATCAACAAGAAGAAGAAGTGGGTTCAGATGTCCTGCTACAGTGCACCCAAAAAGGTGGGCTTTTTCTAAAGCATGTACTTTTGTGTTGACAAGAATATCCTGCCAGGCTCATTAGCCACAGCAAAAAAAAAAGGATAGATTCAGTAAATCGAGTTGTTGGAGATGATTAATGAGCCATCGTTAGTGAATACTAGATTTTCATGACTTTAATTGAGATGTATGTATTTATCCTCCACTGACTATGTGGGCAGTGAATTACTAGCAGACAATACTACACGTTTTCAGGAGTATTTCTCACCCCTGTCCCACAGAATGAAATTATGGCGTCATGGGAAATGTAATTAATCTCAGCTTTTATGAGATCGTGCTCCAGCTAAGCATTCACCACACACAGCTACTAAGACATGCAGAGTAGAAAAAGCTGGCAGGTCTTACCTCCTGGCCTGAAAGCGAGCAGTGTTCCTTTAATGAAACCTTTTGGAATCTTTCCTGTTTCCCTTCCCTAGGCCGTGATCCTGAAGAAGCACGTGAACAAGAACTCCGTTGTGTACATGGAGCCGTCCAAGGAGAACAAGTTCCAGAGCGTGAAGAACGACTGTGGCATGACCTTCTCCCCAGACGTGAGCTCGCCCTGTGGGGAGCGGATCAGCATCCCGCGGGCCAAGCTCAGCAACGGACAAGCAAGGGTCCAGCGCTAACATCTCCGAGGTCACCTGGCAGGCCTTCAGGATGCTTCCTTTCATCTCCCCTCCATTTCACACACATCCATGGAGCTCATGAGAGAAACTCTTACCACATGCTGAGGATTCTTCTGCCTGCCGTCGATTCACACAAAGCTCTTTGGTCTCCCGTGGAGGAAAGAAGTATTGTGAAACTTGTGATGTCTTGTTTTATAACATTGTTGTTTTGCCTCTTGTACAATGTTTGGAGCTTTAAAGCCTCTGCGTTGCTATCTCAGAAGCAACAAGGATGGGGAACTGTACTTTTGATCCTTCAGTGCCATATCGGTCCTTGCTGGAGAGATTGCATACAGCCTATGTACTTTTGACTGAACGTCTCCACAGATACTGCTTCTTTAAAGACGATTACATTTGCTATAAAGATTTACCATCAGAAATGCTTTAGGTCAGGAGATCTGCTCCAAGGGTTTGCTCAGGCAGTTGTTTGTGTAAACTTCGCTGGATGTCCATTCCGAGTGACATATATAAATGACAAGTTCCTGGCGGATTTTTTTTTTTTTTTGGACTTTGGCAGTGGAAATATAATTGGACCCTGCTCTGGCTGGACAATATACAGAACTTAGACAAACAGTAAAGTCTGGTGCCATGAACGAGGAGGGGAAAAGACTCCTGATCTCTGGTTTACATTTGATACATTTCTAGTTCCAAGTGTATTACCTGTAGTCTTAGTCACTTCTACGCTTTCTGTTATGGCTTCCTCTCAATTGGTTACGTACAGCAATTAAGGACAAGGGTCACTGTGGTGTAATAATGTCGAAACCGTGCCTCAGAAATACAAAACCGTTTAATTGTTCCAGTGGAAAGATGATAACTGGATGCATCTGTCTCTTGTAAGGTAGCAAGAAATTCCTGCAAATCATTAAGTCATAAGCAAACTCAACACAGCTGTCCAATCCGACTAGCACACTGACAATGACAAGATTCAGAGAGCAGAGTTGGCTTCGTTCAGCATCTCAGCTCTGAGGCACCAAGGCCAGGACGATTTTATCCTTTACGTAAGCAAAACGACGGAATGCACACATTCAATTTACTAGGTGATAATGATTCAATTTCCCTTATGGCCACTCTAAATACTGCCCTGATTACCCGAAAACTGACCCAGAGGATTAAAGTTGACTGAATGTCAACTCCACAAAACAACTCGGGATACAACACAGAACAGAATTGCTCCATCAGGACATGTTTAAAACTAAAAACTATTCCTGGGCAAACTGATGTGCAGACAGGGATAATCATCATTAGTATGGTAAACAACCTGAGTAAGCATTGTATTTTTCTGTGGGCTTCTCTGTTTCAAGTGCAACAGAAGAAGAAAACCTAAGCTTTCAGAGTGCTACAACACTAGTAGTACTAGGATGATTTTGGAGACAGATTTACTTGTTAGTTACTGTAATGAGAAGAAAGAAGAGACACAGTGAGACTCTCAGCCACTGACTCAAAACCAGTGGAGGAGGCCATTTACAGATTGTATTACCTACATGTAAAAAGGTAGATAAACCATAGATGAAGAGTACATTATTTATTTTTTCACATAGTTTATTTATTAATACTAAACTCTAGTTCGAGTAAAGGAGATTTGTGTTGTTTGGATGTTGACGGAAACCTTAGTAGCCAAAGCTGCTGTACATTATTGATTTTGTAAACCATTTCCATTTCTATCAGCTTTTTATTCTTCAAGCTTATTTATTTTACTTTTTTTTGGCAAAACTGTAAATACATATTTCTTAGATGTTTTAAAGTAACATTTACACTTATTTTGGAAAAAAAAATAAAAAACATTGTGTGACCACTGTCCCAAGGGTTCATTTTCAAATGCTACTCAAATTGTGACCCAGCACCAAACATCTGTGGTTTAATCTCGACACACTGACTTGCAGACTAATTAAGTCTGTTGTCTGCAACAGGATCTGGATGATGAGGCAATCACCATTATGATGCTTCTAACAAAGAAGACAGGAAAGGTCCGACAGAGTCAAGAGGATCAAAACAATTTAATGTCGCTGAGAGAGGCGTGAAATGTTGGTGTTTACATCATTCCATTCTGGAACCTTTGTGCCTAGTTACACATTCAAAGAGTACAGCTTTTTGTTGAAGAAGAGAACATGATTTATTATGTCTTTTCCAGAACTTAATACATTAGCAAGTGTGAACACTTTTGGAATCCTCCTGTCTGTTATATGAAAATAAAGATTGACCAAAAAAATATATGCTGAGATTCCAAATGTTGCAAGTATACAATGCAAAGTTTTTAAATTGGTAAATACTGGACCCCCATTATAACACTCATGATCCATTCATACCTTTGGCATCCATTTGTAAAACTACTTCATTTCAGAAGCTGTAAATCTCCCAAGAACAGTCTGAAGAGAGTTCTGTCATCTGGTGAGCAAAATATCATCAGGTTTACAGAAGAATCTTGTAGTAGTCGTCTCTGTAACTGTATAAGACCACCACCGCAACCCTGCAAAGAAAAGAATACTTTTAACTCATGTTGAAATAATAAACTCGAACAGTGTCTTCAATTCATCAGCAAGGTACGCGCCTGCCAACAGATCTGTGCCATAACATCTCCATTGTTCTTCTCTGAAGCTAATTTGCAAGTAAACATAGCCTCCATACTACTAGGACTGTACGAGCAAACAAAAGTAAATTAGGAACAACTGTTGAGCCTATTTTATGAAATCTCCTGTAGATGCCAAACACATCCTTGGTTCTACTGCTCCCCACAAAGCTGTTCAGTTCTTATTGTTTGTTTGTTTTTAGCTTCAAGTCGAAAATTCTCAAATCTCTTGTGATGGCCTTCTATTTGTGGTATTTTTGGAGCCTGAACTAGAAAACCCTGACATACATACAAAAAGGAAAACAAATCGAACAGGTTTGGCAGAAGATTTCACAAACCACATCAATATGAGCTGGAGGCTGTTCTTTTTTCCCCCCCAGATGCCAGTTAGACTTTCCTGATATACAAGTCTAGCAAACACCTCATGGAAACAATAGAACATATCTATGAACATCACACATCTAGAACACATCAGAGCAGATCATCCAAACCAAGAGGTAATGTATATATATGACCCCTGTCTGAGGAGGTTCAGCAGTCAGATGGACAAAAGTCCAAAGACTTGCTCTATTGCTTGCATTGTGTTACGCTATACCCCTAGACCTTTACATTGTAGTGTTGACTGATCAACAAGCTCTATACAAGTTAAGGGAGCCATCAGTGAAAGTCTAAGTACTCCATTAAAATCTCAAAAGTGTATGAAGTGATTGAAGGCCAAAAATAATCATTTCAATGTTGAAATATTTTAGATAATATACTAAAGTAATTGACAAAGATGAAATCAGGTTATTTGTCCTATTTTGATGATGGCTTTTGCACACGTATTCAAGACGAAGTGCAGTCCAGGGGCAGGCAATCCCAGTCCTAGAGTGCAAGCTTCCTGCAGTTTACTGACTCCCTGCTTTAACAGACCTACTAATTAACAGGCAATTACCAGGCGAGTTGAATCAGGTGGAAGAGCACTAAACTGTGCAGGAGTCTGGCACTGCAGAACCAAGGTTACCCAACCCTGCTCTAGTCAGATACTGTGCAGGAACAAAAAATGTATTTCAAGATATAAACATGGGCTAGTCAAACAGCCTCTTTTTAAACCCAATTGTTTGGGGATTTTTTTTCTGCCCAACTTGTAAGTGCAAATTACCCAATCCCCATCTCTCCCTTTCACATACAAGAAAGACTTCCTCCGATACATGCGAAGCAAGCCACAGCCTCTTTTTTAAGATCTGCCATCATTGCATCATTGCTGGGCACCCAATGCACTCAGAGGAAAGCACTGGAGCTTTGATACAATGGCTGTCGCGACCAGCATCGCTTCGAGTGTGATGTAGAGAGACAGCTCCATCGACCCAATCAGAGAACGCATGGCCAATTTTACACTCTCAGACTCGGGATGCTGATGGCAAACTACATAACCTGGGATTAGAACCTGCGGTCCTCAGATCATAGTGCTAGCACTATAGAGACCCTGACACCCTCTTTCTGACAACACAGTCACATGGAATTTGGTCAAATGTTTTAAACGTATACATAAATTGGTTCTAATTAAAATTTGATGGCAGGACAGAAATATGATAAAACTTTAATCAGACCTCAGAAGTACACTATAGAGACAGCGTTAATGACATGCCTCTTTGTTTTTCCTGAAATCAAGGGTTTTTAAAGAGTTTATCCTGTTTTTTTTTTTTTTTACTGTCTCTACTGTCAAAAGAAGACCTTTTACCAGATCTTTGACTGCATTCAGTGACAAAACTGTTAGTGAGGTGAGGCTGTTGTATGTCCACCTCACCTCATCCTAAAAATATTCAATTACTGGATGGAGCACCATCATTACAGTAATCACGGTTCCTCTACCCCACAGGTCAATGTTGGGGGCCTTTATACCCCTCTAGCCCAGGCCTGGCTTTAGGCAAGGGTTTATCTGCTCAAGAGAGTCCTATTGTACTGACAACATTTCTCTACAGAGACTAGACAAGCTGGGTGTGTCTGGGTCAGCAAAGGAGTGCTACTTAAATTAACTGAATGCTTTCATTAGAAGGGGTGTCAACAAATATTTGGACAGTGTAATCTTAGGATGTAATGCTAATATTCTAATGAACACTGAAGACATCCTTGTAAAATCCCTTGCCTGCTTCTGCAGGAAAAACTGACAGTGTGAGCACAGAGGATTAAGTTCATCTTTAGCAAAAGGTAAGCTTTTATTTAGTTAGTGCATCAAATGTCAACATGGCCAGTTGGATGCGTGGACAATTAAAACAAAGAAACAGATGAAGTGACAAAAATCAAGGAACAGACAAACGGGCAAACATACAGACTAATGAGAGGACATCGGATCAGCAGAGTCAGGCAAGTTTCCTAACTGGTCAGCTTTGTTAAGATAGTTAATTCTGTTAATTCTGCTCCCTAGATTTTGCCTGGTAGGTTTCTCTGGAACAGAGTGAGAGGTTGCTGAATGTATAGCTTTGTATTTCAGTGTGGGTGGAAGAAAACTTATCATCCCTATGACTGGTAAGAATAAATGGATATATATATATATATATATATATATATATATATATATATATATATATATATATGGCTTATGTATTCATGGAAGTGAAATAAAAGGTTAATGGACGTATTGGTTAATGGAATGCTATTAATGCAGCATACCTTGTACATGTATACTGAGTGCCCACAAGAGAAAGATCAACCTAATTAGAAAGAAAACATGGATTTGGGTTTCCTGAGATTTTCAATATTTTGCACACTTGGGCAGATGTCACTGCTTTAGCAGAATGGGAAGCCCTACCAAGATGTACTGCAAATGTATACCTTTTAAGGATTTTGAACCGGTGGATCTCTTCACAGATGGACTTCAAGTAGCGCTGTTTGGGAAGCTTTGACAGCAAGTGTTTGACGCTGAAGTTGAATTGCTCGTCTCCATCAAACTGAATGAAGGAGAGATGAACAGAACAGATGATAGACAGTGGACTTATTCAAGCTAACGTTGCCAAAAAAAAAAATCATATCCCAATATATTTTAGCTGAATAGTGACATATACAATACGATATGATGTGAAAAATACAATGTGAAAAAATTAGAACATGAAATCCTTTCAATCTTTTTGGCTATTTTAAACATTCTTTATACACTTCTTTTTAAGTTGCATTCACCCTCCATAGTGTGTACGCAAGAATGTGAATGGAATCGGAGGGGAGCAGAGGATTAAATCAAATAAAATCAAATTTATTTGTATAGTTTACAATTAATATTCTTACAATCAGACCTGGAGGAACAAACCTTAGGAGGAACCAGGCCCACCTGGGGGACCCATCCTCCTCTGGTCAATCTACTTATACATTATTGATGAGGGGCACTGGACCACCATATATTTGCTGTAAAGTTCAGGTGTACTGGTGCATGTAAATTTCTACATAGTCTATGAAGACAGGAAGGCATCAAGTCCAAGGCAAGATGGGAAACTATTCCACTAAATGTCAAATCAAATCAAAATTTATTTGTATACTGCGCTTCACAACTGATGTCACAGAGTAACTTTACAGAAATAAAAAAAAAAAAAAAAGTCAACACACGAACAAAGGATAAGAAATAGACCCCCAAGTGAGTAAGCCAAAGGGTGACAGTGGCAAGGAAAACTCCCTCAGAGCTGGAGGAATAAACCTTGGGAGAATCCAGGCTCACAACGGGGATCCTTCCTCCTCCGATGAAAGTACTTATACATAGTTATTTAGTGGAAACTGAACCCTCACACGTCTGTTCTAATACTGAGGTGTACTGGTGAAATGTTAGTTCGCTAGTAGACATAAGAGTAACAGTAGCAACTAATTTGGGTCTTTGTAAATTTCTACATAGTTGCTGATGATGGGTGGGCAACTAGTCCAGGTTCAGTAGCCGGTGGGCAGCGAGTGTGAATGGGTGGCAGGAAGCTCGAGATCCGTCTCAGGCCAGTGGGCCATCAATACAGAAAAGGCAGAGATTTAGGAGGAGGAGCTGAGCACAGGGGGCGGAGTGGGAAAAAAATGTGCAAGATTGAAACGTTATTTAAAAACTTAAATTCAATATAAAATATTGTCTCAGACCATATTTCACTCTGTTTATATCCCAATATCAATATAAATATTGATAATATCAATATCAATATCAATATATCACCCAACCCTAACTCAAACTACTTTTCAGTAAAACTGTTGAGCATAGAGTAATGATCCATTACATCATTGATGTTATTGTAAGAAAAAAGTAAATAACAAAAACCTTGTTTCTGACAGATTTCTCAACACAGTGTATTATGAGAGTCAGACGTGTGCCTTTGCATATAATTGTATATTTTACAGAATTCTAAAACATTGGTTTGGAGAACTGAGCCAAGCCAAATTAGTCACACTGCGGCCTGGCTCCCTGAAGCATAGGTTCGAGCATTGTGCATTGTCTTTTGCCTCAAACCCACAGAGAGTGTGTTTCTTTTCACGCCCTGCTGTGATGTGTGTTTGTAGACAAGCCGTCCATTCATACATTTGGTGTAATACGTCAGTCTGTGTCAATTACATTTCTCATCTGGATATAGATTTCTTTGCACTGCATAATTGCTGTGTTTTTCTCTTATTCAAACAAAGACCGGGGGACCCTATTCCACTGCCCAGCCCTGGAAGCCAGACAAATTCCGTCGTCTTCCTTCTTTTCAAGTGGTTCATTCATTTCTGGTGCTGAGAAAGAAATGGAAAAACGACTGGAGGAGAGGGGTTCCCCCTCCCCATAAGAAACAGGCAGAACCTCCACATCCCTGTTTCCTTTATACTTTGCACACCAGACAGGATCACCCCCTCGTTTTTCTTTTTTCCTGTTTGTGTTTCTCACATGGCTTTCCCTTCCTTTTCAGTCTGGAATGCAATTTATTTACTTTCAATAGCTCATCATAACAGTTACATACCTCCAGAGACAGGAAGTTGATGAGGGTTTCCTTGGGCAAGTCAACCTGGGAGTGAAGGGAAACAAGGTTGCTTTCACAACACAATGGATTCTTATCTGAGAAGCACTATGTACACAACACATGCCACCATCACCACATAAACACACTGTACCAGGCAACAGGAAGTTTCCAAACTGTCTTAGCATTTCTCTGCTGGGACAACAATTACAAAACGCCTGCCAATTTCCAGTGACAACAGATACCAACAGAGACTGTGGAGAGAATTCAGATGGATGAGTAAGTCCATTTTGAATTTCCATGTGTTACTTGAACAAAGGTCATTATTTCACAAAATGATTCTGCTCTATATAAAAGACATGATTGATTAATAATCTATAAGGAAGGGCTGCGGCTGCTATTTACACTTATTTACTTTTAAGTATATATTACTGGTGCACTGAAATACTGAATATGTTAAGTGGCCATCGCATCAATAAACAGCAAAGATGCTGAATAAAATAAATGCTAAACAAATAATAGTAATAAAAGTAGTAGAAATAGTAATAGTAGTAGTAATAGTAACAGTAATAATAGCAGTAGTAATAATAGTACTACTAGTATTGGTAACAGTAATAGTAGCAGTAGAGTAGTAGTAATAATAGTACTAGTAGAATAGTAATAGTAGTAACAATAACTGTAATAGTGGTAGTAACAGTAATACTAATGGTAATAGTAGTAGTGATAATAGTAGTAGTAGTAGTAACTGTAATAGTAATAGTAAGTAATAGTCATTAGTAATTGTACTTTTTTAAACCCCTGTGTTGTCCACACACAGTGATACACACATACTACACAGTGAATTTAACAGGGGGCAGTGAGCACACATGTCCGGAGCAGTGGGCAGCCCTATCTTCAGCACCCAGGGAGCAGCTGGGGAGTTCAGTGCCTTGCTCAAGGGCACTTCAGTCATGTCCTGTCAGTTCTGGGATTCAAACCAGCAACAAGGCTGGTTCCCTAACCACTAGGCCACATCTGCTCCAAACAGTAATAGTAGTAGTTATAGTCATAATAGTACTATTAGTAGTAAAAGTAATAGTAACAGTTATTGCAATAGTAGTAGCAGCAATAGTAGTACTAATAGTAATAGCAGTAGTAGTAGTAATAGTACTAGTGATATTAGTAACAGTATTACTAGCAATAATAGTGGTGATAGTAAAAATAATATAAATATTACTAGAAGTGACAGTGACAGTAATAGTAGCAGTAGTATCAGTACAATTTTAGAAGTAACAGTAATAGTAGTAGCAGTAACAGTAGTAGTAGTTGTAGTAGTAGCATTAATAGTATTATGAGTAACAGTAATAGTAGTAATAGAAACATATTGCTGATTAGAACTGTGAAGATTTCACTTGAAAACACTGTGGATATTCAGGATGTGGTAAGTCACCATTGTGGCATTAATCTGTGTTCGCAGTTCCCAGACCAAGGAACAAATAGTTTCAGAAATTCAGTAAAATCTTTCAAAACAATCTCAAATATTGATATTTTATTGTAAAAAAAAAAAACTCAAAGGGTTGAGTCAAACATTTATTTCACTTGTTTCAAGTGTAACGAATTAAATTCCTACCCCCAACAAAAAAGATGAAAATGAAAGACCTAAAGTTTCAAGCTAAAGTTGATAGTGTGAGGTACCTGGTCACTGAGAAGTTTTATTATAAAACTATTAAAGCTGGAATATTTTTAATGAATGAGTCCATCTTTGTGATTTTACAATAAAATTTGAATAGATTTCCAAAAAAACTGAAATAAACTACTGACTGATGTGAGCAAGACTATATTGAGAAGAGGTTCAGAATGTACATTTTCCTTCACTTTTGATTAACTGCCTTTGAAACTACCTGAATTTCTGGTGTGACTTTTGTCTTGTCTCACTCCTTGTCTTTCCACAGTCTGATAAAGAAAAAAAAGAAAAAACAAACACACACTTACAGCCAAAACCTCTATGTCATTACTCTTGTTCTGCAAGTTGCTACCAAGATTTTGCAGTCTGGTTTGGATCTGGAAGGAGAGGGAGAGAGGGAGAGAGAGAGAGAGAGAGAGAAAGAGAGGGAGGGAGGGAGAGGGAGAGAGAGGGAGAGGGAGGGAGAGGGAGAGAGAGAGAGAGGTTACTCCCATGATCACTATAAACGTCAGTGGAAAACAAAAAGCCTTGCCTGCATCATGGCTCAGTGAGAGGCAGTTAACTCTGCTTGGCTCTCAGAACATTAAGTCTGTAAAGGCTGTTGATGCTTCACTCCAGCTCCAGTGCCAGGTCAGCGAGCCTCAGCCTCAGCACTCCCTTCAATCAGTAATTCTGCCATAGCAAGTGATCCATGTCAATGTACTTGTGCCAGAGTGGCCATGCCAAATGACTCTGTAGTTTACTAATTGGGCCTAATATAACAGGGCCTTTGAGGTGGGGAATAGGGGGTGGGGCTGTGGTAACATTTTTATATGTATTTTGTGGATAAAAAAAAAAACCTGCTGTAATGATACTGTGGGTTTTCAAATAGGTTAGACTTTTTCTTTCTTTCTACCCACATGTGACAAATGACTGCAAGCTGGACGTGTATAAGCTCCCATTACTTTTTAGCTACATGAGCATTATACCTCCAGCACAAAACTATAAAAGCAAATTTTACACACCAGAAATGACTTGGCTGAGTGACTACATTTGTGATAAAGGAAAAAACTGACTTTAACCAAATTATCGTGTTAAAGGGAACTCTGACTAAGCTAAATAAATATTTGTTTTGAACAACAGACATATCCCTTTATTTACAGGTTGCCATTATTAGTGGAGCAAAGAGGAGAATACCAAATATCTTATTTAACTTAAATATATCATTCACTTGTTCCACCTTTAGCTAGAGCTAAACATGACAGATTACCAACTAATCAGAGATGTCTAACTTTTTGTTCTGAGACCCCAATTGTTGATAAGTGCGACTGGGCACCCCAAACTAGGTAAGTTGGTTAGTTAGTTAGTTAGTTATTTAAATAAATAAATACAGCTTCCTTATTGGTACGTTCAGGATGAATTGTAACAAGGTGACATTGGAGTTTGCATGGCTTCAGAACATTATTAGATAGAATCTTCAAGCACAATGTGCACAATGTGCCACCTGCCATTGCTATGTTTAATTTTCTGCAAGTTCTTTACCAACATTACTTTCACTTGATGGAACAGGACCTTTTTGTGACAAGCATATTATGGTACATATTTAATTTTTATTTTATTTTTTTTATTAATTTTTTATTTTTATTTAATTTAATCATCATTATTACCATTAGCACCATTTTTAAGTTAGAATAAAGTTAAGACTACATAAATGTACAAAACTGAAAATTATACACAAAGGATACACTCATTATTTTGTGGCTCCCTAGTGGCCCCTTGGGGCCCCTCTTTTCTAAATGATATAAACATTCATTTGTTTTAACCTTGACACCATTACAAACCTGCGTCTCATAGCGGCGCCGGGTGCTGGCTGAAACCTTCTCCGGCGTAACCAGGTTCACGTTCATGCTCATCGCAGCACTGCCTCCATGCTGCTCTGATGATCCTGGCACACAAAAAACACAAACATACATGATGTCAAAGCCTGTGAACCTGAAACAATGCATCTAATTTTCTTTCTGAGTAGATTTTCTTGCATAACTAATTAAATCAGCACATCCAGGGTATGAGAAAGTCGAAATACCAGCAGCAGTGTGAAATGTAACACAATCTTCACTGTCTTTGGAGCGAACTCACTTGTGGCCTTGTTGCTTTTGGGAAACAAGTTAATAAAAGTCCCTCAGCAATGTGAGAAGAGGATGTGAGAAAAGACACAACATAATATGGAGAGAAAAAGGCTTAGGAGTCAAACCCACATCATACTCCAGTGGCAAAACCACTCAACAGAGGATCATAAATTCTGCTTAGTACAACCCTTTGAAAGGGTACTTAAAAGTACAAAGCACATAGTCACAGACCATGAGAACTTCAGGACACCTAGTTTTTCAAATTGGTTTTAAATAAATGAACATGCTCTTTTTGGCACGTTGCAAAAACACATTAAAAAGAAACTGTAAAAAAAGAAAGGAACAACAGAAAAAAGCCCCACCAAATCCCACACATTATTTTTATATTGTTGTGATGTCAGCAGTCAAAGTTACAGCTGTGTAAACCATGTTTGAGCCAAAGGATTTCAAATATCAGTGCTTAACAATACTGTAGTAGGTCAAAACATTATTTAGAAAAAACAAACTAAAGCATTACACACACGTATTAGTAAATCAGTGATTTATATCAGTATTTCCCCAAAAGTCATTGCAGGACACTTCACAAAATGCTATCCCATGTGAATGTTACAACATGTTTCTCTCAAGAAATGTGAAGCCAAATAAACAACAAACATACTACTTTGGAAAACCCACTAATATAATGCAATTGGACAGCTTGGAGGACAACAGTAGGACAGCAACCCAACGTCTGTTTGCTATGATTGTGCTGAAGTAATCATGGGAGAAGGAGGGCCACCCAGACAGAGCAAGACCATATAAGGTTTTTTGGACTGTTTGTGGCATTACCAAGGACACAATACCTGCTCATTCACAGTTTCTTCTGAAATCAAAGATATTCAAATGAGTTTATCCTGCTAATTGTCACCACTGTCAAGGAAATACTTTCTACTATATTAAGAATGTCTGATACCTGAGTTTACCAGCAATGATCCCTTAGGATTCTGGAGAGAAACTCCCTCCGATATATCTCTGGTGGGAACAAATCAACAAACAACATTCAGTTCGCCATGTTAAGATTTCCTCCAGTGACATGCAAAGCTGGCGATATTAAGATGACTGTAAAGAATCAGTGCATTGCTATTTACCGGCTTCTTTCTTCAGAAAGCTTGATCCGACATTTCTGAATGATGTGATCCACTAGGTCAGAATCAGGAATCCTCTTTTCCAACTGACGGTCCTTTTCAAAAGATTTCACCTATAGAACCAAAAGAAAGAGAAGAACAGTTAAAGATGGCCTCAGCATCTACAGTGTATATGAATGAAGGAACACTATTTAAAAACACTGAAAAAGGCCTTTTTCAATAATCTGCCTTGATTTTACAAAGTCAAAGGCATGTTATGGGAAAGCCTATAAAAGCTACAGAAAGGCAAGCTGTGTAACTTTTACACAAGTGCAAAAACAGACGTTTCCTTGGTGTTTACCTTAAAATAACTGCCCTCTTTTTCAGAAACCAGAACCATGAAGGTAATCCCAGCGAGTCTGCACTGTTCCATAAGAGTCTCCTGAGACTGCAACATATACAACAACATTTATCTCTAAATATTCAAAGCAAAAACACAAAAAAAATATAAGCATATTCTATAGCTTTGAAAAAATGGTTTTAATTATTTAATATTGGGTTTGAAACAAAAAATCCACTCGTGAATTTCCAATTTAATAGGTGGTAAAATAATTTGGTAATTTCAAATCAAATGAAAATAAAGTTTATTTGTTGCCATATCCACGGTCATACAGCTAGCAGACAAATGGTTTGATAACTGCCAGCTCACATGAAAAAAGGTGGATGTGTGTACACACAGACAGCCTCTATTAAGCAAAAATAAAAAGTGAATAACCAACATTTAATGAAATTTGATACAAAATGACTCCAAAATTTACAAATTAAATTTATGCTAAAAAGTGAAAAATAGTGGATATGAATAATTGCCCTTTTATATAAATAAATAATTTTCCACTTCATGTCCACTTCCATGTTCCATGTTGTCCCTCTCAATCTCTTTGTAAATCAGATAAATGGGAAACTTCAGGTCTACATGAGAAAGGCAGGGGTTTCTGATTTACAACCAGCCAATAAGCTTACAGAATACGATTGAATGTAAATGCCATGTAAAATCTGAACTAGCTGGGACCCTTTGTTTAAAAAGTGCAATAAAAATATATAGTAAATGTAAATCCTTCATTTTAATCACAATTGCTCAAAAAGTGTTTCATCTTGCTGGTTGTGTTAAATGCTGCATGCTTATTTCCAGTATCACAGGCTGTTTTCATGCATTTGCGTACTGTGAATTCCAAGGGTTAGGATTAGGGTTAGAAGAAATAAAACCTCCTTGTCTTTACCAGATTTCTTAACCTTAATTTCTTAAATTTCTTAAATTCTTAATTTATGCTGTGTAAATGAACACTTGAATAATCTTACAACTGCAGACATCTGATTATGAATGGATTATTGAGTACATGTAAACACACTGGTTATCATGGCTTGCATTTGTCTGCAAAACTGTGGCCCATGTTGTATATTTTAGCACATTTTGTCAAAGAATCACTGCATGAAAACTACGTACACATAACATTAAAAAGAAAACATTAGTTTCAGTTAAATCAGACTTAAATCAGAGTAATTGACAACTTTTTTTACATTCGACAATTGAAAGGTTCATCCTGAAAAGGGTCACAGTAGATCCAGAGCCCATCTGGAGTCATTGAGCGCCAGGCAGGAATATCCCCTGGACAGAGTGCCAACCGATCTCAGGGTACCGCACACATGCTCACACCCAGGGGCAATTCATCAGCCATTTGTATTTTTGGGAGGTGGGAGGAAACTGGATGACCAGTAGAAAACAGCACAGACACAGGGAGAACACACCAAACTCAGGACCCTGATGTTGTGTGACACTTGCACCTTTTACTTAAGTGTTACCAAAATTTGTTTCATTTAATGACAAGCATCACAAATTAACATTAGCTTGGTCTAACAAGCAGAGAATAAGTGTTGATAAAACCACTAAGACTGGCCCCACTGCTGAATTAACTCCTTCAGAATGAACAGTGGAATGTTTGGCTAGAACAGAGGCAACACAGCCACGAAGTCTGCATATAGGATGCTCACTCACCCATGTAAGACCAGTACTCTGTTTGTATGTGAGAGTGATAGAGAGCAATATGTCAGCAGATTCCTCAGGAACCATTCACCTGAATTTCCATGAAGGTGAGTCATAAGTGTGTACATTGATCAGTGTGTGGTTGGGGGCAGATTTATCTTCATCACATCTGCTGGTGTGATGTCGGCTTACAGCTCAGTGAGCATGCAGTAGACAGCTCTCCGTGATGTAAACATCATTGTGCACTCAGTGACCCAGTCACTGTGCAACCGACCCTGACAGCTCCTGTCAACAAACCTGAACACACACCCTCACTCACAGTAAACAGTTAAACCTGTCAAGACACCTAATCCTCCATAACAATGGCATTATTCAAATGACACTGATCAGCAATAAAATAAATGCCAGTGATACAAAATGAAGAGAATAACATTATCTCAGTGTCAAGGGGCGAGATGTTTATATTTGGCAGCAAGTGAACATCCTTGACTTTGATGTGTTGGAAGCTAGACAACTGGGTCTGAGCAGAAGACTTGTGGGGTGTTTCTGATATGCAGTGTAGGGCTGGGTGATAGGGACAAAAAAAAAAAAAACATATCCCAAAATATTTGAGCTGAATGGTGATATACAATAAAATATATGATGTGAAAAACACAATATGAGAAAATTAGGACCCTTTACTATATTTCAACATAAAATAAAAGCTTAATTTCTTCTTTATACACACAAAGTTTTATGCCCCCCCCCTCCATAATGTGTATGTGAAAATGCAAATGGGGCAGAGGGGAGCAGAACAGTGGAGAACAAACAGTGAACGGGTGATAGGGTCAGGAGTGCCCAAGGCAAACTACAATAGTAAAGGATACTAAAGAAACCTGCAGACATGCTATTTTGATATACGCTGTATCAGAAAATGCACCCAGTAGATGTATAATAGGGTTTTTGGATAGGCTAAATCATAAAATAAGGGTACAAAATGTAATTGAGGTGATAAAAAATAATAATTGTTGTATTTTTGTAACATTCAAGCAGCTAATAACAGCTGCTAAGTACACTCCGATTGTATAGTGTACCTATAATAGGCTACACACCGTATCTGGAACAAGTCTATTGTAACTGACTTTTCAAAACTTTCTTGATGGAATTGTGCAGCCTTTCAGAAAAACAGCTATTAGCTGACAAACTGATTAAACTAATTGTTGAAGTGAAATTCAGTCACAAGCGAGTTTAGGTGCCCAGACTGCCCAGAACCCTCACGTGATATGTTTTTGTTCTACAACAGAAGACACACAGGCTATAAATGCCAAAGATATAGTTAGAATGTTAATGCCAGATGAAACAGGCTCACAGTTAACTACAAAAAAATCTATAGCAACAGCCATGGCCTCAAGATTAGGGAAGCAGACTTGGGTTTGCCCTTGACATAAATCTAACCAGTTGAATACTGGGTGCTGAGGTGGCTGCCCACTACACCACATGTTTTCATCAATAGTGTTGTGTTCACTGGGTGGGTTAAATGCAGTGTTTGAAAAATATTGTACTGCTGGTTAAAGCCAATAAAGAGGGCTTCGTTTTAAAGCAGTAGCCAGAGCCATCTTTAAACTAAGACACTTTCAGGTCATACATAACAGAAGCTTGGCAGCTACAGGTTTGTTGCTAAAGTACAGATAATGTGCCATGGATGATTGTTTACACCTGGGATCATCTGATCGCACTGAAGCCAGCTGCCAAAGCAACCAGGACAGCTAACATTCCTAAGGACAAATATAGAAGGAAGCTGTAGGTGAAACTCCAGAAAAACAGCATGGAGGACATTTGGAGTGAAGACCATGGAGAGGCTCATCCTAGACAAGCTGCAACCCATAATCAAGCAATATCTGGACCCCCTCCAGTTCACCTAGCAGCCCCACCTGGGAGCTGAGGATGCCATCATGCACCTGCTTGACTGAGTCTATGCTCACCTGCACAAGCCTGCCAGCACTGTGAGGGTCATTTTTTTTCTTCTCCAGTGCATTCAATACCATTCAGCCTGCTCTCCTTTGTGACAAGTTAACAGAGATGCAAGTAGACACCTCCTTGTATCCTTGATTGCTGACTACCTGACTGGCAGACCACAGTATATATGCCTGCAGCACTGTGTGTCAGAGGAGAGGAGGATGCTGTCTAAACTGCTTGGACAATGATTCCCACCCACTGTACCAAACAGCGATGAGTCACAGGAGCACTTTCAGTGCAAGACTCATCCCACCAATGTGCACTACAGAGTGCCACAGGAGGTCCTTCCTACCTGTGGCCATCAACCTCTATAACTCCTCCCATAATGGGTGACCACTGCAAACCACTATGGTTCACTTGTGAAAATTATTAATTTCACTTATCTCTGCAATAACTCTAGACGTTCATATTTACTTATCATCATAGCCATTGGCTTTTTTCACAAGGAGTTTATTTTGTTGATTCAAAGTATTTTTTCTGCTTATTCTTTTAATTATTCTGTTGTTATTTTTATTACTGTTCAATTTTTATATTTTATATAGATGGGTGCAGATTTAAGGAACATAGATTAAAAACTAATCATAGTCCCAAAAATCATATTCCGTGATGTCTCTTCATCAACTTTTAAAAGCCAAGATGGCCCTGGCTAGCACTGTGCCATCTTACGCAGAGGAAGCAAGTCCAATTATCCCCATTCAGACTCCTAGTCACGGATGGCTGTGAAACATAATGGCTTTCAATGCTTGTTCATAACAAACATCAAGCCGGAGCTTGTAGGAATACTCAGCTTAGACTGGACCACCAACAACACAGCAACAAAACAATGTATGAAAGAAAACAAGCAACCAATTCATAGTAACAGAATGTCTATTTGTTGTGATGCAGTATTGTTTCCCCTTCTTTCTCCTGAATCAAATAACTGTCATTTTGCTTAACACAACAATCACTCCCTGACTAATTTGCAGCCTTTTTTGTACTGTTAAAAATTAAGATGTTCAATGAATCCACATTTCATGCTCATGAACTCCCATATTTTCCTTTCTAGCATATGCATGACATAGTAGGAATGAACAAGTTATCTACAAACCAGTTGAAACTGATATTTAGCTGAATTAATCTTGTCCATACCTTTTATTTCTTCTCTGCATAGGAATATTGCATATTTATTATTCCATCTACACATTAAAACACACACAAATCCCATACTAGTGAGTACACATGCTCAGAGCGGTGAGCAGCCCTATCAATGGCACCCAGGGAGCAGCTGGGGACTTAGGTGCCTTGATCAAGGGCACTTCAGAGAATCTAACCGGCAAACTTCCAGTCACAAGGCTTGTTCCCTAATATCAGGCCATGGCTGTAGTATGTAAAAACATACTACTGTGTGTGTAGTCAGCTGACTCCACTGTGTATTCTGCATGGAAACAACATGAAGGACCCTCTATGAAGTAGAACTCAAACATCAAATAAAAGGGGTACCTCAAGCAACTTGTACCAAAGAAAAATGATGTGGAATCGATGTAAAATATTAAATTAATCAAGATACTGATTTAAGGTCATACTGCCCTGCACTATATTACAATAGTTCATATTACAGAAAAGAGTGTGTAGATTTTTACATTAGGAGGCAACAAGTCAATAGAGATGTGCCCCAATTGTCTCTTGTGGGTGAGTTCAAGACAAACCTTGCTGTTGCATGTGGGTGAAAACATGGTCCAGGCAGTGCAACTATAAGGTATAGGAATGAACATCTGGAAGAGGTATGACTGATTTCAAGGAATTATGCTGGAGTCAATTCTTTAGATCTGGGGTCATCAACCCTGGTCTTGGAAAGCTACCTTGGTTTTAACTACAACTCAAATCTAACATACCCATTCAGCCAGTCAAGAACTTCTGAAGGCAGTAATTAGGTGGATCAGGTGGGGTGGATTAGGGTTAAATCTAGGGCTAAAATAATAATATACTAAAATTGACCTTCAGAACATCTTCGCAATCTTGCCCACATTGGTAGTTTTTATTTTATTTTATTATATTAATTAGAGTCTACTGTGAAAAATTCATCCAACGCTCTGTGCTTAATGAGCATAAAGGTTAGTACGGTATTGTTAGCAACAATAGACTAGCACACAGACGATCCCTAAGGAGCTCATTTTGTCCGCCTGAATTTAAGTTAACTTACTCACTATTTGCAGTTCCGGAGAAGATTAAGAGGTGAGCGCTAAGCCAGGCAGCACTAACAATTCACTACCTCTCCCTCTTCAACCTCTCCACAAATTTTGCTACATTAATGTTCACAAACTCACATTACAGAAACGAAAGTGAGTAAAACTGCACTTTAAAATTGTTTTTTATTTTTCATTCTGAATTTAAATGCATGTTTTAAATAGACATGTAATGATAGATTTACTTATTGTTTAGTTATGCACATCAAAATATTTAATATACACTTTTTTTGTTACATATGAATTAATAGTAAAATAAGCCCCTGTTAACCACCAATTGATAGACTTACGGTCTTTCATAAGGTTTCTGTTTTAAAAAGTGAATTCATAAGTCAGCTGTCAAAGTCAATTAAAATTTTTTGCCCAGATCTTTAAACAGTTGTTTTGAAAATGCAAACTGATTCAAATTATTTGGGACAAGTAAACCCTACAGCTGACAAATCCTTCATTATATACACTATCAGTCAAAGGTTTTAGAACACACAATATGGGTTTGTAAACTTTTGTCTGGTAGTGTACATATATTACGCAGCAGCATGTTGTTAATCAAGAGATCACATAGCACAAAGAACAACATTGAAGAACAGGATGAAAGAAGGCCAAGAAGGAATAAAGAGAAACAAATGGACAGCAGCCTAATTATAGAATTACAAAGTGCTCCTGTGTGGTAAGTGAAGCTGATATAAATGAACAGTGAGTGTAGAAGCAAGAAGGTGCTCATAATGTTGTGGTTGATTGTAAACCAATAAAACAAATTAATTTTAGTCATTGTGCTGTGATGCGATCTATTGATTAACAACATGCAGCTGCATAATATACAGTTGTGCCAAAAGTTTGCATACCCTGGCAGAATTTTTCAGAGAATATGAATGATAACACAAAACCTTTTTTTCCACTCATGGTTAGTGGTTGGGTGAAGCAATTTATTGTCAAATGACTGTTTTCTCTCTTTTTAAATCATAATGACAACCAAAAACATCCAAATGACCCTGATCAAAAAGTTCACATAACCTGATGATTTTGGCCTGATGCACAGACGTTGACACAAATGGGTTTGAATTGCTACTAAAGGTAACATCTTCACCTGTGACTTGTTTGTGCACAAAAGCTGAGTGAGTTTCTGGGAACCAGACAGACTCTTCCATTTTTCATCCAGCCACTGACTGTTTGTGGATTGTGACTCATGGGGAAAGCAAAAGATTTGTCAACGGATCTACGGGAAAAGGTAGTTGAACTGTATGAAACAGGAAAGGGATACAAAAAGGAATTGATAATGCCAGTCAGCAGTGTTCAAACTGTGATTAACAAATGGAAAATCAGGGGCTCTGTAAAAACCAAACAACGGTCAGGTAGACCAACAAAAATTTCCGGACTCTCAGAAAAAATACAGGACTCTCAGAAAATGAGTGGTGTGGTTGTTTCAAGATGCCACAAAGTATGTCGCCTACATTACGCCAAACAGCACAGAGACGAGCCTCAAAACGTCTGGAACAAGGTAATTTGGAGTGAAGACACCAAAACCAAACTTTTTAGCAACAACCATAAATGTTACATTTGGAGAGGTGTCAACAAGGCCTATGAAAGTTGCGCATGGGATGTACTTGGATGTTCCAACATGACAACAATCCAAAACACAAGGCCAAATCGACCTATCATTGGCTACAGCAGAACAAAGTGAAGGTTCTGGAGTGGCCATCTCAGTCTCCTGACCTCAATATCATTGAGCCAGTTTTAGAGAAATCTCAAGTACACAGTTCATGCAAGACAGCCCAGGAATTTACAGGAACTGGAGGCTTTATGTTAACAAGAATGGGCAGTTTTATCATCTGAGAAAATAAAGAGCCTCATCCACAACTACCACAAAAGACTTCAAGCTGTCATTTGATGTTAGAGAGGGGAAAACAAGGTATTAAGAACTGGGGTATGTGAACTTTTGATCAGGGTCTTTTGGATGTTTTTGGTTGTCATTATGATTTAAAAAGAGAAAATACAGTCATCTGACAATAAATTGGAATTCACGTTTTATATTCTATGCACTCTTGACACAAAAATGAGCCGCAAAGTGCCTGTAATGCCAAGAATTACAAATATAGTCATATACCGTGATACAGCCAGAACCTTTAAAAATACCACGATACACATTGTTGGACATACTGCCCAGCCCTAGTTGAATCTAATGTCTGCAGAAAGGTAGCTTTCAGGAGATGGATTGGTGTCCCCTGATTTAGATTTCTGTTTCATGCATCACAATTTAAAAGCTGAGAGTTTTTTATCTGTTGTGTGTCACCTTGCTGCTGTACTGGTAGTGGCTAAATCAAGCAACAAACAGCCTACACCTAAATGACCAGTCACCATGTGAAACATCATGTAAGGCATGTGTATCCAAATGTAATCATGGAAAATATAACATGCTCATTCAGTTACACTGGAATTATATATAGAGATATGTACATAACAGTTCAACAGTTACTTCAGTACCCGAGTATTAGAACAGAGGTGTGGGGGTCCAGTGTCCCCTAACTGTGTATAAGTAGTTTGACCAGAGGAGGATGGGTCCTCCCCTTGTGAGCCAGGTTCCTCCCAAGGTTTCTTCCTCCAGCTCTGAGGGAGTTTGTCCTTGCCACTGTTGCCATTTGGCTTGCTCACTAGGGGATCTGTCATTTAAACTTTGTTCCAGTTTTAACCTTTTTATTTATTTATTTATTTATTTATTTTTTATATATTTCTGAGAAGCTGCTCTGTGACAACTTCAGTTGTGAAGAGCGCTATACAAATAAATGTTGAAAATGCTGATTGAGATATATTATCCCTTAGAAAAAGTGGTGGAGCAAAAGCATTTTTTTTCCTCATCAAATAAAAGTTTGGGTTGGGTAAGCACTCAGGTCCATCGTATGCATACTAAAAGTAAAGTATGG
The DNA here is from genome assembly GCA_034509495.1 of Acestrorhynchus altus. Lineage (NCBI taxonomy): Eukaryota > Metazoa > Chordata > Actinopteri > Characiformes > Acestrorhynchidae > Acestrorhynchus > Acestrorhynchus altus. Next base: position 17,964,054 of record CM067513.1, read on the forward strand.
TCATATGTCAGATTTTGGACTAGTATTTCATCACCTTCTAGTCAAGCAGATGATGAGGGACAAAGACAATAGAGTCATTGTTGATTTTGGGCTCAGGGTACAGAATTGGGCAATGTGAGCTTTAGAGGCAGGCCAAGACACACAGAAGGATATTTGATAATATTAAAAAGAAGTCCTAATTGGGCAATAGAAGTGAGAGAGAAAACATGTGGAATATGAAAATGATTTTGACAGTGGCAGGACATGGGGAGAGAAATGGCTCTGACTCTTGCATCATAAAACCTTAGTGCATAGCAAGAGCTGGCCTGATCTGCGTGTAATATTGGTGCAAAACTCCCTGGTACTGATCAGGCAGCACTGTGGATGTGCAGAATGTGTGGATCTATCAGGACATACCCAACACACTACTAAACGTTCAGTTCATTCAGACAACAAATACCAACCTGTGACACGTCATAGGCCAAGTCAGCTGAGACTCCGGCAGTCCACAGCTTCTGTGTAGCATTGATGGCTCTGCCCAATGAGGTGTAGCCTACAGGTACTACCAGCACATCACATGAGCTAACAAGGGGCTGTGGAGATAAATGAAAGTAGTCTGTCGAAATAAATTCTGAGTGTTGGTATAGAAACAGTCAACAAAAAAATCTGAGAAACAGAGGTCGTGGTCTCACCGGTTCTTCCATTGCGGCCACAGCGGTGCAGATCTTATCCAGAGCTATGCTGGCCCCCACAGCTGAAGGCACAGGAGCAGTGGCCGCCGGGGCACGGAACTCCAGGATCTGAGCATGGCCAAAGATAAAATCAAGCTTTATTATTTCTCTCAAGATAAGTAGCTGCTTAGTGTGTCTGTGAGGGATATGAAGAAGCACATACCAGGTGGTCATATCGTCCTCCGGCTGCCACTATATCAGGTACAGTGCGCCTGCGTTTCTTAATAAAGGCCACAAACTGGAAGATAACTCCACAGTGGTGTTGAACCTTGTAGACCAGCCCAAGATTGACCACCACCTATAACCAAGCAAGTAACAAGGTCAGCGGACACCCTTCTTTCAGAGTCAATTCCCACATAAAAGTACATAGTTGCTTAAGAATGAATTTACATTCATTTCATTAACCAGAGCAGTGCAGATATTTATGAATATACATATATAATATATAATATATAATATATATGTATATATGTATATATTTATTTATTTATTAAGATCTGATTGTAGATGTGACCAATAATAGGAGTTACTGATGACATTGATTTTACATTTACAAATAAGTAAAAGTACATATTTAATTAACATGTAATTTAAATTGATCATTCATATTAACATAACCTCCTTGTTCATTTACCATACATAAGCATTTTGTAGTTCTATAATTAGACTGTAGTCCATCTGTTTCTCTACATACTTTGTTGGCCTCCTTTCGACCTGATATTCAATGGTCAGGACCCCACAGGACCACCACAAAGCATGGTCAAAGCACTTCCGCATGACTGAGAAAGATACACCATCCAAATAATACCTGCTCTGTGGTGGTCTTGCAGCACCCTGATCACTGAACAGGTTAAAAGGAGGCTAATGTGAGAAACAGAAGGACTACAGACTGTAATTATAGAATTACAAAGTGCTCATACATAAATAGAGCTGTACACGGAGCTCGACATCGCAAAAACAAGGTGTTGTTATGACAATATCATCATTTTGGGCATGATGTGGTTTTTAAATTCTGAAATGGTTTTTCGTTTCACATTCTGACTCCTGGCCTTCTTAGATTTAATTTTTTGACAAATTCTATAGGCGTGTGTCTATATTTTAACATTTTTATTTTAGCCATACATTAATTGTTCACTCAACGTGTTTTAAAATGTTTTTATAGTGAAATAGCAAATATTTACTCCTGGTTTATGCTTGAAAAGCAAGACATCATTTCCACTGGTTTGAGTGTGGGTACATGTACATGTATACAGATGTACCTGTAGTTTAACTCCTAGTTTCTTCAGCAGGCCAGTGAGCTCCTCCAGGTCCTTCAAGCCTTGCTTGGCCAGTTGAGTGACTGCTGCCGTCTTCTGTTTGGTCAGTGAGTTGATGAGGGGCACAAGCTCATGCAGCTCCCCCTTCTGCTCAATGAACTTATACAGCGTCTGCATCTGAATAAATATGTACAACAGAATGATCCTAGTCTTTTAAACAGACCATTAAATGAAATGTGATATTTTTTTACAGCTGATCTACTGATAAATACCTATCATTTAGCAAAAGGCTAAATGCAGTTCACAAACTGTCTTTCAGGCACATAAAACCAGATCCATAAATTGTGCATCAAACACTTTGATAGGCCCATATGAAATAGTATAAATTGTGTGTGTGAAACATGAGATGTATTTCCAATGACTTACACTGTTGTTGGACAAGGAGAGATTGCAGAACTTGGCTTCCACCTCACGCTTAGTCAGCTTTTCACTCTGTGTTGAGAACGACAGAGAGGTTCCAAGTTATGTTACCAAGAGACCTTGAGGGAATGCTCAAAATGAACTTGATGTAGTCTAGTACTGATCCACCTCAAGCTTATACATCTCTGTGTATAAGACCCCTACTTCTAATAATGTGTCAATTACATGATATTCTACACTCTGCGCTCACCATGGCATCACATAGTATATTGGAAGCCTGGTTTAGTTTGTCTTCTGGAACTCCACTGTGAAGTAAAATGGCTCTCAGCAGGTTGGTGTGGTTCAGGTAGATTGTGTAATTCCTTTCCTGCAACCCAGCACGAAACACAACACATTATTTATGTGTTATATAGTTATTTCTAACTATATAACACTAAGTAGAGGAGGAGGTCTGTTAATCCTGAGGCTATGTTTTAGTACGTATAATGCTGGAACATGCAGGCATCCAGAAAGCTTTTTCCTGGAAATAAAAGCATTTGGCCAGGCAGAGTGGTCATCAGGTACTGATCTTTACAACATATCACTGGAGCTTTTAAGGATGTGCACAATCATTTGTCCATCAGTTACATAAAAATATTCTGTTCTGTTTCCAAATGAGTTGACTGGAATATAAGATTCTGATTTATTTTACCAATAAATATGTCAATGACATAAAAACGAACTGTTAATAGTAATAAATTCTTTAAACAGTCAAGTCCAATGATATGCTGGCATATGCTGGCGTAATAGTGGACAGGTCAAGTACCTGGAGAGCACAGAACTCCTGGATCACTTCAGATATAGTGTAGATAGTCTCAGCCTCAGGGAGCAGACTGCCTGTCACTGGGACCACTATATCAAAAGCACACTCCAACAGTTCTCGGGGGTGAGCTCTGTCCAGCTTGCGGGGCCTGAATACACGCTCGATACTGTACCTAAACAGGATTAACATTAAGATTAGACCTCATTGTTAAAAAGTGGTAATGTAATAAACAGCCATTAATCATGCTTAAAAAGGCTAAAAGTATAATAAGGCATTAATAAAGCATGATGAAAGGGTTTCTCCTTGAACATATTAAACTGTGGCATACCACCCTCAGACCACCTTAGGGGGTTCTGAATCTGTCTCACCACATTTTCTAAATCCTGTGGGAAGCATTGTGCTTTTGCCTAGAAATTATTCGCCTTAAAATAAGGGACCCCCTTGATCTTTTTCACATTTTGTAGTCTTACAAACCGGTTCAATACTTTGTAGAAAAACCTTTACATGTAATCACAGATGTATTTTGTCGGTTACGTATACATTACCTGTCAATGTTTTAGAACACGCAATATGGGGTCTGAAACTTTTGACCTGTAGTGTACATATATTACGCAGTGGCATGTTGTTAATCAATGGATCACAGCACATCCATCCATCCATCCATTTTCTGTACTGCTTATTCCTGAATAGCGTCACGGGGGAGCCGGTGCCCAGCCGGCAACTCTGAGCACAAGGGTGGGAAACAACCTTAGACAGGGCGCTAGTCCATCATAGGGCTCACACACACTCGTACACATTCACACACTAAGGGCCACTTTGGAGTCGCCAATTCACCTACCATGCATATCTTTGGACCGTGGGGGAACCCGGAGTACCTGGAGGAAACCCACGTGAACACGGGGAGAACATGCAAACTCCACACAAAAACTTCCCAGGTCGCCCTTCTTGCTGTGAGGCAACAGCACTATCCACTGCGCCACCGTGCCACCCAGATCACAGCACAATGAATGAAAATTTGTTTTACTGGTTTACAATCAACCACAACATTATGACCACCCTTGTTTCTACACTCACTGTTCATTTTTACCAGCTTCACTTACCACACAGGCGCGCTTTGTATTTCTTTAATGAAAATCCATAAAACTAGCTATTTCAGAAAGTCATCCAAATGTAATGTGATCTCTTGATTAACAACATGCTGGCGCATAATATGAGTACACTACCCGACAAAATATTTACTACTTCTAATGTCAAAGGTTTGCACTTTTTCCAGAACCATGCTCCACAATGATCTTTTTAGGGTGATGAGCAGTGCCAGACGTTGCACTGCACAAAACAAACTAAAGTTGTTTGGTTTTATCAGACCAGAGAATCTTTTTCCAAAAGCACAAAGGTTTTTTCCCCCAAAACAATGGCCAGCTGCCACAAGCTGTAAAACACTACAGCTTCTTCAGAGTTACCACCGGCCTCTTGGTTCCTTCCCTTGACATTCGGTGGATTGCCTCTTCTAGGCAGACCCACAGTTGTGACATTTTAATAATACATTTAATGGTACTGAGTGTATAATTTTACATCTGTGATAATGTGATTAGTTATGTGACTTCAAATGGCAGACGATCACACCAGAACTAATTTCACAACAGGACGAAGTGTATTAGCTGAAGTTGTTTAATGAGCAAAAATACCTTTTGACGTGTGAAATGTTATTTCTGACCACAAATCTGGCAAATGACACCTGATGAAAAAGAGGGAAAAGAGCATGAGAACTAACAGACACTGCCCTGGCAAAAGATCATAAAATTATTCAGATGTTTAACTAGGATATGGAAGAAATCCTTGGAGCAATGATGTCAAACTGGGTTTCTTCAGGTCCAGAGCTCTATGGAGATTAACATTTTTCCCTCTGCTTGCACTCTGAATTCAGTTTGTGCAGCCTAGAAACACCTCAGTTTTATACCCCAGACAAAGAGCTGGTGAAGGAAACTACTCTGCTCTACCTGCTCTACTATCTAATATCTAATATTAACCACATAATGAAAAAATTTTTAAAAAAAAAACCCATAATTATACAGAAACAAATAAATCCAGACTGCCACGAGTTAATTTACTGCAAGAAATATAATGACACCTAAAAACATGTGGTAAGTGTTATGCAAAAACCTTGTATTTACAAAAGGGCAACTTAATCAGGACCTCTCTAGGAATTTATGTATTGGAGAATCAGCTGTGGATGATACTGCTAAAGAGCTTGTGAACACAGATTCTGAAAAGCTTACCCGCAGGTCATAGGGCAGGGTGACCAGCATACCACTGTGGTCCATAAAGCAGGCCAGTTCACATCCCTCATACAGCTTCCTGTTCCTGGGCAAAAGCAGTGGTGTCTGTAGTCTTACTGCACCTGTGAGTAAGGGATTGAGGGAGTTAAGTGACTGGAACAGAGGTTATATGTTGTTAAGAATGAAACCAAGTTTAAAATCAATTCAATCCATTTTGAACAACATATTCATATAATGTTCATAGATCAAGAACCATATTACAAACATAAAGCACAGAGAAAAGAACAGGCCCAATGTACTTCACAGACCCTAAATGTCACACACTAAGGAATACTTTCTGTCGGAGGACTGGCAACACGTCCCATGACTTCCTAGAACATCAAGATAAGGAAAAACTCCCTTTCAATCTGAGAGGAAAAGTTGAGCTGATGGATATACACAGGGTACAAACATAGCATGCACATTTGCCATTGATACAACACATCCTACAGTTCAACCTAATGGCCTTAGATCAACATGAACACTGTCTATCGTGACAGGATATAGAAGCTGTACATTCCAGTCTCCTCAATGTACTAGCTGTATAATTCACCATAAACAAAAGCAATACCAGAGCTCTTTTTAACTCTCGTTTTTATTGAGCCCATAAAAGCATAGAGCAACAAAACAGGCATTTTCTCAGTCTCTGACCCCTCGGCAACTGGAAACAGACAGTGGCATCTCTCTCATATGTCCTCCATTTACACTTGTGAGGCCTAATAACTTACAGACAGGAACTCCAAACGACCCAAATGCTCTGTGGAGCAATAATCATAGGTACATGCCTGAGAGTATTTAGAGTGACTGAAATGTACATAAACCCCTATGTTTAAATATTTCTGGATGTGTGATTAGAAAAACAGGTTTCTAGAATCAACCTGTATAGCCACAGATCTAAACCAGTGGAGAACTGTAAGTATTTAAGTACTCTTCATTACTTTGGAGACATTTTAATTCGCTATGTTTAATTCCCTAAATACAGACTAATTGCTTAAATCAACTATGCCTATACCTCTCAGGATTTCAGTTTTATATTAACTAGGGCAGGGGTTCTCAACCTTTTCCACCTCGTGGCCCACCTGTTTATAACCTGAAAGCATAAGGGCACACATAAAAACACAACTCTACTTTTTAATTTCTCAAATGCTGAGACTGAAATTATGAGAATAAAAGCCTGAACAGTAGCCTTAAATCATGACTTCATGAAAAGATCTGTCTCAAATGTACCTCACAAAAACAAGCATTGCTAAAGTCAGACATCGTCTAGTGACAAAATATGCACTTCCTTAATCTTGGCTTAAAGCTGTCTGTATATTTCAGACCCCACAACGACATGAGTGCTATCTCCATTTTTTTTATTCCGTATAATTTTTGTTCCACTAAGACTTAATGATTATGACTTAAAGTGACATTTTGGCCACTTTGGACTACTGCCACACTCTGAGGATGGCCCCACAGACCACTAGAGAGTGCTTAAAGGCCCACTGGTTGAGAAACCCTGATCTAGGGTATTTTTAAATGGGATAAAGAGGCACAGAAGAGAACATTACCAATTAAACCCACAAAACCCACAAAGAACGTGATCATGTAAAGTGGCTGTCCAATTGGAATTGATTACAGAAAGCTTTAAAATTACAGGAACTTGTATCATTACATAGATGATTGAAGTGGGTGAAACATGGTCTGTGTGTTTAGTTGAAACATTTTGTGTGCGGCTGCTTGTATTGGCCAGGACGATCCTGTAAATGACATTTTAATATCTCAGTATGATTTTCCAGGATAAATAAAGGAAGAAGGGATGCATCTGATGCCAAAGCATGTGGCTAAGCCTGTTAAGAATTTTACCAGCTAAATCCTTTGCTAATGCCACTGAAACCTCCATTGTTGACAGAACCCCTGATAGCTTGTCATACAAAGTGACATTCATTTTTTAGCAAACAGCAAAGGTATCGTCATTAACTCTTGCTGACCCTGTTGGTTTAATGGAGTGATTAGAAAATGGGTGGGCACTATGGCAAAAATAGACATTTTCACAATAGACAACATGCATTACAATATTTTCACATACAGACAAAATGCTTTAGTAGTAGCAGCTCTAGTAGCAGCAGTGTGATTTATAGTCAAAATTTCATTAAACACTGACCATTATATGCTCAGAGAACAATGATGTGCTTTTAGAACTATTAATAACTGTGTAATTCATGCGAAATGATGTAGGTGTTGTGTAACCTTTTTCAAAATGTCTTAGAGCACTGTGATGACATGTCTCATAACACCCAGCATTAACACGCATTAGATGTCAAGTTTCATTACATGATACTCTTGAATGAAGAGGTAACACGATCTGAAAAATACCCAGAACACTTCAAACCCCTGTGGGAGTCACTCACCGTGTTTTTTAAAAACCCTGGTGATCGTCTCATACACGTACTGCTGCAGTTTGGCACTGCTGAAATTGAAACTGCCCTGGAGCAAAGAAAAACACATGGGAGAGTGAGGGGGGCACTCAGAATAGCAGAGCTAGAGTTCAAAAAGTGCATCTAGTAATATGTGGACCAGATGATGAGGGAACATGAAGGTAGCGCTTGGATCAATGCTGTGTAGACAAACAGTGACATCTAGCGGTGGAGAAGGAACCATGCATAAATAAGAAATATTGATCTAGTAGACTCCAGAGCCTCAATCTTTCTTAGACATAGCTTTGACTAGTGTCAACAGAATAGTGAACAAACATACAGGCCTACATTTAATGAGCAAACGCTGCAAAACATGATTTGATGGATGGCAAAGAGATCCCTATTAAGCTAAACAGATACAGACACTTGGATGTGCTACCTTGTGGATGTCAATATCATAGGTATAGTCCATGACATGGGAGGGGTTCTGGGAGAACAGCTGGTTGACCATAGTGCGGTAGGCCTTGCCATTGACGTTGGCCATGGTGTGCTGCAACACCTCATGAAGCTCTGACTCCTCCATCTGAGGAGGTGGGAGAAGATCACTCTTCAAAAGCTCCACCGCTGTAGGCCGCCGGGCAGGATCATGATTCAGCAACCAGCAAATCACTTTTTTCTATATCCACAGACAGAAAGAAAGAAATCATAAGCAGTGAACAAAAAATCTGAAACCAAACCCATAGTATAGTGTAGGCCGGTGGTCTCATTCCTATGTCACATTTTACATTTAGTGCAACTAAAACCCTGCTCTGCAATTATTTAATACATTTTAATGAGTTCAGCAAGAATGCAAGAACAGGTCAGGCCTACACACTCCATTTTTCCATAGAAATCAAAGTGTTCTACAAGAATTTCAGGACAAAACTAAATAAACAGAACTAAAGGTCATATTGGATGATTACAATGGAAATTTACTAGCAGTGTAACTGTAATTGTATTCATACTGAACAATCATGGTATGAGGGTCAAGGTTTAAGCACAGAGTTGCAGAATATACAGTATGCACTATTAGGGTGAATAAGGTAATTTCAAAAGTGCAAATGACACCTGAAAACCTTAAATAGTAAACTGTTGGGTTTGCATGGTATTGTGGCAACTGTACTGGTTTAGGAGTATTGGTACGATAACTGTAGCCTTGTTTGTCCTCCCTCTCCGCCTCTCCTCCTCTTTCTTGCTGATGTCTGTCTCACTCTCACTACCACATATAGACAGTGACTCATTGTTTTGGTGACATGATCTTAGCTGTGATTAGCAGTTAAAAGTCTCTTGTGAATTTCAATGAAATTTTTGCATGTATGCACAACATAGGAGGCATTATGAATATTGGAACCATAAACCGAACAGATAATGTTGCAGATTAAAATAGAGCTGATTGTGTAACTCACTTGTGTTCCACTCTCATAGGCACCAAAATCCTCAGGGAAGTCAATGGACTCCTGCAGAGAGAATAAGAACAGCCTGAAGGTTTTACTCTACACTCTAGAAATATATATATACGTTATGCTGCAACACATTCACTTAACATTATATATTTACACACTTAAAAAAACACTTAATTCACAGAGAATCTCTTTCTGTATTGAGAGAATCTACACTTCAGACACTTTGTGTTTCAGTAACAAAAAAGGAAAGGTTCCTTTCCACAAAGGTGTACATAAAGCAAAAACCTTCCATCACATTCAAACAAAAGAAAATCCTCTTCCACTTGGAAACAGAAACATGACACTGAAAGTTCACAATCTGCACTTTTGACACACTTCCTGTAAACATATTTGCTTGTGCTCATTATGAGTAAAAAATAAGACATTATAAACCTTTCTGAGCTGACTGAGGACAGATATGCGCTCAGATGCTGTAGTCATTGGTCGGTAGGACATCTCAAATAAGATGATTCCCAAACTGAAGAGATCCACTTTCTAAAAAAAAAAAAAAAAAAAAAAAAAAAACACAACATATAAAACACTTACTAGTGTATCTCAAAAAAACTTGAATATTGTGAAAAAGGTTTTTTTTAATCACAATTTAATAAAGAAAACTCATTTTATATTCATTACATTTACATTGATATATTTAAAGCTTTTCAAGATACTGATTTGTAATTTAGTCAAACTTGAATATTTTAATAATGTAAGATTTTGGATTTCTGTTTTTCATGAGCTATAAACCATCCTGATCAACTGTATGTAACTGTACATATAATTAGTATAAAAACCTTGTATAAACCTAGTATAACATCTTACTTTAGGTATGAAATTATGAACATGAATGAAAAGTAAGGTTTTGAAAAGTATAAAGGTATAAAGTATAAAGGTTTTCAGGAGTAACCTTTATAACAGAAAATTAACAGAGTACTAAGGCAATGAGAAAGAAAATTTTAATGCACCTGATTGTAAGTGGCTTTGGTATTTCCCTGGACTTCTGGGCTGACATACAGGGCAGTGCCAACCATTCCAGTCATGTTACCTGGTTAGGAAATTTGATATTACAAATGTTATGTATAACGTACATTACATACCTTCAACACCAGTTCATAAGCAAAGCATAAATCAGAAATAAAGAAAGTGAAAGTCACTTGGTTTTAGTTTACCTGTTGGGTCTGATTTTAATACCAGGCCTGAGCTATTATCCTCAATCTCCAGCTTTCCTGAAGCCTATAAGGAACCAGACATGCAAAATTTGTTTGCTAGAACTTATAAGAAAACATCACCATTTCAACATTTTGGGTTGTCACTTTGTTGGTCTCATGATCTCATCCAAGTTTTTCAATACTGAGTACTGTCTGATGCTGGACAGAGAGAACACAGGGCACAGTGCTAGTAAATCCACTCAGATTTAGGTAAAATATTCCAGAATTCCAACTTGATCTGCAGCAAAATCCTTTCGATATTTAAATGTGCACAATATGTGAGCATTTCACACATAGATGCAAAGCACCTCACAGCTTGAAAGTCATTCAGCAGACTACCTCAAGAGATGCAAGCCATGGCTCTCACGGTCCCTTGACCTAAACATCACTGAAAACACGTAGACAGACCTGCAAGCTGACCAAATAATCTCACAGAACTAGAATCCTTTTGAAAGGAAGAATGGGCAAAATCCCCCAAACAAGAACTGACTCTTACCTGACATTAATAATCATGTATACATTTTGAAAATGCAGTACATGTTCACCAAAATGTATCTAAACATACAATCATCTCAGAGCTGTATCTTTAAAAAAAAACTCATGTATTACCACATTTGCTGGGTGGTCAGTAGCCAAGCCAAAGTCTCCTATCTTGACATGGTCATGAGAGTCGAGGAAAATGTTAACAGGTTTCAAGTCTCTGTGAATCATTCCCTGAGGAGAAAGACAGAGTTAGGTCAGACAGCAACACTGAATTAATATGTACATAACAGCTCCTTAATTTATTATTATCATCATCATCATCATCATCATCAAAAATAATAATAATATTTATTAGGTCCAAGCAACTCAATAATTCAGCAAATCACTACTAAATTTTGTTATTGGGAGTGCAGTTTAAACTCCAACTTCAAAATATCTTGATCTAAACTTGACAAAACTAGGCCAAAAATACAATTATATTGCTAGCGAATTCTACAAATAAATGCAATTTTGGGCCAAATTGGGAAAGTCAGACTGTCAAATTTACAAAATGTAAGTCTACATGATGGCTTTCATTGTTGTCAACTTTTTGAAATTCTATATTATTAAATTAATCTTTTAGAATTTCCAGATTTTAGCCTCTTCTAACTAGCTAAGGATGTCTGAGTGAACAGCAAAGCACTTTAAGTTGCTCTGTACAAGGGTGTCTCCCAAATTCCACAAATGTAAACGTAAATCCGGCTGTGGTTTCAGAGATGAGGTACCTGTTCATGAATGTATGCAATGCCATCCAGTATTTCCCTGAACAGTCTCCAGAGGCGACTGCAGTCCTGGTGAAGGCCTTGGTCAATTGTGTCTCTTAAAGTGCTTTTTTCACAGTATTCCATCTGCAGAGACAAAAATACAAGTATTAGGAGGAAGGCCTGTGGGTTAGAACTTCACCATATAAATAGCATCTGGTTAAACATTTCAGCAGCTAGACCTGATCGGTGTAGTATATTTCACAATGCATAGCTTTATACAAAGCATTTTGACTAATGTAGCCATTCACTTGAAGGCTTGAAGAAATAAAACGTATGAACATCAAGATATACACCACTTTTCAGCAAAGTTCTCACTTATAAGGTAAAAGTACAGTACTGTGTAGAGCAGGGGTCACCAACCCTGCTCCTGGAGAGCTACCATCCACCAGGTATCAACTCCAACCCAAATCTAACACACACCATTTAGACAAACAAAAACTGAAGGCAGTAATTAGCTGGACCAGGTAGGGCGGATTGGGTTTCAAACTAATGTCAACAGGAAGGTAGTAGGGCTGGGCGATATATTCATATTTATATCTATATCAGGGTATAAACAGAGCAAGATATGGGCTGAGGTGACAGGTTAGCTGGTCTAAAGAATATTTGGTTCCAGAGTTTTTACAGGTGCCGAAACCTTTGCACAATACTGCTGTTATTTGAACCATATGACCCTGCAACACTCCAAACTACACAACTCCATCTTGTACAATAGAATATTTGACTGGAACTGATCTCATCACCAGCATACACTTACCTGTATATACAGATAATGTGCAGTAAGGAGAGGTCTTTCAGAGTCAGTGCTTTCTGCTGTGTCCACTGCTTTCTTTTTACTCAATTCATCCTACAGAGGAAAAATAACTGTGTCCAGATAGCAATATTCAATGAAATCAACAGAATTCCAGTGTTAATTTCCAATGACCTACTGACCTGCACGAGACTGTCCTTGCTGGCATCGCCATTGTCAAAGACAATGTCACTCTCTGAATCGCTGTTTGAAGGACTGTAGCAGAAACACAGTCAGGTCAGACTCAAGAGCAGCTACTATTAATCCCATCAAAATCAAGTGTTAAGACCAAATTTATTTAGTCAAAAGTTTCAAATGCACACTATGAGGTATATCGTAATTTGATGCATAATGACATCATGTATCACTTTAAAAAAAGAACATTTCAATTTAACAATATATCCATTGACCTCTCTTAACAACAAAGTTTAAATCAGCTCCTTAAATAGAACTTGTGCTGAAAACTGGGATTAGAAAAAGAATTATGAGATCATATGACTACAGATAACAGGCCAATAATATCAACCAAGAGCACTGGACTGACAAGTATGATCATCAAAGACTTTGTTCCTCAGGACAAATGATAAATATCAGTATAACAGTCCTTAGCACAGGGAAAATTATGTATGATCTCAGTGATTTCAAGAGCAGCATGGTTGTTGGGAAGGACAGGGAAGTTTGATGATTTCTAAAACTGATGATCATCTGGGATTTTAAGAATCTTAAATTTATATAGAATGGTGCAATAAAAAAAAAGCATCCAGCAGCAGTTCTGCAAGCAGACAGGACATAGACATAGATTAGGGCTGGGCGATATGGACAAAAAATATACAATATATATGATACATGATGTGAAAAAAGCAATGTGAAAAAAAGCACACGATTCAAACGGTAAATTATTTTAAAACGATATTGCCTCAGCCCATATCTTGCTCTGTTTATATCCCGATATCGATATAAATATCTATCGCCCAGCCCTAACATCGACAAAGAAAAAAGAGAAAAACAAGCAGAACTACACTGCAGGATTATACCCAACTCAAAAGTACAGAATAGCATTGACTGATATTTCAATATTTATATCCATGTCAGGATCTAAACAGAGCAAGATATGGACTGAGGCAATATTGTTTAAATTTACTTTTTGTAGCGATTTAAAGTTTTTAAATAAAATTCTGTTTCATTGTTGCAGAAAACCTTTTTATTTCCTTGCTTTGCTCCGCCCCTGCTCTCAGCTCAGCTCCTCTACTCTACTCTCCTCTGCCCCAACATAAAACAGAGCTCTGACAAATATGATCTTCATTTCTTCTTTATACACTTTATACAGTTATAAGTTTAACTATAAGAAGTCATTGGGCTGTTCTAATTTATTTCACATCATATATAGTATCTTATCTCGCCAATCAGATCAAACTTAACAGGACATTGAACAACTGCAGAGTAATTAGTCCTCTTTAATTAGACAAAGTGCAGCACGTTTTACTATAAATCACTGAACTCTGTATAGGAGAATATTTGAATAGCAAGTTTTAAGAATCTGCCTCTAGTGATTTTTTTACTCACTCACATTTTGCCTGTCAGTAATATACTGTGTATTTATTGTTTTTTTTTTATTGTGTATTTGTTGTATTTATTGATTTAATTTTTTTTTAATCCCTAGCGGACACTCCTTCTAATGAATGCTTTCGGCTACATTAACTTGCATCCATTGCTGACCCACATCTGGATCTGACTAACCAGATCCACATGGTCCTACTGGCATCATGCCTAATGCCAGGCATTGGTTAGAGGGGTATAAAATCCCCAGCATTGGACTCTGGGGCAGTGAAACTCTCTGGAATGATGGTCCTCCATCATATTGCAACCAGATCACATTATGCAATCCCAATGCAAATCTGGCACTGGCATGGATGGTGTGCAAGACAAAGAAATATGAAGAAATAACATGTTATTTTTATTTATTAACTGTAAAAGTCTGGCAGGATTGTGTTTAGAATTAGTTTTAGCATCAATACAGCTCTGGTAGGGTCAATTAAGATTTACATATATGCATCCGTGGCTCAATCATCTAAAAGGCCAAAAATTCCTAACCACAAAGGAGCTCACAGGAAAGATGGACAGAACACATCTGCCTCCTCATCATCATCGTCGTCATCGTCGTCATCGCTGGAGTCAGCAGTATTGCATTTGGCGCTGGATGATCTCTCCAGAGATGTACTCCACTCCACTGAGCTAGCCAGTGCTGGTGGGGGTGCATCATCTTCCACGTTGTCAATGAGCCCCAGCTCATTGATGCGTTGGCGGGCAGCTGGCCGTTCAAAGGTGCTCTGAGGTTCTGAGCTGTCACTGCTAACCACGCCTGTGCAGGGGGTCTCGTGCCGCTCAATCCAGGCATTATAGTAGCGGACAATGTTCTCATGGTTAAGGCGAGAGAGGAGGGTAACTTCGCCTTTGATGCGGCGGAACTGCTTACTGCCTGGATTGACCTGGATACGTTTCACAGCATAGTAGCAGCCATCCAACTTGTTTTGGACCTGAGCATCAACAAACAGAGAACCACACACAAACAGATGAGAAAATACAAGACAAAACAAAGGGAAGAAATAAGAATAACAGAAGCTATACAGTACTATGCAAATGTTTTAGTCCCCTAATCGCATTATTTGAACTCCTGTCAATAAGAGAGAGTTGAGTGTAGGAACTCCAGACCCCATTAGAACAGATGCAGAACTATAAATAATACACTCCAATAAGGAGATCTTTGGAGATGAACACAGCGATGGAAAACCACGACTTTCTGTAGGAATGATATTTGTGTTGATTCTAATATTAGTGTTTTACTAAATATTAGTGTTTAATAAACACTCACTGCCCAGATAAAGAGATTTCCATTCTTATTTACACAGGGTGCCTTAAACTTTTGCACAGTATGGTATTTACAGTATAGGAACACAACAAATCATTAATCACCTTGATGACTGCTCCAAAAGCCCCTTTCCCCAGAAGCTGCAGTTCCTCAAACTCAGTGAAGTAACGGGAGAACTGTTTCTGCACCCCTGTACTGAAAGGACCACCAAGAAGGTGGCCCTGTGGAATTACCGTAGATGCAAAATCCACACCCATGTCTGTAAAAAAAACAAATCAAATCAAATTTATCTGTCTAGCACTTCCAAGATTTACACCAACCAGATTTACACTCCACAATAAGGAAAAAAAACCCACAACACATAAAGGATCACAGGTTTAAATCCCAGGTCATGCTGCTTGCCATTGGCAACTGGAGTCTGAGAGAGCAAAATTGGCCGTGCTCAATTTGGGTGGGTAGACGGCACTCTCTCCCCACGTCACACCCAGTTCAATGCTGGTTGGCTAAGGTGTTTGTTAGCTGTTGTATCGGAGCTGGGGACCCAGCACTTTTCTCAGAGTGTGTTAGCTGCGCAGAAATGATGTAATGGCAGCAGTTCAACAAGAGGTGGTGGCTGCATTCACATGTAGTGGAGGAGGTGTGTGCTTGTCTTCAGCCTCCTAGTGTCAGGAGCATTGTATGTGATGTATTAGGGAGAGCCCTAATGAGGTTGGGTAATTGGCAATTCACAAAGCCCTCGCGAGTAAGGCAAAAGGCAACACTGACAAGGAACAACTCCCTCAGAGCTGGAGGAAAAGACCTTTGGGGAATCAGACTCATAAGGGGGGACCCCCTACTCCAAACTACTTATAACTATAAAAACACAGAACCTCCACAGCTGCTGTTACGGTCAGGTGTATTGACATAATGCTGCTAGTTTGATGGTTTTAAATGCCAATGCTAGCAGATAACAGCACAGAGATTTTGATCATTTTTTTAATGATCAATAAAAACACTTCATATTGATATAAATAAAGCTTAATTTTATCACATTTAAAAATGAAAAATATGGAATGTTTTCAGAACTTCAGACCTCCACTACCAACATATTTTGTGTGTGTGTGTGTGTGTGTGTGTGTGTGTGTGTGTGTGTGTGTGTGTGTGTGTGTGTGTGTGTGCAATGGTTAAAAAGATAGACCTTCTGGACTAGGCTCCTGGCAGGGAGGAAGGCTCTTTGGTGAGGGTGGTCGAAGAAAGGAGTGTTCTAAGAGCTGCTGAGTGTTCCAGCGGTCACCATCGTTCAGACAAACGCACCTACAAAACAAAAGTCATGGTCAAGCACACAATTTAAATGCAAAGTATTCTCTCAAAAATGCCCCCCAATTCTTTTACATGACAGTAGGAAACACATCAATTTAGTGAACACACCTCCGGTTGTGTTTGTTGTACTTTTTTTTATTAAATCCAAAGTGCCTGTAGGATTCAACAGTTTAATCCTCTCTGCTAACATGAAAATGTGTGGGATGCTATTGGATGCCCAAAGCTTCACCCCTATCACACCATGATCTAAGTGAGAATATTCAAGCTGCATGGGATGGATTATCACAGGACACCAGGAACCTCTAGACCTCCAGTGAAGAAACATCTGACGTTTCATTGTACTCCGTGCCATACTGAGTGACACTTCCTTGTACGTCAGTCAAAATTTTGAATCATTCATTGTCCCTGATAACCTTGTAGTTACTCTATTTATCTCAATAAGTGTACATTGATTTTCTGGTGAGTAAATTATGTCAAATCAAAATGATGCTTGATCACGTGAAAGTGTCTATTTCGGTTCTTTTTAAAGAGGGAAAAAAAAAATTAAAAATAACTTTTACAAAATTAAACATTTTGGCAGATGCTAAACAATGCATAATGGTAACACTAGCTGCACTGACTCTAGACATGCTGTCATCTAGACATTATAATTTAGCATTTGTCAAAGTCACTTGGATCATTATGTCATTTTAATCCCATTTTTCCTGCTTCCAACACTCAAGAACTGACTGTTCACTGTCTGCCTTATATGTACGTTCCACCCCTTGACAGGTACCACTGTGACAAAATAAATCCGGCATTCATTTCATCACTCACTAATGCTTTAGTTTTTCTATACAAACCATATTATCAAAATACAATTTGGACTGGAAAACAGAACGATTGATTTTTAATATGATTTACACACAATGTGTATTTAACAAATAACATGTAGGTTGCCGTCTCAACACTGACCAGCTGACGAACATGTCACTGGAGAACATGGCAGTGTACTATTTTAGTGCTATTGAGTTTATGATGTGGTGTTTATCTCGGGCCTGTGTGTTTCCATGATGCTCAACTGTGGCTTTAATGGGTCTCTGAGAACAGCCCGAGCCAGAACATGCACAAACACATGGCAGGTCTTGTACAAATAAACATTTGGCATCATTCAAGCAAAAGCCTTTCGCTGGAGGGCCAAGCAGGACAAGCATAAACACATACAGAGACACAGTCACATGCTCTACGTCGTCCTCTCTCATTTATTATCACAAACATTAAACTAGAAATCCGGAAAACAGAAGTAAACACAAACTGTAAGTGGACACTTTGCTATACAGAGAAACACACAGCAGTGCAGAGCAGAGCAGAGCAGAGCAGAGCGCTGCCTGTCATACAGAACTGGTAGAGAAAGTTCTAAAGTGTTCTCTTTATAGAAGTAACATCTGATCCAGGCCACTTCTGGTGTGACATTCACCAGAGCGCTTCTGGTGCAACTACATTTCACACATATTAAAGGAAAGTATAGAAACACCCAAAGGGTTCCTTTCAGTAATTGTTTAGTTTAAAATATTTAATATTTACTAAATCTTGTTAAGTTTAGATAAAGATGCAGCTTCCAGCTCAAACAAACAAACAAACAAACAAACAAACAAACAAACAAACAAATAAATAAATAAATATGAAATTACCAAGGTCTGAACCTCTCTCCCTTCTTATATTCATATTGTTTGCCCGTCCAAGTACTAGGACTGGACGCTAAATTGATATTAATAGCTATATCAGGATATAAACCGAGCAAGATGAGGCAAGATGATATTGTTTATATCAAAAACCTTTAAAACCTTTTATCTGCCTCTCTCTGCTCTGCACCCTGCTCTCAGCTCCTCCTCTACTCCTCAACACAAAACCGTGCCCCCATTCACATGCTCACGTACACATTATGGAGGGAGCGTAAGACTTGGTGTTTATAAAAAAGAAACATAGATCAAATTTAAATGTTTAAATATAGTAAAAAAATTACATGGGGGTCCATTTTTTCCTCATTGTATCACATCACATATTGCATCGTAGTGCAGGGTGATATGTCAATATCACACGATTGAACATTTTACCTCGGTTCTGAAAGATTATTTTGTGGTACTATTTATCTGTGGTACAAGCTGCTCAAGATCCCCATGTTACTTCCATGTCACAGACTGGACAGGACATTACACGATAGTATGTCGTTTAATAATTATCAATATTTGAAATCTCAATAATGATATCAATAATATTGAAATAATCAACAGGGGCTAGCTGAAGTTGATTTGAGGTTCTGAATATCAGTTTTGATTAATTGTATCATATTGTAGCTAAAATCAGCATTCAACTAAAATATATCTGGATTTTATATCCATATCGCTCAGCCCTACACGGCATAGACCAATATGATGCCCAGACTATGAGAAAAAGATGACAAATAGAGCCATTGCATGAGCAATATAAAAAACACAACACTGTGGACTGTGAAATGAAATGACATATTACTGATATTCAACCGAACAGACATCAAACAGATCAGCCCAGGAAAAGAGCAGTATTTGTATAAAAATTATGAGAGCTAAGAATAAAAGACTCCACACAGTCAGTACGGTTACCAACAGCCTCCTCAGGGCAGGGGTCAATGTATGCCAATTCAACAGCTCAAAGACTTGGGCAGCTCAAAAATAGAGTAGAACTGAAATACAGAGTATTTATTCACAGTATTTCAAAGACTGAAATTCTGAATTCATCTGAGTGAGAAACCATTTCCACACAAGTTTGCAAGATGCAAACTAATCATCAACAGGAAGAACTGGAAAGGCTGATTGGAATTTGCTGTTGCAAACAGATGAGCCTGGTGTTTTATGACCTAATGAGACCAAGTTTAACTTAAAGTGATGGAAAGGTCAAAGTGTAGAGTAAAAAAAGCATATAACCATGTTCCATAACATACCAGCTCATCAGACATAGAGGCAGTTTCATGCCTTTGAAAGGGTTTTTCAGACTCATGAAGAGAGCAGGAACATTCAGGAGCAAAGAAACAACAAATGCAGCCATGAAAACAAAGCTCTGATTAATCAGACCAGCATTAACTGGAAAAATGCAATGTTTATTTTGTTTATAAAAGCCTGCCTCTGAAGTGTGAAAGGCTGGAAGGCACTGGCATCCCCTCTGTCAAACTGAAACTGTCCTTAATTTAGTAAATATCTGACAGTTAAGTTTAAATTTCATTTTTCAATCCATTAAAATCCATCTTGATCACTTCTAAGATCAACTATTGATAACATATCCCTGCATACTAGCCTTCAAATTATTTAACATAGGCTGAAGGTCAAGATTAAACACAAATGCTGGCAGCCAGCCACGTGCTTTACACCAGCATTTGCTTAATACAAACTTAGGACCTACTTCTTGAGGAAGTCCTGAAGGTCCGCAGGCAGGCTGGAAGGAACAGTAACCGGGTATTCATTGACCTCCCGTCCCTGGCTAAGTGCCAGTACAAGAAGCCCAAGG
Organism: Acestrorhynchus altus; assembly: GCA_034509495.1. Taxonomy (NCBI): domain Eukaryota; kingdom Metazoa; phylum Chordata; class Actinopteri; order Characiformes; family Acestrorhynchidae; genus Acestrorhynchus; species Acestrorhynchus altus. The sequence goes on from CM067513.1 coordinate 17,984,393, forward strand.
CTCCAGATATCCCCTTTCTTGCCAGTCCGTGTAGGCAGTGTGTCCTCGCTGAAGCGTACGTGAGCCTGCTCAAAAACATCCTCCTTGCACACCTCAGCTAACCGTTTGGCCAAGCTGTAGTCCGTCAGCCTGATCATGCCTTGGGAATCAAGGAGCACAGAGGAGGCACTGAGCTGCTTGTGGACCACTGAGTTGGAGTGGAGGTAGTCAAGGGCTGCAAGTAGCTGGGTAACATGATGGCGGAGCTGATCTACAGGCACTGGAGTGCTGGTGGAGAGGCTGTATGCCAGGCTAATGCCTGGCACATACTCAACTAAGAGATTAACCACAAGGCAGTCCTCACGCTCAACACAACTCAGGGCCTGGTAGTGCACCAGGTTGGGGTGGTTCAGTTTCAGTAAAGAGTTCAGCTCACTCTCAGCTCCATGAATCTGGAAAGAATAGAGAAAAGAATGGAAGAAGCTGAATGAGTATTGTAAACAAGTATACATCAAAATGGAAAATTGCAGGATAATGGCGATATTTCAGATATAATGGCAAAACTTGTGCTGCAGCCAGTGGCACTGGAAACATTTCATTGTTAGAAGGTACATTGTATGTGACGAGTCCTAATATATTTGGACTTCCAAATTTCCCCCCACATTTCTGTCATGTCAGGATGATATTAGCATTTCACACTTTGTTAAAGCATAGTCATAAGGTGTAGGTACATGGTCTTAAATCAATACATGTCCACTATATGACCACGTGACTACAGACGCAACTTTGCAATTTTCTTGGTTGATACTGATTTTTTTGAAAACATGCATAAATATTAAAAGGCATAGCATTAACACTTTCTTTCTACAAACCAGCTACAAATTAACTGCAGTATGTGTACTGGCTTGGAACCAGCTTGTAGCAGACTGTGCGTGTGTCCTAACGAGATTCAATTGTTAATTTGCTGTCTGTGGAATATTGCCTGCTTTGTGCTGTGTGTCTTGGGTTTGGGAAATCAATCAAGTGTCTGTCCTCAACTGCTGAAACCATGAATGCCATGAATTTCCTTGTAATGGCTTTGGTCTTTTCATTGGTGAAGAAAGACAGTAAAGGCTGCTGGCTTCTTGGTTTACCTGCATAGCCACTCTGCTAGCTTCTTCAGATTGGGCATATTCAGAGGGGTGGTGGTGTTTTTTAAATGTCTTTACATTAAATCTGTCATTAAGAATTGGGTTTTGGTCTTCTATGGCTGTAGGTGTTGCAAATTCCAAAACCATTCACTTTCTGGGGTGAACTTCCAGACTCATAACAGGCTGTGCATGATCGTGTGTGTCTGTCTGTCTGTACATGTACACATTTTTGAAGTGAATCATTGTACGGTGAACAAGTGTACATTTTTAACTTAAAGACTTAATTGGCTGGTCCCCTGGTCCCCTGTCACCAGCTGACTGATCAGTGCACCTTTACATGTGACCATAGTAATAATGTTCCAGGTCCCCTTTTTCCCCCCTCACCCTTCATTGCTTGTACAACCCCTGGCAAAAAATTTGGAATCACCACTCTCGGAAGAAGTTCTTTTAATTGTTTAATTTTGTAGAATTAAGAACAGATTACAGAAACATTCCATGATACCTTAAAATACCAAAATTCCAACCTTCTGGTATTAAGAAACAATCAAAAAAGAAATAAATATAATCGTTGTAGTCAGTCACAACTGTGTTTTTAGTTCAGCTAGAGGAAAAAAAATATGGAATGACTAAATTCTGTGGAACATACAGTATTAAGGAATATCTCTGTAATTTGAAGTTCTAAAATTATAAATAGGGAGAGATTTATCAACTTTCTTCAAGAAGGTAAATCATTACAGAATGTTGGAAAAGGTGTTTTAGTCAGCTGTGTCTAAAATCTGGACAAAGTACAAACAAAATGGGAAGGTTGTAAAAGGGAAGAATAAAGGTAGACCAATGAAAACATCAAAGCTTCAAGACAGAAAACCTAAAGCAATATGTCTTGAAAACAGAACATTCACAACAAAACAAAAAAAATGTCATCCTTAACACCTACACAAAAAAGAACAAGGCTACAGTGGGTAAAAAAAGCAATCATGGACTGTGGATGACTGGATGAAAGTAATCTTCCATTGGGCAAGGTGATGATGCTAGACATGAAATTACATAAAAAACTTTCCTTCAAGACAGACATATAATGTCATTCACATGGACTGCAAATAGTCCAGATCTCAATTCTGTTAAAAATCTCTGGCGGACAACCTTGAGGGCTTAATGAACACTATTTGTCATTAATGAAGTCCATGCCTCAGAGAATTTAACCTGTTATAAAAGCCAGAGGTGGTGCAATAAAGTACTACCCATATTTTCCGGACTAGAAGCCACACCAGAATATAAGCCATATAAGTTAAAAAAAAAACATGGAAAATAACATATATAAGAAGAAAAAGATGCACCTAATTATATAGAAAAAAGTAGTGGCTTATAATCCGGAAAATACTGTAACTGTTTTAAAACTTTTTCCTGAGTCTGTAATAATTTCCTCAGAATTTAGTGATTCCATTTTTTCCCTCTACTTGATCTAAATGTGACTGTCTATAACAATTAGATTTCTTTCTTTTGTGTTGTTTAATAATGACAGAAGGTTGGAATTTTGAAAAAAAATTTAAAGGTGAAACTTTGAAACAAGAATACCTGTTTTTTGCATTTCTCTATCTTCTCTTTCTCCTGGCTGGTGAAGAACTTGCCAATCTTTTTACTCCAGCGAAGGATCCACTCATATACAACAGCAAACTCTCCAGAGGTGGCATTAAGGGCATGATAAACACTCCGGTGCAGTTTCTCACTCTCACCTCAGACACAAAAATACATATACACCTATAAACAAAACCACAGTGACCCTTTCGCAGAGCATTTACGTAATAACCACCAAAGCCACCAAATGTTCAGTGTGGTTCAGGAATGTAAAATAAATAAATTAATTAAAAATAAATAAAAAAAAAAAAACTAAATGAGAAACCTTACCTATACTCTTCCCTCTATGAACAAGGACCTCTCCCATGGTACTATTACTAAAGTGGAGAACTTCATGTAGACAGGGACTATCGTCACTATTTGTGTCTCGCCTGTCAAGTGGAAAAACAGACTGTGTACTGAGGGGTCATTTTATAAGGGCCCACAAACTGTGAATGGGCACATTCATCCACATTTTACCAGCTAAATTAGCAACAAAATTAGCAAAGTAAACAAATATACTACATTGAAATATAGCCACAGTCAGATATGTCTGGTAGCTCCCAGTGTAGTACACACAAACGTTACTGGTTCACATAGTTTACATCATAAAACAGAAGCAAATATAGGCCAAAAGCCCATTCAAACACAACACCCCTTCACTAAACCTCAGGTCTTTCACCAAGTCTCTAAAATGACAGCAAACACCTCCAAATTATAGCTGCTTTAATAAATCGCAAACTGTAGCATCATGAGAGTTCCATGTCCTCACCTGTGTCTGCTGTTGGAGGTGGTACGACGCCTGTTTGTTGGACCCTTCCTGTTCTCCACAGACTCAAGGGGAGGTCCAGGGGAATTGACAATGTTCATAGTAGGGCTTCCTACCGTTGGCTCCACCACAGTCTCCATGCGCTCCTGCAGGAGTAACAGCTTGGGTGTTCACCACTTTCAGCATTTATTCATAGTTCCAGATGAAGTCCAATGACCTCTAATTTAATTGCAGCCTGTTTTGCCCATTTAGCAAGTACCTATATCCTTAGAATACCCAGATTTATTCCTCGGGTTCTTATACGCATTACGAGGGTCCACTGTAATATGACTTTTAAAAAAGGTCCAGAACGTCAAATGAGAATTTGGCAAATGGACCGAACATACTTTACATCTCAAAAGGGAATACAATCTCCAGATTCTGCCAATCATACATTGCAATGAATGGCTTGTAAACAGGCTTAAATGACATCTAAGCAATTTTCACTCCAAAAGAATAGCATTCTTTCATACCTTTAAGATTGTTTACCATTAACTAAATATGAATCTAAAAATTATTAACCTGAACCATTTAAGTTCTGAAACTTTAGTTTATCCAGTTCCTGAAAACCTATTCTTACATGTCCACCAGCTAGTCTGTTTTTCTTATGTGATGAAATAAAAGCACCCACATGACTTGGTAGAAGAGAGATAATGTCAGTTCCTTTTGCAGTCTTACTGTAACTCCTCTCTTCAGTTACACCATTCTGATATCAGTAACTTCCCCATAGTCATACACACTCGTCTCTTTACCACCTGTTGCTAAAGAAGCCTTCATTTGAACTTTACTGGTAATCGTCTCATTTAGAAGTCAATCAGATTAGAGCATCCAATCAGTTCACTCATTGATCAGGTTGCATATTTACACACTGCAACCTCCAACAACTGCAATATTACATGAAAAAATATATCAATTAGAAAAGATGTTGAATATAACGTAGAAGACAAAAGTCATACCAGCTTGGCCATTTCTTTCCTCCTCCGTTCCTCTCGCCTCTCCTCTTCTCGTCTCTGGATTTCAGCAAGTATCTCATTTTGCTGTTCAGATATTACAACACCAGTTAGACATATGAAGAACCTGAAACCCCCATTTCTTATTTGTTATGTAATCCAGAGTGCAGAAGTTTTTTTTTTATGATTGTGTCCATCTGTGTTCTTACACTACAACACCCAGCAAACTGCAACACCTCACAATAACAGACTAACTGGGTTGTGTATCAGGCAACTGAAAAAGCCTGCCTTTGTGAATTTGTCCCAAAATGAAAGTGGGACACTCCTCTCACTCTGAGCAGGTAAAGTGTAATACACATTCAATAATTTAATGAGTCAAGAAACATTTAAAAAAAGTCCAACTGGGTGATGAGGTACCATCTGCTCCTCCTGCCTGCGAAGCTGGTCAATCCTCTGCTGCTCTTCAAGGGCCAGTCTCTCCTGCTGCCGCTGCTGGTTCTTCAGCATCTCCTCGTGAAAAGAGCGAGATGGAGGAACATTGTGCTCAGTCAGAAAACTCTGCACCAAGTCTGCTAGCTCATAGATCATCACCTAGAAACGGAGAACAGCAGAGAGAGCAAGATTAACACTTATCCAAGTTAACACGCAATATATTTTAATATATTATCCGAGGAAATTCAGTACATTTACTGGAGTTAACACAACACAGGCAGAGTCAAATCGCTGTTTATGAGTGTTATCATTGAAACACTGCAAGGTCTAAGATAGTTTCCATTCAGTGGTACCTGAATTAAACTACTAGCTATAAAAAAAAACTCTATATAATCTAATGAACATAACTGAAGAGACCAAATTCTTTTGGACCAAGAATCCATGAAAAAGTACATCTCAAGCCAGAATTGTGCTCCAGGTGCTTCAGTGTCTACAACTCACCTCACCACATCTATCCAAGGCAAGTTTGGTAAGTTCAGTCTGAAGTTCCTGAAGCTTGTCGTTGGAGAGACCTTTGGCATTTTTCAGCTCAAGCTCTGGAGGCCTGGTCCACACGCAAACAAAACAAGCATATTAAAAAATAAGAGCAACAGAACACTGCAGGTTGATGTTAAGTTCAGCATAAACCCTAGAGTAGAGCTTTACAACCAACTAACCCAGTCTAAAAATGTAATTTTGCACCTGCACACACGGATAAAACGAACAGCATACTGGGCATAGAGGTCATTACGTCTGTTGCTTTGTTCTTTGTTGCACTAAAAGGATAATGTAGAAAGCAGTACAACAGAGGTAGGTAGAAACCAAAAATTCAAGGCGCTGCATCTGTACCTACACCAGTGTAAAAAAAACATTACTCAAAGGCACCTCGTACAGACAGTAAGGGTTTTCTGCCTGTATATTACTGCATTAAATAAAACAAAAGCTATTATCACAGTGTAGCACATTACTGTAGCACGTGTACAGTATTTTGGCATTATTTTCAGAAGGGTTTGGACACAACACTTCAGACCTTTCAGAAAAATCTGAATCATAAGTATTTTTAATTCAGATATTATGTTTATTCTATATCACCCACCCCTCTTACAACTTGTTACACCAGTGTTTCTCAACCCTGCACAGTTTACAATGAACACAACCCATGCAACTCTGAAGGGCCTGTTAATGAGCTGATTAGTTGAATCAGATGTGGTGGGAGCAGGAAAAGCCAGAAGCAGGGTTAAGGAACACTGTTCTAGACAACACCTAGTATTAAAATTCTAATTTCTATACATCAGAACTGAGACATAAACAGACACTCCTCCAAAATCTTAAACAATTATATCGTTTACATGACCAGTGTGACCGGCAAGATGAAGCTGAAAATCCAGCATGATCAACACGACCAAGCTGGTTAACCAGCAAGACCGGCACTGCCAAACTGGTTGACCAGTGTCACCAGCACGCCCAAAACCAAATGCATCAAACACCATTCTGGTCAAGATCTGGATCACCAGCTATTTCACCAGCGTATGGTATGTTCTTCGCTCTGAGAACCAGCTTTTCAATCATCTTAGACTTTTAGGAACCAGCTACCAGCCACAACTGGTGCACAGCTGGATGTTTCAGTGGGGCAGGTAACCAGTGAAACCAGTGATGTAGAGGAGATGTGTGAAACTTACACATCAGGATATGTCGGTGGACATCTGACCTGCAAATCTACGGTGACGTAACACCCTTGGCCATAGCTCAGCCCTTTGGGTCTCAAATACAGGCAGACCTCCGGGGGGCGCTTGACCTGAAATCGGAGGATGTGACGTCATAGGTCAGTACAAGTAAGGCAGGACTGTGACGTCATAGTCAAGATTAAAGACTCGGCTAAAGCTCACACCTTCCAGGGGTGTTTATTCCGCAAGTCCTCAAAGTCATCCCCGAATATGGAGGCAAGGGCTTGGAGCTCGTTCTGCTGCTGGCTGGAGCAGTCTTCATTCCCCTGTGCAGAGTCAGGAGCAGAGCTCATATCTCTCCCTCAGCATTCCAGACCAGCGCTCACCCGCTCACAGCCCGCTGAACCGACAGATCATGGTCAGAAACAGACACGAAGCGCCAACAGAACAACACAGCGCCTCGCGCTCGCGCTCAGCACGTCGCCATGTCAGCGCGTCGCAGCCGTGACGTAAGCAGAGCGCTACGTCACAGCAGACCTCACTACTGCTCTACTTTCTCTTTCTCATTTGATTAAAAAAGGAAAATGCAGCCCACATCTGTTCCATTCGCGTGGGGCGGTGGTTTTATGGGGACAATTTGCATGTAAAACCATTTTAAGTGAATGCTTTCAAACTCTTTCTCCTTTTAAAGCTTTGTATACATTTGCTGTGTATAATAAGTATTATAATAAGTATGACCTTTCCTGTAAGGTTAGTAACTATGTGCATTTCACTCCCATTCAAACAGCTTTAAAATAGACTAAATGCAGTACGCGCATGTTGACACTGGGAAGCGCACGTGACCAAAGTGAATAGCAAAATACATCACGGTGCAGAACTGTTGTAATTGATTTATTCACCTGATACGGTGTGATAATGTGTGGTTTAATGAGGTTAAATAACAAACGTATGAACATACATTTACATAAAACATAAAACATAAAAACAAAAACATAGAACTTAAAATACGTTTTTATACTTTTTTATACATTTTCCTTTATAATATTTTATATCTGATTATGTATAATAAGTATTATTGTTCCTGTAAGTGTAGTAACTATAGCAACATTCCCATTCAAACAGATTTATGTTAGAATAAATGCAGTATGCTCATGCTGACACTAGATGGCGCTTATGACCACAGGGAATAGCAGTCCAGGGTTTATGACTAAGAGCTGCTGTGTTAAGATATTGCAAAGTCATTTGGATGTTATTTTAACATAGAATGATGGCCTAGACAATCACATATAATCCAGAACATTTTATACACTATTAGCTTTATGAGCTCAAATTCCTCCCTGACAGATGTTTAAGCCATTAAAGCCATATTTAGACACAGGACCGTTACTTTCTATCACATAGGTAACATGAGGAGTTCCTTCTGACCCAAGCCGAAAGAGGGCCCTCAGTGTTACCCTGCCAAGTACACCAATCAGCCATAACATTAGAAGCACTGAACACTAATGTGATAAACATTGACAATCAGAGTGGACATATATCAGATCTTCACATTGATTTATTATGAGCAGCAAATTTGTTGGATGTTTTCTTAGTTTCACATACTTTCCTTCACCAAAAAGTACATCAGTACTTACAGGAGACAGTCACATGATGCCAGATATTGTTATTTTCAAGCTACTCAAATTTGTCTTCTTTTGAGATTTTAATATTAATAAAATGTAAATATTTGTATGAATTATGTGTTGTTCTGACTGTCTGAATTGTCTGAATTGTCTTACCCTCAAAAACATCTAGATTTTGGGTAATTTCCTAGGTCATTACATGCAAAAGTGTTGAACATGTCATAACCTCTCAGGCTTAATTTGTACATTTCTATTAATCTATTTTGGTAATTTTTTGTAATTTATCCTAAATTGATTAAATGTTTGGTGATTCTTAGCTTTCAGTAAGAAAGGGAATTTGTGAAGGTTTAAATCAACCAGTGGTCAAAAAGCTCTCAACCATAGGCCTGAGGGGCGTCGAATAAACCTTCAATTCACAAACATATATTGAAGAGTGGTAAGGCTGCATGGTGGAAGGCTGAGAGGGCAAAACAGGGGAAGAGGTAAGTAGAGGTAGAGTCCATACCCATTGCTTTGTCCCAGATGAAAAAATGGCAACAATTTTGGACCATGTATTTAAACGTGGTCTTAAAATGGCTGAAGCTGGTCACCAGGTTCATCTGAATATTGGAAGAACAACTGAATAACTGAATATTGGAATAAAAACAGGTATGTAATTCAGAAATATGCACAATGTGTGATGTAATACTGCACATTGACATATTATAGTCTGAAATGTTATTCAATCTTGTGTTTTGCATTTGTATACCATATAGAACTACAAAACTAGCTCATGGGGTTACAGCGGTCCCATTTTCACACTTCAACAAGAGGATGCTCTACGGTCATAGCAAATAATGCCACAAGGATGAGGGAGATCCAGCAAGCCATTATGCAGGACAACAATGTTTTTCAAAATATTCAATCTGTAAGCATCTCCACCGTTGGCCAGGTTCTGAAACGACACCAGCTGAGTATGAAACAGCTCTACAAAGATTCATTTCAAAGAAGTGGTGACAGGATGAAAGAGCTACAGTACCAGTATGTAAAGGTCAGGCATACTGACACATTTCTATGGCTGAAATGTATGTAACTGTTCCTTGTCCAAAATAAACATTATATGTTTTTCATTATTCCCTTTGTGCTGTAACATATCGTGAACCTGGAATCAAGAGAACCACTCCACGCTTGATGAGGCTGGCTTCAACTTTGCGAAATTCAGAAGGTGTGGTAAAAACATCATTGGCCAAAAGGCTACCACTGATGTGCCATGCCAACCGGGAGGAAACATCACAATGTGTGCTGCTATTTCAGAGAATGGCATGTTTACACATTATCATTTTATAGGGCCCTATAACTCACAACATCTCGTCACATTCTTGGTCACCCTCTACAGGGATCTCATCCCTGATACAATGTACACTGTTGCACTGACAACATGACAAAGTATTTTGACTACCTTGTTCATAGGCAATGACACACCGACCAGACATTCTGATGGCACGGACAAGTTGACTGACATAAATATTTGCTTTTGAGGCAAAAGCAAAGAATACTGGACAAGGGGACAAGAGAAATGCACTTCTTGTGATGCCAAAGTAAATCATGATGTGAGAAATATTGACTGAAAGACGTTCACATTTTGTTAATAGATGTGTCATCTGACGTTAGTAACACATCTGCTTGTGTCTGTGAGGGACATTTAGGACAGATGTGTTCATGAAGACAAACTGTTCAGGCTCTCATTCTCATGTTTTCAGAGTCAGCACTTGAGACATAAAAGACAAAAACAGTTTTACATAAAAAGTCAGAAGTGATTTTTGTTTTCTTGTGGGCTGATATGTGTTCTAGTTATAAACAGGTGGACCGTGAAGTTGAAAATGCTGAAAACACGTTTTTGGTAAAAAATCTCCTGGATTGATGATCAGGTCTCAGGTCAATCACTTCAATTCACATTCAGATCATGACTTTCACTGATGAACGGAAGCTTTTGAGCAACAAATAATCAGCCAGTTCTGTTAGATAGCTTGGATCTGCATCTCATCAACTTTAATTTGGCACCATGTGACCATTTCGCACATTGTAAGAACAACAATAACTGCAGTAATATCTGTCAATAAATTAAAATACAGTACTGTTGGAATTAGCATGTTCAACTACAGCCTTGGTCACTTTTATTCATTGTCAGCCAGACTTTAGTCATTAGAAAATACTTTGAGTCACTCCCAAAAGAACAAGAACCAAGTGCAAAAGAACAAAATATTGAGCTTCATTTGAGCCCAAATGAAAAAAACTGTAATTTCTTCAAAGCAAATCATTAAACAGATAAAGTAACTTACTGTGGTATATTTTCCTCATTTCTATCTGCAAATGATGAAGCCTACTGAAGACTCAATATTTTACCAGGCAGAATGGCTTCAAACAAGTCCCTTTGTGTTTAGTATGGGACCAGTTTGTATACTGATATATACTAACTAATCATCTTGTTCATGATCAACAACAAAATATCTCATCATTCTGATTACCCTGACACATTCATTGACATAAATATTTGCTTTAAGGCCATAAACTCAGGATTTTGAGCAGGTTACAGACTTGTGGTTGTGAGCCATTGTGTTGTGATATACAAATTGTTTAGAGAAACACACAATGTTGTGCAAATGTCAATTATGATTTGAGAAGTTCTCCAAAGAGACAGAGAATAGCTGTAACAATGACTATATTGTGATGTCTATTAACTGAGTCAGAGCACCTCCAAAAAGGCTGGCAAGTCTTGTGGTATTTTCTGGTATGCAATGGTCAGTAACTTACAGAAGTGCTCCAAGAAAGGACAACCAGTGAATTGGCAACAGGCCCACAGATGAGATCCATGGAGGATTTGCTGCTAGTGTCTCATACCAGATTCCACAGAACACCTTCAGAGGTCATTTGGAATCTATTCCTTGATTGGTCGATAGATTGCAGATGGATAGATCTGTTTTGGAAGCACACCAGTTTAATGTAGTTGGTACTAATGTTGTGGCTGATCAGTGTAAGCCATTAGGTAATCACCTCTCAGTGTAGGATTGGTCAGCCTGTAATCCCCATTCAAACAGAGAAATCCTTGACAATTCAATTTACCTTCTATCTCGGGAGATGGTGTGAAGAGGCTAAAAATAGTCATGTATCTCCCAACCAACTGAGACCTGTGAAGCAATAGATGTATGTATTATCAAACAGTGATGGGACGATACCTGATCTGTTCAACAAACTGCAGCCACTGCCCAACTCTGTGATTCTCATTAGGGTATAAGTTTTATATATTTCCATCTGCATATAGATCTGTATAATTTACTAGTGAGCTCTGACCCAATGTTTTTCACCCAAATGTTAGGAGATGATCTTTGTAAGGCACGTTCTAGTCTTTGCAGGTATATGTTCGCACAGTTAAACAAAGCTACACAAAACTTACTAATATATAGACAGACAGACAGACAGACAGACAGACAGACAGACAGATAGATAGATAGATAGATAGATAGATAGATAGATAGATAGATAGATAGATAGATAGATAGTAGATAGATAGATAGATAGATAGTCGGGCAGACAAATTGATATGTGGACACACGGATGAGGAAGACAGACAAATTAGATAGATAGATAGATAGATAGATAGATAGATATAGATAGATAGATAGATAGATAGATAGATAGATAGATAGATAGATAGATAGATGGATAGATAGATGATTATAACTGCAGATTCCTATTCTATTAAAAATTCCACATGCCATAAAGATCAGAATCACTCAATGTGGATAAAGCCTCATAGGATGAGACATCAGACACATCACATCAGTCAGGCCGGAAACTGGAGCACATTTTTATTATGCTTTTTTTAATCTTATCAGTCCAGAGCCTAAAGTTATGGTAGAAACCTGAAATGTCCTTATAGGGACATTTGAATTGGGATTGCAAGGGTCAACACTAATAAGGAAGCCTGTTCTCACACTCAATTCTACACTGCATCAACACCTGTTCCACACCATGACCCTAAAAGGAGAGAATTCAGCCAATCAGGATCTAGCTCCCACAACAGCTGAGCAAATCAGGAAGCTGCTAGGTGAGATGGGCCTCAACGGGTCGCCCCTCCCCACCATCCCACTCTGCCCACACTGTTCTCCATGTTTAGGGCTCCAGCCTACATGCCAGTAAGTTGGCCTACTGACATATACAGTATCCCATCTGGCTGAAGAGTGGAAGGGCTTGAATGTCTGTCTCCTTAAGCACTTAGTATAGACTGAGGGGATCGTCATTTTATGTTGCCCTGCCCTTATAACAGGGTGGAGAACCTTTTTTTCACGACCAGACCTACTTCCACAAGTGTCCATTTAAGGACAAATGATGCAGTAATGCTGTTAACAATCTGAATTGTATCTTAATTCCACTATCTGGTTCATCCCCCTTTATAGTCTTGGTGCACCTCCAAGTTTCTACTTCATGCCTCTTAGGGAGGTTTTCTTTCCACACTTTTCTTTGGTTTTGGACTCATTTGATGTCTGGATCTGGTGGCCATATCTGATGTGAAGAGCTGAAATAATTTCAAAAATAAATAAACAATAATACCAAAATATACGACACTCATTAATGTATTGCTCTGTTGTCTAGTACAATAAAAGTTGCAATGAGTTGTTATGAAGTTGGTCAGAATGAGTGCAGTCGAATCAATGCATTGGTTGCATTTGAAAACATGCACTGTACACCATACAGCACCATAAACCCTAGCAAACATTAAGCTAACTAAGTAAAGCACTTGGCGTCCAGTTTGATTTTTATTACTTGGGGGAGCTGCTATTTCCAAGGAAGTGCTGCTCCGTTTTGGAAGGATCCGATTGCTCCAGTGCATCAAGATAGACACACTGCAGGAGGGTTTTTATCTTTCTTTTTTTTTCTCTTCAGTGCTCATATTTGGGCTTCTGTGAACTCGATGCTCCACCCCAGCCCCCTTTGCTCGAGTCTTATTTAAGGGGAGCTCTTCCCTCAGCCACTTTGTCCCAGTGGAAGCATCAGTCTTGTGCGGTACAACCTGGTGAGTGTATGCTACTATTGGTTCCTAAGGAAGAAAGAAGGGAGCAGGGTTACTGGTCCGCAGCCTGTTGAGGACTGACTGAGAAGTCTAGATGAAGGGAAAGGTCAGGGCTTTAGAAATGACATAGTTGATGGGAATCAATAACAGATTTATCCCTTGTCAGTGGTTTATTCTTAATCTCAATCTTATTCAGACTTGAAGTAGATTTTTGTAACTACTATTGTAGAGCTCCTTAGAGTTCATACCTAATGGTTTAAAAAACAAAAACAGGGACTGGACAAGCTGTACTGTGATTACAATTTATCTTAGCCCAGTATCTCATGAATGGAGCCAACAGAAATTAGAGGCAACAGGCCACGCTGTAAAGTCAGGTTTTGCAATGTGACGGCAGCTGCAAGCACAAGTTGAACTGACCCTGGACAGGCCCCAAGATGAGATAGGGTGGCAGTGATATGAGAAGAACCCATATAGGCCTCTAACAGCAGGAGGGAAGGACCTTAAAATAGACCACCAAGCCCCACTGGGGTCCCTTTTTTGGTTTTAGGGAGGCAATCTCTTGAAACACTTTGGCAATGGAGATGCAGTTTCAGTAACCTTTCAGAAAGGCTTGGGGTGAAAAAACAGGGGCTATAAGACAGGTTCTAATCAGTTCTACAATGACTTGTTCTTGGTAGTTAGATAATGATTCTTGTTTGTTGATGTTGTTGTATCAGTTACAGACATAAATCGTCCAGTTGCTCCACCACATGGTGACCTGTCACTCTTAACATAATCATGCTGTCTCTCCCCCCACCCCAGACCATCCCAGAAACCAACCATGTGTGACGACGATGAGACCACCGCCCTTGTGTGCGACAATGGCTCTGGCTTGGTCAAGGCTGGATTTGCCGGAGATGACGCTCCACGTGCTGTCTTCCCTTCCATTGTTGGAAGGCCCCGCCACCAGGTGGGCTTCAGTAGAAATTCTTGTCCAATCTCCTAGAAGCTTTTCAATATATGTGATTGCACTCAAGAGGTGGGACTTTACAACTACAATAATATTATGTTGAAAAAGTATTTTATCATTACAAGTATAAACTTTTGCCAAAATATATTAATTTATCATCCATATATAACTATCTAAAAGTTGATTAGGCACCAAATTCCTTACAAATGTAAAGTCTATTGCATGAGACAAAAACAGAGGTGAATAATCCATTTACTTGCTCATATCTCCATTTACCTTCCATACTTCATGTAAGTAAATGCGGAAGGGTATTACTTTATGTAGTTTCTCACCATTGTCATTGGATGGACATAAAAGCAACAATTTGCACCTTTACTTGAGAGAATATGTGTTTACTTCAACCACCTGCACTAATTGTTCATTTTTAGTGTTTTAAGTAGTGCAAGTACTGTTCTCTGATGTGTTGAACTCTTGCTCACTTTTGATTACATACACCGGACAGCTTTCACATTAGTTTTCCTTCTCTCCCAGGGTGTGATGGTGGGTATGGGTCAGAAAGACAGCTACGTCGGTGATGAGGCCCAGAGCAAAAGGGGTATCCTGACTCTGAAGTACCCCATTGAGCACGGCATCATCACCAACTGGGACGACATGGAGAAGGTGGGCAGTCAAGTCTCAACTCTTTAAATTCCCCATGTACTGATTAGGCTCAAAAGTAAAATAAATAAATAAATAAATAAATAAATAATCCGTAGTCAATCTTTAAAATTCCTATGTGTTATCTATAAACCTGGTACAACTTAAACATGTGACACTTTGGACCCTCACGGAGGTGCATGTTAATTCTGTTTAGATTTGGCACCACACCTTCTACAACGAGCTTCGTGTGGCCCCTGAGGAGCACCCCACCCTGCTCACTGAGGCTCCCCTCAACCCCAAGGCCAACAGGGAGAAGATGACCCAGGTACCAATCTCTGTGAAATGTCTAGTACGTTATTGTTGGCCTGAATGTCTTCAGCAGTATTAGTAACAATAACACACATCTAATCTCCTCTTGTAGATCATGTTTGAGACCTTCAACGTCCCTGCCATGTATGTGGCCATCCAGGCTGTCCTGTCCCTCTATGCCTCCGGCCGTACCACTGGTCAGTATTAGCACTAATGTATCTTCACTGTACCATAGCACTGAAGTCTATACAATTATTATGTGACTATGGGAATGAAAGCTGGTCAGCTCAAGATATATTGTTAGCTGTCCCTTAATTGTTTTCATTCATGGCATTTCTTCTTTCAATAAATCACAGAGATGCAATGCAAAGTTAACTAAATTCATATGCCTGCTTTGAGGGAACTATATATTAGTGTTAGAACACAGTTGGTGGTATAGAGTATCCAGGAAAATACATTTCATCATTCAAAGAACATGAGAAGTTCTCATTGTTCTCTGGCAATTGAAAACACTCCGTCTGTTGAGTTATACATAGTACAATTAGACAGGCAATGCAGTTTATTTGCCAGACAGCAAGATAAACTGCCAGTGCATTGTAAAGGATTAGCAGTAATCCACAAGTTGGTGGGGTGAAAGCTCCACCTGTGGCCACTGATGTCATCAGCATTGTTTTACGGTGTGCCACATACTGTGGGGCG
This sequence comes from Acestrorhynchus altus, assembly GCA_034509495.1. Taxonomy (NCBI): domain Eukaryota; kingdom Metazoa; phylum Chordata; class Actinopteri; order Characiformes; family Acestrorhynchidae; genus Acestrorhynchus; species Acestrorhynchus altus. The sequence continues at coordinate 18,000,271 of CM067513.1, forward strand.
CTTTTAAATGGCAACATACGTGTCTGACTAAAGACTGTCCCCTGCAGGTATTGTGCTGGACTCCGGTGATGGTGTTACCCACAATGTCCCCATCTATGAGGGTTATGCTCTTCCCCACGCCATCATGCGTCTGGATCTGGCTGGTCGTGATCTGACTGACTACCTGATGAAGATCCTGACTGAGAGAGGCTACTCTTTCGTCACAACCGGTAAGTCATGGTACTAGAACAAAGACATTGTACACTCAGGAGACATTTATGAAATATCTTGACCAAGGGTGTACAGACAGCAGTAGTTCTTGCTAGACAGAGTAGAACTCCAGTCATAGTTAAAGTTACTTCTAGGTCACCAGCTATGCTGGCCAAATATTTTCCAGTTAAGTTCATGCATTTGCTTCACATCAATTCTCTGAAATTTGCTTTTCTCAGCTGAGCGTGAGATTGTGCGTGACATCAAGGAGAAGCTGTGCTATGTGGCTCTGGACTTTGAGAATGAGATGGCCACCGCTGCCTCCTCTTCCTCCCTGGAGAAGAGCTATGAGCTTCCCGATGGTCAGGTCATCACCATTGGTAATGAGCGTTTCCGCTGCCCTGAGACCCTCTTCCAGCCATCCTTCATTGGTGAGCCACATGTCTAAATAACCCTGAAAAGCCCAATTTTGGAAACTGCATTGTCTATAAACAAACATCACTTGTCTTTCCTCCATGATTCTTAACAACTAAAATTTCCTCAAACTTCAGGTATGGAGTCTGCTGGTATCCATGAGACTGCCTACAACAGCATCATGAAGTGTGACATTGACATCCGCAAGGACCTGTACGCCAACAACGTCCTCTCTGGTGGTACCACCATGTACCCTGGTATTGCTGACCGTATGCAGAAGGAGATCACTGCTCTGGCCCCCAGCACCATGAAGATCAAGGTAAGAGGAATTTGACCTTAGTTTCATACAGTGTTAACAGATTATTTTCAAATAATGAGAGAACATTTCATCCAAAAGTCTTGTGTTACATACAAGAAAACAAATATTTAGGGACCAGATAGTTTTGTTCCACTTAGCCATGGTAACTAGTCCACTTCCTGTGTAAGGACATCTGGTGCATATAGTTCCCAATCAGTTCTACAGATAATCTTATATTCATGTTATATCAAAGAAAACAACAAAATTCATCTTTTCTTCCAGATCATTGCTCCCCCTGAGCGTAAGTACTCCGTCTGGATCGGTGGCTCCATCCTGGCCTCCCTGTCCACCTTCCAGCAGATGTGGATCACCAAGCAGGAGTACGATGAGGCAGGCCCCTCTATTGTCCACAGGAAGTGCTTCTAAGCCAGCAAACCTCCTTTCAGTCATACATTTGTACTGTCTTTTAATGTATATACATGTCCTGTTGTAATAAAAGTGGATCATTATAAAAGCAGCTGTCCTCATTTTATTCTTTCTCTTAAGTAGTTAATAGAATAGTTAATACAATCAATCAGGAACCTATTGTTACATTCCAGTTTGACACTGCCTAAATCGACTGTAATCCATCAACACTGTGCTATAAATTAATATAAAGGGCTGTATATGTAGACAATCATTAAGCTTAGTCTGGAACTGATCTACAATATCAATGGCCTTCCATTATTTACAATCCAATCAGCTCTTTAATTACCATTTTGAACATGGCCCTATCAACTCGGCTTCTCCCTTTCCCCTCAAATCTCTGGCGTCATCTTAAAGATCGTTCATAGCTCAAGTGGCTTTTGTGAAATGAGACTTCGGTGGGGCAAGGGACTAAGTGCTGACAAGAATCAACTTCAACAGCACAACCTGCCCAGAGATCATTGTGACCTGATGCATAAACATTTTTTTCATAATGTTTGCATACTTTGTTCTGTTAGCTTGGCAGCTCGGTATTCAGCAAGCTGAAGGCTGCACAGCTGACAAGTACAAAACACAAAATACCAATTCTAAATCAGGAGCACCACGCCCTGCTCACTGAGGCCCCCCTCACCCAAGGTCAGCAAGAAGATGACCCAGGTACCCAAAACTCTCTAAACATTCTACACTGTTAAAAGTAGAAGATCCTTGAGGAACCTTTGGAGGTTCTTCAATTTGCAGTCTAGGGCCAGCGTTTATGTTAGAGGGGCTGATTAGTTTCTAGCTTTTGGTGCTTCGCAGGTACTAAGAAACATTTATACAGTTCTTTGTTACAATGTCTTACTCCTTTTTTTGAGTTTCATGTAAAATTTATTTTACATCAGCTGTGTCTTATTTGATTGAATGTTTTCTTGCCAACAAAATACTTATAGGTTATTTTCTCATGTTTCATACAAAAAGACAAACAAAAATCACCCTTCAAAGCTTTCGCTGTGTTATACAATGTTATTCTGTCAAGTTTCATATTCAATTTATTACATCAACTGTCTTCTTGGAACCCTTATCCTTATATTGAAGGTTCCTTCAAGCAACTAAAGAGGTTCCTCTGCAGTGTCACATTGAATAACATGCTTGAGACCTTTAAGAACACTGCCATTGATGTGAACCAGTATGTGTAGGTGTATGAAATGTTTGACAGTACTGCTGCTAGGCTAGAGATAATGCAAAAAGAATGTTCAGGCAGCCCAAAAAAACAATGTTTTTAAAAAAAATCATGCTCATTACCATGTAAAATGGACATGCAAAAGTAGACTATTCAAGTTTCATCTTTATACAAGTATCTTTAAACCAGTGATTCACAAGTAACTGACAGAATAAACAGCAGCTGTCCACGCTGCACAAACACATGCTGTAGAAACAAAAATAGGATTCAAAATAGCCGAGTGAGGAAAATCTAGGATGGCTGTCACAGGTGCCAACTTATAGAAGGGTCATTTGGTCAATGAGCTCTTCAAAACTAAAGAAAATGTTGGGCAATGCAACCTCAAATCTAGAACCACACATGAGAAAAAACTATGATTATAAAACTAGTGAACAGTGTGAAATAGCCATAGTAGAGGCTCAGTGTGAATTTAAGTTTTCCAGGTTGCACATTTCACTCATTGGATATTGCCAGATTTTCACAGCAGTCACAGCAGTGATATATTTTTGAAGTACTATCTAAATGAACCATAAAGCCAAAACAGCAAAGATTTGATATGTTTATTTCAGATCATAGAAAAGGAAAACTGAATTAAAAACTTAACTGAAAATTTATTTTCTTATCTGAAATGATCGTATAATACTTTCCCCCACATGTATTCTTAAGGGGGTCATTTTGACTAACAGGAGAGAAAACAAATTGTGTAAATGTTTTAATCATAGAGGCTATTGAAAATATACATGTAGTGGGTTTTGTAGTGGGTCCCCCAATGTACTGATTTTAAAACATAAAAATATTCCATGCACCATCTTTGTGCAGTTTTACTATCCGTTCCCATTTGTTGTTAATGGGGCATTTATTACAACACCATACTACCATACCAGCACTTCAACAAAGCAATATTTTACCCATGATTGTATGATTATGAAGGTACCTTATTAAGTAGTAGGAGTACTGGTGGTGGTAGAAGTATTATTATTATTATTATTATTATTATTATTATTATTATTATTATTATTATTAGTAGTAGTAGTAGTAGTAGTAGTAGGGGTATAGTAGTAGTAGTAGTAGTAGTAGTAGTAGTAGTAGTAGTATAGTATTAGTAGTAGTAGTAGTAGTAGTAGTTGTTGTTGTTGTTGTAGGGGTATAGTAGTAGTAGTAGTAGTAGTTGTTGTTGTTGTTGTTGTTGTTGTTTTTGTAGGGGTATAGTAGTAGTAGTAGTAGTAGTAGTAGTTGTTGTTGTTGTTGTTGTTGTTGTAGGGGTATAGTAGTAGTAGTAGTAGTAGTAGTAGTAGTAGTAGTAGTAGTAGTAGTGTTGTTGTTGTTGTTGCTGTTGGTGCTTAATGTTAACGTTATTGTTGCTGTTGCTTGTTGTCATTCTGCCCGCTCGTTATACCGTTGTTGTTGTTGTCAGTCATCGGGTCACCGTCATTTCGTCATTTGCCCTGTTATACGTGTTGTTGTTGTTACAGCCGTTCGTCATTGCCTGCCGTTATGCTGTTGTTGTTGTTGTTGTTGTTGTTGTTGTTAAGAGTCCCACCGATCTGTCGAAATTGGAGTGATCACTTTTATAGCCTTTAATGAACAACACAATATATAATACTTAAAAGACAAACATAATGTCAAATTAAATCAATTATTTAAAATTTAATGTATTCCCACATGAATCCTGTTTTATAAGTTAATATTTTCATCCAAATTCCATTTCAGCTCATTCCACTGGCACTGGAATGAGGGTCCATCATTTCCACAATTTGGTGCTGAAGGGCTCCCCTAGCTGACCTCTATTGAGCATGGTCACCTGCTGGGTCATATGCAGCTTTTCCTCTGTTCAATTCCATTACAAAGCTTTTTTACTGGAAATTATGTATAAACTGGATCACCAGTCTCCACTAATAAGTAGAGGTGTCAACAAATAGTTGGTTGTTTTTGTTTTGTTTGTTTTTAACCAAGCTAATAGTTCCATTTGAGGATGAGGTTGAGGTTGCTTATTAAAGGAAAAGGCTGAGATCTGGAGGCCGAGGTGAGAGAGCATAGGAATATAATAAACACACACACACACACACACATATATATATATTGTGTGTGTGTGTGTGTGTGTGTGTGTGTGTGTGTGTGTGTGTGTGTGTGTGTACACATCTGAACTTACATTTATATATATATAATTTTTTTTTTTACTGTTCGGATAATCACACAGATTGAACAGAGATGTTCACAATCATTTCTTTATTAAGATCTATAGCCAGTGCTATGTGCTATGGCTTTATTTTTTATGATCATTTGTAACTAATCTAACCATTTTCTGTAAATTGAGTACTGTGTAAAAGCCAGGCTGTCAGGAATATTGTTTAAAATGGTTGATGTTAGCAGCAAGTGTATTTTGTCTGTAAGAACTCTATTTAACATTACAATGACTAGAGGAACAGAACCGTTTTTGTTCACCATGAACTCCAGCCATGATTCACTCCAGTGAAATTCTACTTAAGGTTAACTTAACAGACCAGGTCCAAACCAGTTTCAATGTGTTGTGTTTATGTGTTTATTGAAATGTATTCTACTGTAATTGAAAAAAATTCTGCTGAGATAAACAACATTACACATTGTTCTGTCAGATTAGGGCCTCTGTTTGCTCTTAAAACAGTTTAATGATTGACTGATTAGATAGTGGTATGAATGAGTTGGTGCAGGAGCTTCACGGGTGCCGAGCACCCAATGAGACCTTACACAAAAACTTATATTTTAACAAAATTGGACTGTTAATTTCAACCAAATCTAACAAACAAACAAAGATTTGTAATTGTATCTAATAAGAGAAAAAATAACAGATCTATTTCTATGTATAGCCTTTTTCTGATTGGTCATTGAGCTGAGTGAAAGAGAGAAAGGAGAGCTGTGGTTAGTGTATCAAAATAATTTAAATTATATCAGACACATTAATAATCTGTTATCAATATTATAAAGACTGTGTACAGATTCTGTGGATATGATCGGTACATACAAACTACTACACACACACGTGATAGGTGTGTTAATTTCATTTTACACACTGGGACAACTGAGGCCTGGTAGTTAGCATAGTGATTGCTGGTTCAATCCCCTAAACTGGCAGGACATGAGTGAAGTGCCCCTGAGGAAGGCACTTTACTCCACACCTGCGCCCAGGATGTGGTAGATAGGGCTGCCCACTGCCCCGGGCACATGTGCTCACTGCCCCTGAGTGTCTGAATTCACTAGTAAGTATGTGTGTGTTTTACTGGGAGGATGAGTCAAATGTGGAGGGTAAAAATGGATCTATATGCACATTTACATCTTTTCACCAGATAAGAAGGTGAAATACTTTTACTTTTATTTTGAGAAAAAAAATCCTATCAGAATAGCAGCTCTATATCTCTATAAATATATATATATATATATATATATATATATATATATATATATATATATATATATATATATATATAAATGAACTGCTTATATATGAAATGAGTTAAAAGCAGAGCTGCAGAGCTGCTGTTATACAACATATGGCAGCTCCCCATTTAACCAGATCTATTACTGCACTTTTTGTGTATAAAAATAATATTTTGAATTATTATTTTAAATAATTTGGTTATAAAAATATAACTACGCACCCCGGTCACGTGTCCAGTTTAACCAATCAGATGGCGCGACAGAGCGCGGTGACGCTGGCGCTGAGAAATTTGAACATTCTGCAGCCAATCAGAGCGAGGCACACGAGCGGCGCTACCGTTTGAAAGGCCGGAGCGGAAGGGAGTGGAAACAGATGTTTACTAAGCGGGGCAGACGACGGCATTAATTCGGTTTCTGAAATGGTTTAAAGGCTGGACTGTTACGGGTGTGAAAATGCTGGATAGGTGGGCCAGTACTGGTGTGTTTCTAACGCGCTTTTTAACGTTAGAGAGCTGCTGACGGTAACGGAGCGTGGTCGGTTGTATCTGAATACAGTATGCGCCTATTTAACGGATAGGATTCCTCCTCAGGCCTCGTGTCTGAATTTAGGTGTTCATTTAGTGTTGACGCGCCGACTAAGTTTGTCGAGCTTCTTGAATTAGCTGTTTATGTGACTGGTGTTCACAGAGCTTCTGTAGGCTTTAGCTCTGTCGGGTTGTAGAGGAGTCCTAGTCAGCTCGGTTGGATTGTAGAGGAGTCCTGGTCAGGTTGTAGAAGAGCCCTGGTCAGCTGTGTCGGATTGTAGAGGAGTTCAGCACTGGGAAAGGGAAGGTCTTCTGTAAAGCACAATGAAGACCATGGAGAGGAACGTGGTGCGTCTGGCCGTGGTGCAGCACCTTCGTGCAATGTATGGCATAAAGACTAAAAACTGGAACAAAAGCAAAAGGGGCAGCAGCAAGTTGACAACTGGCAACTCGGTAAGTTGACGAGGATCTTCGCTCATCTTTATTTAAGTTCTTCTTAACTGATTTTCAGCTAGAAGTGTTAACTGCATAGATGTTCAGCTTTCAAACATATTTAGAGTTGGAAGACCTGCTTGCTTGCATGTAATGTGTTGCATGTTTGCCCTCTCACTGTGAAACCTGGTTATTTTGCAAGTCATCTGGTCATTGTCTCTGAAGATACTGTCACTGTAAGTGAGAGGGTTACACAATTTCCTCCTGTGTGAAATACTTGGCCACATGACTGACTTGGGTTGTAAATCTTACAATGTACACTAATGATTCCTTATAGACATAATTTCATCTAACAATGCATTACATCACAGCATATCTGATCAGGTTAGTTAAAATCTAATGTCTCCTAATTTGGGAACACTATTGTTTCCTCCTTTCACAAGCAGGAAGGCTCAGGGAATGATTGCTGTCAGATCAACACACTGAAGTCTGTATAAGATGATGGGTTGTAGGTGATTCTGTAAACTGGTTTTAAATGTTCTACTCTCTGCCTGCTAATAACATTAATCAGAGTAAGTTATTGGTCCCATTTAACTTCTACTTTGCTAGCTGTTCACTGTTCATTAAGTTTATTTTGTTTGGAATTCATGTTTGACAAACACCTTTTAATGTATTTCTTACGTCGGTAGTATTGGAATTTTTGTTTATTTATTTATTTATTTATTTATTTATTAACAAGCCTGCGGCTTCTACTTTCCGTTGGAAGTAAATTGAGTAATCAAATTTGGCGGCTGGCGGGTGACTTATGTTTTCAAATGAACAGTCCTCTGCTTGTTCACTTTGTTTTTTTATTTTTTGTTGACTGACTCAGGAAGACTTATTTGCTTGTCTGACCTGAGAGTCTGATTAGATGATGTAGAAAAGAAAAAAAGTCCTACAGCTATGAAGCACTGCTCATAAACAACTTGGCTTGACTTGACATTTTTTCTCTTGTGGAGGCTTGTCATGAAATGTATTGGACTCCTTTCATTTAAAGCTAATATGGGCAGAATTGATCCTCTTGAAATGCTAATGTTCTACTGTATGTGTCTTTTTGTTTTAGGTGAAGGTTTTTGGGGTTGCTTTAGAAAATCTTCCACATTGTCATGTGCTAGACTATGGAGATATTCCCTGGTAAGATTGCCAAATGTGACACTGTTAAATGTCATTTTATTTGAAAAGTTGTTTGTGTGTGTGTGTGTGTGTTTATACACACACACACAAAATAAACTTTTTAAAGCAAAAAACGAGGGAGAGAGATCTCACTACTTTTAAACTCTGTTTACTATGTTATTTCCTGCAGATACCCCAGATTTACTTCCTTAGTGTAACCAGTGCTACTTAAATTTAAAATGCAAGGCCCTCTGTAACTGTTTCTGAGGATATTGTTTTGCAGCAAACTTTTTAATGAATTTATTTTTTGCTTTAAAAAGTTTGCTGATATAGAACCACAAATTTTTGGTAATATTGAAGAACTTGATTAGACGAAGAATGATCGATCAGCAATTTATTGGTATCGGTTGATTTTCAAGTTGATCCTGAAAGTGGGTCAGGTCATAGGAGACATTTTTTGTGAGCTGCATTGCAAGTCAGTTTTGGACTTTTTTGTGAAAGATACCATTAATATCTGTCTTCAAAACAGAGCTTTATAGATATAAACACAGATTTATATTTTTCCGTATAAATCAAACTGTGAGAAATGCATTATCAAGTTTGTTTGGAAAGTTTTAGTTTCAAAAACATTGCTGGTGAGGTGCATCTATTCATACTCCTAATTTAAAGACTTTGTAAACATATGTGCAAATCATAGTTTGCAGTATACAATCAAACACATTTCACTAACAGACTGTCTCTCAACTTGCATAGCTTCCTTGTGGATGCCTGTACATGCCTTATGTCTCATTTGGATACAGAGGGCCTGTTTAGAAAATCAGGTTCCATTGTTAGAGTGAAGGCTATTCGGGTGAGTAATTACCTTTCTGAGTTTTCTAACCTTTCATGGAGAGGCACTTGCTGGGACCCCTGTTTGAACAGTGGCTGTATTGTTTTGACCCTGTAGGCTAAGCTGGATCAGGCCGAGGAGTGTCTGTCTACTGCCCTCCCGCTGGACTTGGCTGGGCTTTTAAAACAGTTTTTTCGTGAGCTTCCTGAACCAATCCTGTCCACAGACCTGCAGAGTGCCTTTTTAAAAGCCCAGGAGCTGCCCACCTTGGAGGAAAGAACATCAGCCACTATTCTGCTGTCTTGTGTACTACCTCATGAGAATGTAAACATTCTGCGCTACTTCTTCAGCTTTCTAAAGAGGGTCTCTCAAAGGTGAGCTTTAGAAGAATGATGTTTGTAGTCTCTGCTGTTAATTACCAGATCACTACAGTTGAGAAATGTCAACATTGTCTACTTAAAATGACACATTTAATGTACTGTATACACATCAGAAGTTTGACACAATAGTTTTATATAGTCATTTTTACGGTGTGCAGTGGTTCTATGTGCTTTCCAGTACTCAATACAATAATTTTATATAGACAGTCTGAATGTTGGGTAAATTTCTTCTGAATTAAGTCCTATAGTCAGTTAATAGAATGGCAGTTGAGCTCAGTCTTGCAAAAATGGTTTCTTGCTGTGAACAAAGCTAATTTGCTCCAAGATGGGGCAAGGCATGGCTGCTGTGTCACGAGCCCCCTCTAGTTTTTGTAGTTTTTTGTTAATTGTGCCCCATTCATATGGGTTGCATGCCTGCTGGAGACGCCAGAAAATAGGCAGGAGAGCTGGTGTCCTCATCAGGCTGAGACTATAAATTTGCCAGCCGGTGTTTTCTGATCAGTCTGGTGTGATGGGAGGGAATGTACAGTGCGAGTCTTTCTGCTCCCCAGACCCGGAATATCTGATCAACTTATGCAGACCAGGGTGGCTTCCCAGGGTGATTTCCGGGTCAGTGGCTGCAGCTGTGTACATGAACCTACAGACTGACAGACCTGGCAGTCGAGAACATGTACAAGATATTCAGCAAACCTGAAACCACGCACCTGGAGACATTTAATAAAGCCAACCTGAAGAAAGTCTCTTCAAAGTACTTCCAACACATTACATGGTACTACGTGGAAAACACGAACATTGGACCACTGTTACACCACCTTCTGGGAGGCATGCAAAGCCATTCCCTGACCTCCATTCTGCAAATTGGATCACTCCTCTATCCTGCTCCTGCCCTCTTATAAGCCAAAGGTGAAACGGGAAACACCTAACATCAAGGAGGTTCACCGCTGGTCGGACCATTCAGACATTATACTCCACGGCTGTTTTGATCACGTGGAGTGGGAGCTGTGTCTTGATTAACAGCATTGATGAATATGCTGATTCACTGGATTCATCAGGATGTGCATAGAGGATGTTGTGCCCACATACAGTTTGTTTACCCCAATCAGAAGCCATGGCTCGGCTGTGAAGTTCACACAGCTCCGGATGCACACAAGTGATCAGTTAGGAGTCTTTGCAGACCTTTTCAACACCTCTCTCTCCCTCTGTCGTGCCAGCATGCTTCAAACTGGCCACCATTGTCCCTGTCTCGGGTACTCTGACCTCCTCACTGCCTGCCACTGCAATTTGCATACACTGCTCTGATCATGCAATTGCCCTCAGTCTGCACACTGCCCTCTTCCACCGGAACAAAAAGAACATGTAAGTGAGAATGCTGTTTGTGGACTACACTTTAGCATTCAAAACCAACCAATCCCTGCAGCTCGACATGCAGCTCCACGATCTGTCTGAACAGCTGTCTGTGCAGCTGGATCCTAATCTTCTTAACGTGCCTTCTACCGTCAGCAGGTGATGGTCAGAAACACATCCTTCTCACTGATCCTCAACACAGCCCACTCCTGTACTCCCTGTACACCCATAACTGCATAGCCTGACACAGCTCCAATGTCATGGTTAAATTTGCTGACAACACAACAATCATGGGCCTGTTCTCATCTAATGACACTGAGACAGCCTACAGAGAAGTCCACCTCCTGACACACTGGTGACAGGAAAACGGCCTCTAAAGGTCAGCAAAACCAAAGAGCTCAGGGTGGACTTCAGGAGAGTGAACACTCCCTTGTCTCCATCAGCAGCTTCTTCCCCGGGTCACCAGGCAACTAAACAGTCAGTACCCCGGTGTTGTCATTCACAGCTAGTTACAATCCTTCTCGCCTGTCTCATCACACAATCACCCCTTCACACCACATAAACTTTCTCCACTATAGTCACTACCGGAGCGGAAGTTAGCTGCTCAGTTACATTCCACCCACACTACAGCTACATCTGATTTTATACCCACTGCATGCAAATATAATGCAAACAATTCTTTTTATAACTTCTCTCTCTCTCTCTCTCCTTTGTTTTTTTATGCTTCTGCTGTGAGGGACTTGCTTCTACATTTTTCCATCAGCTTTACAGCTGTGTAATGTGATGACAATAAAACTTGATTTGATTTTGATTTGAGTAAACAGCAGCAGCGCATGACGCCGCCACCTTCACCATGCTTAACAGTTGCTGTATTGTTCTTGGGGTTGATTGAAATGTTCCTCTGGAGTCCTTCCTTCTTGTCTCAAGTCTATGGCAATGTAAAACTTGCATGACTGCAGGCAGTGACTCTGTTGTTCCAGGAGCTTCCATGTCTTGTGCCTTTTAGGTTTTTTAGGTTGTTCTTGACTATTTGGTTATAACTATAATAAGGTAGTTTGAACCAATGATCTTGGTATTTTTAATTAAATAGCTCCTAAAATTTTCTGTCCAAAAATGTCTAAATCAACTTGTGAAAATAAGCAATCATGACAACTGTCTCTCTCTTTCAGATGTGGTGAAAACAAGATGGACAGCAGCAACCTGTCTGTTATCTTTGCTCCAAACCTCCTTCACTGTGGAGATGGGACAGAGAAGAGGAGTACCAGTACTGAGAAGAAACTAAAACTTCAAGCTGCTGTTGTGCAGTGTCTCATTGATAATGCTGAAGACTTGGGTAATTTTTATGACTATTATATCATGAGCCTGTTCATGTTATTTCCAATGTGAGAAGTAGTGAAAGTGTGTGTGTGTGTGTGTGTGTACATGTACAGGTATAGTGCCAGAGTTCCTCGTTGCCAAAGTTCCAGCAATGCTGGGCTGTGAATCTGGAGTGTTTTCCCCAGCAGATGCTGTGGAGGCTGGAAATACACCTTCAGGGGTAAAAAGATGCAGGCGCAGTTTTGGAGGTGAGAGATGTGTGTGAACGCAGATCTTGTCTTTGAAATAGAAGTTCAGTAGACGTGTGTGTTTTATTCAATATAGAGATCTGTTTTATGTTAAAATTTGTTTCAAAGTAAATTACAAAAACATAGGTCTTCACAGATGAGCTTTGTTTTGCATTCCAGATGTGGTAAATGGAGCTCTGAGTAAATTAAAAAGTAATAGAACCCCCTCTCTTACACCTCAGTCTGATGGACCAGGTAGGTTATACTCAGGTTAGGCTTTGCTACAGACCAGCTAAATGCATGCAGGTTACCTTACCACAGTAGCTAAGCTGAAACCAATCTGTATAGAGGAAATAAACTTTCCTTATTAAATATCTGCTTGCTGAAAGATTTGCCAAAAATCAGTGTTCAGTTATGAATTGTTCAGTCTCTTGTAGACATTTTCTTGCTGCTATAAATGAATGGCTTTTTTTTTTTTTTTTTTTTTTTTTTTTTTTTTTTTTTTTTTTTTTTTAATAATAATATATAAAGCTTTTTGCTTGTTCTTGCTTGTAGAATATGCTGGAGCGTTTTCACACTTGACCTTATATCCTGATCCAGGATTCCTGCATAATTTTTGCTTTTCCTGTTCAAGCACGCTTGATACAACTCATCTTAATTGCCTGGTTTAGTAGACATGTTGGAGCAGGGATATCAATAAATTGTGCTGGACTCTAGACCCTAGTTGCCCACAGTATATTTGAGTGTCAAAGCTGTTTAGGGTTCAGGAGTGGTCTATAATTATGCAGCATCTGCAGCAAGTCTGAAAACCCCCACTTCTGTACCCACACGGTAATGTGCTGGTTAATCTTTTTACATCATACCTCTCCTTTCATGATTCTAAAAAGGAGTAGAATCATTAATCCATATTTGCTAAGACATTATGCTGTCTGAAAGGAAACCTGCCATAATGCCCCCTTCCTCAAACAAGCTTGAAATTGGTCCTGATTGTGGACTTAACTGGACAGACAGGTGTGAAAACGGCCGAAAATATGTTTGTAGAAATGGCAAAATCCTTTGAATGCTTTCCCTTTTTAAAATGAACTGGACTCTGTGATCAGACTGAACATATCTTTTAATAATACTTGTATTCCTTTCACCGTATCTCTTATTTTTTTGTTTTCCTTAAAATTATTGCATCTTAACCATCACTCCCTGGCACAGTGCTCAGTCCCATATATGTTAGGTTTGATAGCAAGTGTAGTATGATGTAAAGTAAGACAATGTAGCTGGCAGTACAATTAATGACTGCTGTTTTGAAATACAACAATATAATTTTAGCTAAAACACAGTGATTTAAGCTTGTGCAGTATTATGTGCACTGACTGTTGTTAAACAGAACTTCAAATTAATTTGGGTGGTAATTTAGACAAACGATTATTGTCTTTAGAAATATTGTGATAAATTCACACTAGCATTACAATGGCAAAGTACGACTGTTTAATTATCAGAAATAGCAATGTTAAATGGTGTTTACAATCTTATTCTTAATAGTTACTGTAAAAAGTTGATGTACAGTATTCAGCAGCATTGTTCATACAATTCATGAGTTCCCCATTGGGGAAAAAAAGACTCCACACACAGCTGAATTACCATCATCACTCTCTACAGATGTCTAAAATGTAACAGCCTTAATGTTTTTACAGCCATATGTGTGTGTTTATTGTGCTGTCCATCACCATGATCTGGTTACATCATTAAACATTGCTATTGCTAATTTTTCATTCCACCGTAAAGGGATATGCATACTGTACAAGTGCCACAATACAATTACAATACTGCATCATTGTGAGAACTGACGTCCTGCTCCTGAGCTCTCCCATAAGTTGGGAAGTGGAATTTGTGTTTTTTAGCATCAGTAAAGGACAGGCTTTCACATGCATTTAACAAGCAGAGATACAGTATCATCATACAAAGTGAAAGAATCATGAGTAAAATGATAGATTTACACACACATGATTCTGGATTTGCAGGTTCACCAAAGGCCTACTTACCCTGCTTTGCCCATATGTCACACAGTTGTTTGAGTCACTGAGAGCAGTAGTTGAAAGTGTGCTGGGGGTTGAAAGGTTAAGAATGTTATATGTACTCACTTATGCAAGTATTGTTCTGTCAGTGTTCTAAATTGAAGATGGTATTAATCAAATTTCTTTCTTTATTTTGAATTTTGTCCTATTTAGTTTTTTCCACTGATACTCCGGTTATCATGACACCTAAGCGCAAACTTCCCTTAGAGTCTGGACAGAGTTATGGATACTCCAACAAGAAGCGCAGGTCCCTCAAGAAGAATCTTGGTCTGGAATTGTTTCCCAGTGCCTTGTTTGGAGGAGGTTCCACACCTGGATCAGGTACAGTTTTTATATAATTATGTAACAGATCGTAAGACCAGTTGGCATTGTTTGTGGTTGGGTTTTTTGTTTGTCTGTTTTACTGAACTTGTAAGAAATCATGATTTCTATTTATTGCATCTGTGGCAGCCACTGGGATCCATTATGATGTAGATGACAGTTTTAGACTCTCCTTACTCTTATTACTAAATGTTGGGTCCAAAAATAAGCTGCTCAACCACTGTGCTAATGCAAGCCTTATTTTAAATGCCAGAAGTTATGTTAAAAAATATTAGAATATTTGGAATAATGCCACCAGACCCACCAAAGGGGCCTCTCTCTCTTTTTATTTATTTATTTATTTATTTTTTATTTTTTTTTCTTTCTTTGCCCAGAAGTTATTAATGTCTGTAATTTAATGTAGTACATTTAACTTTTTAAAAGTTTAACACCACTGGGTGTTTTTTTTTGTTGTTGTTTTTTTTTTTCTTCCCTTTTTTTTTTTTTTTTTTTTACAATAAAATAAATAAAATTAAAAATGTATTAAATTGCTTGAAGTTAGCCACCCAGTTATTTTTTTAATTTTTTTATTATGCTGAAAGATGTCTCTGAAATACACATTAACGCAACCAGTGTGTTAAATTATTCAGGGGAAAAACACCTTTCTATTTTTTCTTTTCCCAGTTCACAGTGCATCTGGAGCTCTCGACTCCTCTCAGAGTGGCATATCCTCTGTAGGGAGAAGCAGTCGACTGTCAAGTTCTGCAAGGAGAAAGAGCAAAAGGCTGATCCACCGAAATGTCCACCGGTATGTTGCATCACATTTCTGAATGGTTTATTAACAGTAATGTTTAAGTAATATTCAGTAACTGTTCATATTTAGTAATTGATATAATGAAAGTTTTTATTGGGGATATCTTTGTTCCTAAGTAATTGAATTGATAAAAATTAGTGTTTGCAGGAAAAGCACCCATGTTTTACTACAGTCTACAGTGCATCCAGAAAGTATTCGGTTCTTCACTTTATGTTGCAGCCTTATTCCAAAATGTACACAATAAACCACAATGACAAAGTGAGAAGTTTGTTTAAAATTATACTCAAAGATTTGAGGCTGTAATTGCTGCCAAAGGTGCTTCAACAAAGTATCGAGTAAAGGCTATGAATACTTATGTACATTGTTTTTGTGTTATATTTTGAATACATGAATGCAAAGATTTCAAACAAACCTTTCTAATGTCATTGTGGTGGTTTTCATGTTGATTTTTGAGGGAAAATGTATGTTGCTAAAGTTGGTTGCTAGGTGATTGTTGAGGTGTTACTATGGTGTGTTTATATACAGTTAGCCAAAAAGGTCATCCATTACGTTTGGTTAAAAATGCTGTTTGCAAAGGCCAACATGTGAGGTGTCCAAACTTTTGACCAAAAGCTGATTTCAAGCTTCATCTGGGATGGAGAACAAAGTTTTAAAACCATTTGCATGGGGGGAGATGATGGGTGTGAATAAGAGAACAATTGAGAGCAGTGTATACAGGGGAATGAACAGTGTCCAAAATTTTCCAGACACATTTCAATGCAATTCAAGTTTGTGCACATTTGAGCAATAAAGAAAAATTATTTTATATACAATATATTGTATATATTGATCAGTCAATCATTGTTACTGAAACTTTTCTAGAGCTGGCAATATGTTTTAATATATGTAAGTCATATTAATTTAAAGCTGCAGTTTTTGAATGTTTGCCTCTGGTGTGACCGTATTGAGTTAGCAAAAAACTATTGCATAGTTCTCTAATGTAATTGAAGACATTTTTAAATTAAGAATGAATGTAGTAACAAAATATTATAAATCAAGTGAGTTTCACAAACAATCAGGCATTACTGTGCTCATCAGAGGCTTCAGTGAATTGGGATATTACATACGTTTCCAATACTTGCCCAATATAAACCAAGATACGGTGTCACACCCTAGACATTTATTTCAGTGACAGGTTCCTGACACTTTTAAAAATGTGTCAGTGAAAAGACTTCTAATCTAAAAGGGACATATGCCACATTTATGTATTTATCATGTTCTCTCTAATCTTCAAAAGTAGTAATTCCTGACACCTAGCTCAAGCAAGTCACACCACAGGACAATTGTGGGATTCTAGTTCATTAAGAAAAAGTTAACGCTCAAATTCTAAAATGTTAAATTCTTTTGAGAATGGTGACAACAGAAGGTTCTGAAAAGTTATTTTTATTGTTCCTGTTGCTTTTTTTTTTTTATTGTTTAGAATGGAATCTGGGAAGGCTGGATGCTTTTCCCCAAGAGTGACAAAAGAGGCAACAAGAAAGTCTTTGCGTCTGCGCTTTAGCCTCGGAAAACCCAGCAGAGATTGTGTAAGTCCATCTTCTCAGTCTGCTTCTGCAAGAAACTGCACAATCCAACCTTAATCAGTGTTTTAACAGTACTGTATAAATTTGCATGTCTGTATGTACAACTTTGCATGATGGCTTTCATGTAATTGTTGGCTGTAACTGATACTAGAATCCTGTCAGTAAAATAGTATATAGTAGAATCTTTGATATTTCTATATATATATGTATCTGTGTTTTCACTCTGATCTCTTGATTTGTCTTTGTTTTGTGGACCAATTACTTTCCTTTTCAGTATCAAAGGTACTTATTATTGTTTATAAGAACAGAAATGTGCTTTTTTTTTTTTTTTTTACCATATTGGGCTGCGCACTCGATCACTAATTAATACTAAAAGTAGCTATAGAAAAGAATCAGGTCTGCTATCCAGTCGTAATGTAGAAAGAGAGGAGATTTTATTGTGCTAATATTAACAGTAAATACAAACTGCTTTTTAAAGTTAGCACAATAGTATTTCCACAGGTAAATATTGCCTTTTGAAAAGTATCTAATTGTGCTTAGCAGGGAAATTGTAATTATGGAATGAGTAGGAAGATAATCTGCTTTAGAGAGTGAAAGAACTGGAAATACAGAAGCACACTACTTGTATTAAATATTTGGTAAGAAAAAAAAACAGATGGTCAAAGGATATACTAACATTGTGTAGTTATTTACAATGTTGCATAAATATTTTCCTGAAGCACTTTTTATGTAAGACAAAGGTACCTAAAAGCATGTTTAAATCAGGTGTCAATTCCTGGTATTATATTTTTTTGCCTCTTATTTTAAGTGTTAAAACACTAATTGGAATTGTCACTTTAATTTTGCATGTTGGTGAATTTGCCTAAAATTGCACATCTTTTAAGACTGATTATTGTATATTAGTTTTTTACATATTCTATAACCTGTGACTACTGAATGTTTTACATTAATAAAATATATTGTGAAAGAAAACCACTTTAATATATATAACATGTAATCTTTTTAACATTTTCCATATGTGAACAGTAAGGTGGGTTTGGGTTGTCATAGCCTCAAAGCATATTTTTTTCTTATATTTTAATACAAATGTAAAACGTGCTTGTTCTAAAATAAATATACATTGGCCAACTCCAGCTTTACTGGTGGTTCTTTGAAAGTTACTTCCAGAAAATGCCTCAGAACACTTAACACCACATGGTTGTGGCAGACAGTCAGAAGTAAAAAGAAGGTGCCTTTATTCCAACAGAGTGTCATTTCACATTCTCTCCCGGCGCCAAAGGGGTCAGAGGTCATTGGTTGGCGTCTAGCGACACAAGAGAGCGTCACCAGTTTTCACTTCACCAAAGATGCTGCATTTACTCCAGCTGTTTTGAGAAACACCAATTCAACAGGTCAGTGTTAAACAGTCAGTTTTTTTTGTACTGTTATAAATCATCACAAAAAACCTTTATAAAATCCTCTTAATTGGTTCAGCTTAAAATGGGTTTATACAAAATAACTTCTATTGAAATTTAGACACACATTTTCATAATTGTAAAGTGCCACTGACAGATTGTCGAAAAGAAGTGAAGTTATTGTGTTGCACCCTGATGGAAGTGTCGGACTGCACTATTGAAGTAGTGTCTCTCAGTATGGCATCGGGTCTAATGCAACATGCCAGACATCTTGGCATGGAGTTGTGTAGTTTTCTAATGGTGTTCTGCGATTCCTTACCATCCCATGAATATTCTCACTCAGTAGCATCTCTCACATTTTCAATTGGGGAGAGGTCTGGTCATGCCACATGATCTTTGTCTTCAATACAAGCTCTTGAGACGGCAGCAGTATGGGGACAAGTGTCCTGTTTGAACAGCATATGGTAAGGCCACCGGTCGCAGGACCTCATTAAAGTAACATTTGGCTGTCAGCTTGCTGTAATAAAGACCAAAGTTGATCTTTGGACTGATCATAGTGCTTCAATGCACTGAGGAAACTAACAAGAAGGTGCACAAAAGTGGGACTTCTCACTGAAGATGTACCAATGCCATTCTGAGTGACTCCATGACCGTGTGGCACAACAATCGATTGATTTCTTCTGGGTGCAACGTGTGCGCACACAGATTCGGTCTACCACTGAGAGAATACTGAAAGTTATTCATATTTTTATTATTAATATTTTACATCTTCATAATTTGCCTTTAGTTGTTTTTCTCCTGTGTTAATAAAGTAAAACCCAGCTATGGCCATTTCTTCACAGGTTCCAAGTACATTAGTAAGTCTGAAGACAACCTGCTGACGCCATGTGCCGCTATGAAACCGGGAACCTCTTGGAGTAAGGAGACTCCATCCAGAACACAGGTCTACACCGGAAACTCATTTTCAGACACACCCGTGACCACATGCCTGAATTCCACCTTCCACTCAGAACCTGTCATTGTTGTCAGCAAGCCACCTATAGTTAGTAACCTCCCAAAGAGCCTTTGCTGTGCTACCAGCGCTGAAAGCCTGGCTAGTTCAGAATCTTGCTGTGAGGAGCGCTTTCAAGTGGGTCCTACACTTCTGAGAATAAAAGGAGGTTTTGACGAGCCAATCAAGGTCTTTCATTCTACTGATAATGATCACACAGAGGAACCCAATAAGGAAATGGATGAAAATGCAAATAAAGCCCTTGATTCTTCTGAGTCCTCTGTACCTTTAGAAGACCTGCCTGTGCTCTCGGATGAACTAAAGGAAAATTCGAATGAACCACAAAGGTTGGCTGATAATCCTAATGTCACCTTTGGACAAATCGAGATAGTTCCCTTGTCTCCTTTGCATATAGACAGTGCTCTGTTTGAGACCGAAGCTGCAGGAAGTTCAGCGTTAGGAAAAAACACCACGGAGAGCTCTCGGAGTGTTGAGCACGAAAGCATCTGTTTAAATGAGGACAGCTTAACAGGTCCCGAAAACTGCAGTCGCTTGATCAATGCGCTTGACATCCAAAGCCCTGTGGCGTTCCAACTCAACAGCTCTATTGCAGTTCAGTCCACACCTTTCACAGCAAGAGAACAAAAGAGGGAACTCGATGACTCGCAGACCAACGATTTTAATGAGCCATCGCTGATAGAAACATCTGAATCTTCAAGTTGGCATGAAGTCTGTACACAGGAGGACAAACAGAGAGAACCCCTTCCACCTCTGGTGGAATCGCACCCAGTGAAGGTAGCTGACCATATTCAACGTTTCAACATGCTTACACTCATGTCACCGAAAAACAAAGTGGTTCGACCTCCGCTGAAGTTTCAGCGGACACCCGTAAGGCAGTCTGTCAGGAGAATCAACTCCCTTGTGAGTCAGAGGAAAGGGGCCCGTACTGGTTGGTGTGCTGCTAGCCGAGGACCCACCGTCATGAAGGCGTTGAGTTTAGAAAGTGGCTTGTCCAGTGGAACGTCACAACAAGGTCAAGCCACAGTGGATTCCGGCCAGACTGTTGTTGATGAGGCAGTTTCTCCAAAACCAGTGACCCCAATAAAGCCAACTGTTTCTTGCACCATTAAGCATTGTGCCCTGGGAGACGTAACCAATACAGTGACACCCAGGGCAAAAGGTGATTCTCACTCAACAAAAAATGCCCCATCTGACTTTTCCAAAGCTGTCCTGCGCCTGACAACTGACAGAAACACAAGTCACTACAGGGGCTCACCAAAGAACCCCCTGACTCAGGGTAAACTGCTCTCTGCTATGAAACCTCTAGACCTTTAGGACTAAGGAACTTCACAAGTATGATCTGCATGATCAGGCTGACTGCTCTAGCCAATATATTTCCAAATGCTTCATTTACGTCATGACGAGTTTGAGAGCTTGAGGTCTTGTTTTGATTGATTATGGGGAGTGATGGTATTTTCCGTGGTGTTTTTGTTTAGAGTTAAACATGTTCAGTCTAATTCTGGTGTCAGTTATGCTTTGGCTGTCAGGAGGTCGTTGTAAAGTTGATGACGAGCTTTTTAAGACTTTTGGTTTGTGTATTTCTCTTTTGTTTGCCATCGAAAAGCCTGTTTCACATTCCTACATTTTCTTTTGCATTCATCTCATTGTTTTAACTGCTGATGTTTTTTTATGGATATCCACAGCCTCATTTTAAATGAACCCTGTTTGATGAAATGTCAGTGGTGGCGTCTTGTTGTTCCCATACATTGGGGCACATCCTGTAATTTAAAGTCTAGTTAACTTAAAGTTGAGTCTAGGAAGTTGATGCCTGTGTAATGTTGAAGCAACAAAGATGTTCCTTTAAGTGAAGTTAGCATACAAAAGTGTGAAATTAGTGATTGCGTGTGATCCAGGGAAGGTGAGAAGATTGTCTTAGTTAGCTGTCTGTACTTTGAGTGAGGGTGTATGTCTGTATGGGCTGAATGGAAGTATGTAACGTGGCAGACTTATTTTACCTTCTATTTATTTTCTGTATTCTGAGCTTAATGGTTAAAGTCTTACACAGTGATGTTAATGAAGAAATGGGTTAAAGATACTGATGTACCTCATAATGCTTTGTAAGAATGAAACAGTATTACAAATTCATATCTGAGCTTTCTTAATGTCTTATGCATAATGTCTCAGAACTTTGAGCATAAAAATGCCACTTTAAAACACATTTGAGATTGTGAAGTTCTTCTGTGTGCCACAGGGTGGAGCACTGTTTTCTCAAGCTGTAGGTTTCTGTGCCTTTTTTTTTTTTTTTTTTTTTTTTTTTTTTTTTTTTTTTTTGAGCACAGGGGTGATCATGCCAGAATTTATGAATATGACTCATTCAATTTCTAAGTCAATTTTAAAAATCCATGAGGAAACCTAGGTAACCACAAGAAATCCAGTTTTGAATATTGATCAAACTACCTGAATTATATTACCGTATTTTTTGGACTATAAGCCGCTACTTTTTTCCCCACGTTTTAAACAATGCAGCTTATAATGAGGTGCAGCTTTTTCTTCATATGTAATTTCCACTTTATATAAAAAAAACTTTGAGGTTGTGGTTTATATTCTGGTGTGGCTTATAGTCCAGAAAATACGGTAATTGCAACAGCTTCTTAATATGGTAAAGTCTTCATGCAAGAAGCCAGATTATACGGTTTATCATTTAATGTTTACCATTAAATACATATAAATAAGTATTAGAATTGTTAAATGTGTTGGAGCAGACCCAAACACACACTATTTCAAAATGAGCTAGTTTCATCTCACACACTAACCAAGCACACATGATTCACACACTGTCCTGTGACCCATCCAAGATGTTTAGTTCATCACTTATATGGTGAAGGTGAAGGACAAAGCACTGTTAGGAACTTTCAGCTTGTTTTAAAGGGTCTGTGACGCACGTCTCTTCTGCGATACATAGTTAACATAATTAATTCTATAATATAGGACATATCTTACACTTTTTTTTTTTTTTTCCATTTCCGTTATTCATTTATATATTTTATCACGATTTCCCAACATTTTAAAGCCTTAAGAATTGTTCACAGTGCCTCTAAGGCTAATATTTATACAATTGAGTTCCAATTGTTTGCCTTGTACTACACTTCAGTCCAAATTTTCTTTTCTCTCTCTTTGTTAATATGTTGCTCCCCTAAGACTACTGAAAAATACTACTGCATGTGTAGTCACATGTCTCTGACCTGTCCAGCTTGTGACATGGACGCAATTAAGCAGCTTGTACTAAAAATGCCATTATTCATTTATTAATATTATCATTCATTACCCATAATTGAAGTCAATTATTGATTTAAGTTTTATGACCCATCTCTAGATAGTTCTTTGAAAAAACTTTTTTTTTTTGCTTTTATCACGATGGAGCCCAATAATTTATAACTTTAACAAACCCCAAAGAAGGAAGTGCTGGTGAATGTCAGGATATTTTAATAGTTTGTGAAAAACGCTCAAATTCAAAATTGTTATATAACAATTTTGAATGTTTATATACTCCCTCAACTTTTACCCTCTTTACAGCTTTTATAATCCACTGTTTTCCACTAATACAGTATATAATTTAATTCATAATATTCAGTCACATTATGACCACCTCCCACCTACATTCTTTGATGTGGTGAAAGTGGACACTCCTTGTAGATGTAAAGTCAGATACAGCATGTGTGTGGTTGGTTGGTTTTCAGTCCAGTGTAACATTTGTAGGGTTAAATCACTTGCTGCTGTTTAAAAACTCCTGCAGCACTGCTGTGTCTACTCCACTCACTAACACACTGCCATGTCAGTATCATTGCAGAGCAGAGAACGACCAATCATCCAAATAATACCTACTCTCTGGTGCTCCCGTTGGGTCCTACCACTGATGAACAGGGTGAAAGCAGGTTAATAAAGTATGCAAATAAATGAAAGGACTCATAATAATTATAGAACTACAAAGTACTCCGTTATGGTAAGTGGAGTTTTCTCAACTGTGCACAAGGTGTAGAAATGAGGAGGTGGTCCCAGTAATGTGAATCAGCCTGGTAATTTAATGTTTAAAGGAGTGAATTAGTTGGATCAGGTGTGCTGGGTGAAGGGAAAGTACTAAAATGTGCTGGACAATGGGCTTCCTGTGTCCAGATTTGGGACCAATAGTTAAACTGGACAGTCCTCAGTCATTCTTGTATCAAACGCGGTATTGTAGCCTTAAACTATATTTTATTGGATGAATGTACTAATGACTAATATAATTAAACACTAGCAAAGGCAAAGTTGCAACCAAAATCTGTAGTATAGACCAGAGGCGGAGCCAGACTCTACTAATTATGTGCTTGGACCCGCCCCAAACAAACAACTGGACAATTGAAGGCCCAGACAGCCCTTACTGTTCATATCAGGGCTGTCAATCATTTTATTTCTATGTGTAACCCGCCTTCTTATATCACAGTACAACATTTAAAAATGGTTTTGTGGGGAAAACAAAAAAATGTGCCGATATTAGCACAGAAAAACCTACTGCTGGAAAGACTGTATAGACCTGAAAAATGAGACTGAATTTAAGCAGCTTTAAAATAACCAATGAAATATATAGAAATGGGCGGAGCTAATCATCATACTGTAACCAGCAGGGGGCTAGACTTGAGGCTTTGTATCTGAGAAACATAACTGCACATTTTAGTCATTGATTCCAAAAGTCTGACTGTAATTGTGATCGGTTCCAGAGACACTCATTAAGCTGCCTGGTGAGACACTGTGGGAAGCCAGGCATCAAGTCACATTGCATTTTCTAGTTTCAGACCCAGCCTTTAATCTCTACCTCTTACTGACTGGTGAGAACATGGGCAGCAAGGCATGAAGCCAGTCAGACACAGCCACCATCCAATCAGAATCAGGGAATCCACTCTTTTTGATTATTATTATTAATAATAATTATATATATATATATATATATATATATATATATATATATATATATATATATATATGAATGAACTGATTAGTATAAATAAACCCCGCCTCCCTCAGCGGGAGGAGTCACAGTTCTGGAACCAGAGGAGTTATTTATTTATTTATTTGTTTAGTAAGTTTATTCTCACTGTGTTTAATGGAGGAGAACCAGTCACAGACACAAATATGACACAGCATGTTGATAAATGTCACATTTTTAAAGAACCCTAAATAAGAGCTCCTGAGTGACTTTCTCTGAACAGAAGAGTTGCTTTAAGCTCTTAACAAAAGATTCTTTGACTTATAGCGATCCCTGATAAATAGAAGAAGCAGGAGGTTCCATCAAGAACCGCTTTTTAAAGGTGTGAGATGTTCAGCATTCATCCAAAAACCACTTATTATTATAGACTGCTGATAAATCAATCATCAATGTGATAATAATAATAATCATCATTATTGTTATAATATTTTTTTTATTATTGTTTTTGTCATAATAATACTAATTATTATTATTATCATTATTGTTGTCGTTATTATATTTATTTATTTATTATTATTATTATTATTATTAATAATAATAATAATAATAATAATATAAAACTAATAATAATATTAATAATAATAATGTTGGATTTACTTTAATATGAGAAAAAATCTAGAGGTGAATCCTGTTCAAATGAAAAACATAATGAACAGGAAGAAAGAAAGAACAGGTCGCAGAATGAACGCAGATCATCAGCTGATCATTAGTTTGAGAGCAGATGATGAACAGAGATGCAGAAGAAAGACAGAGCACGTGAGGTGATCTGCTCCTCAGTAATATCATCTGTATGTTCAGCCCAGATTACACCACATATGATCTGATACAAAACGATTATTGACCAACAGAGACGCATCTGTACAGCTGGAGTTTGTGAGAACATCTGGGACAGATGTGTTCATGGAGCTCTTTTCAAGCTGTCCAGATTCCCATTCTCACAGTTTCAGAGTCCGAGCCTGAGAGAGAAAAGCCAGCAGCAGTTCTCGGCCTGTTTTCTCTAGTTTAAAACGGATGAGCTGGAAAAGGTCGAGAATCCCTGGATTAAAAGAAGTTCCCCATAATAATAATAATAATAATAATAATAATAATAATAATAATAATAATAATAATAATAATAATATACGTCTGATATCATATATCATGTCTTAAATGTCTTATTTGTATCCTGGATATTGTATTGGGTAACTTGTACTGTCAGTGACACTCGTGCTTTAGGTGACACTGATAGTATTTAGTGTAAATTAAAAAATACAGTTTATATAAAATAGATGCAGAAATGTATTAGTTGTATTTGAGGGCAGAGTTTTCATTTCATTGAAGTCTCATTAAAACACTGTCAGGGTTAATAAATTAGACTTGATTGTAGTAAATGTGTCCTCAAGTGGAAACTTCATTAAGCGTGAATTAATCCGCTTGTGACTGTTTATGCAAGTTTATTGTATGACGTCATTTTGGCGCAGTTACGCATTCGTTAAATGATAATGACCGTCCAGCTCTGAGCGGCTCTGAACCGACCGAAGAGTCTCCCTCAGACTGTACACCTCCATCATCACCATCATCCTCCTCACACTGTGTGTGTGTGTGTGTGAGTGTGTGTGTGTGTGTGTGTGTGTGTGTGTGTGTGTGTGTGTGTGTGTGTGTGTGTGTGTGGAAGGGGCGGTCAGTTTGGGAGGGAAGCGCAGTGTCGGGCTCAGCTGGCAGACGTTTAAAAAGGAGGCAGAGAGGCGCTGCTGCAGTCTGGATTACAGCCTCCTCTCTGCTCTCTCTCTTTCTCTCTGTGAGCCTTATCTACTCTTCTCTCACTCTCTCTCTCTCTTGCTCACTCCGTTTACTTCACACATCTTGGTGGACCCTTTTCTCTCCAGGGTTTCAGGGATAACTCAAGAAAGATCACTCTGCTGGGTCCACAGCGTCCCGGGACACTGACAGGTGAGACCTCTGAGCATCTCTCTCTCTCTCTCTCTCTCTCTCTCTCTCTCTCTCTCTCTCTCTCTCTCTCTCTCCACACTGTACAATGTCATACCACCACAGACCCCAAAAGGTTCAGGAGCAGGTGTCTGTAAGGGGCTTTATACACTCACACAGAAGCTGCTTTCTGTTTTACTCTCTAACTTAATACCAAACGGGGAAATCTCCAGGACTGAGCAGCAGTACACACATAAAAAAGGGTTCTGCAAAGTTTCTTCAGTAAAGAACAGTGTTCTACATAGAACCCTGAACACTCAACAAACTTTTTGCATGATTGAAGGGTTCTATATTGCACCAAAAAGGGTTCTGCTATTGTTACAATATAGCATGTAACAACAGGAGAACCATTTTTAGTGCTAGAAACCTTTAAACCTTAAGAGGTTCCTCCAAAGTCAGATTAAATAGAATGCAAACGTTCCGTTGAGGATCTTGTACTTTTAAAAATGTGAGGTCTTGCTTCAACACTTTCTGCTGAACTTTCAGCTCTTATCGGGAGGGTGTTGTGTGCTACCAGTGGTTCGGGTGGAATGAACTGATGGACAAACTCTTAGTTAAATAAAACAAATATTGAAGCTCCTCATCAACCCTGTTTTGGATCATAAAGATCATTTTGTCTCCTTCCTGGACTGCAGTCTAATGTTGGACATTTTCAGTTTAAATGTCTCTGAAGTGGCCTCAGCTTTGATGACCACGCATAATACAACTTGAATTTCGGGAATCATTTGAGCCAGCAGAGCTTCGGAGGCTCCTACGATGCAGTAAAAGGAGATTCGAGCTCATTTCCTTTCAGTTCAAATGCAGCCTGTCGTCTAAACTTTCAGTCAGTCTGTAACTCCCGTGGCGGGTTTGTTGGACATGGAAATCAAAGCAAGCCTTGGAATGAACTGCGGTGTTGCTGATGCTCTCATATTAAAAATCGGTCTATTTTAGCCGATTTAATCTTGCTACTGAAGGTAGTCATTAAAGGCTTTGAGGTCATAAGCTATTAAGCATGACATCACTGCTAAACCCTGTGGGACCTTTCCTGTGTTGCAAAAGGCATTTTTTTTATTAATCAACAGTTACGTTGTATATATGGTACAACTGAAAACTGACACCAGCTTTTTGGGCTCGATTCAAGGTCACAGTCGATCAATTTTGATGGTCCTTGGAGGAGCAGATCTTTTCCATGTTTCCATGTTTCTTTTTCTGGCATCAGTGGTTTGAACATCCACTCTGTACCTCTCACATCACTCTTAATTGCTACATGGCCTTCAGTTTTCTTTCGTTGTGTCCAGAAGGAGAAAGAGTATACAGTTCCATTTTTCTGTTCCATGATGGGCCAAGTTGAGCTACTGTCTACATTCACACCATCAGCATAGTAGCCAAAATCTGATTGTCTCACCACGTCGTTTCTTAGGCTGCTCACACACACATGTGCAAAAGAGGTTCTCTCATCCCCTTTCCCTTCTCATCCGTGTGCATCTATGACAAATTTCAAGTTGGACGTAAAGTTTGCATCGGATTTTGATCTGGCTGTTCAGAATGAGTTCAGAATCTCAGAAACAGATTTCAGGACCACAAATCATAACTGAAAATGCCAGATTCTGTGGGATTTTTTTTTGCTATTCATTGCCACACAGTTAACACACTTGTGTCACATAAGCAATAAAAAAACAGGATTAAAACATAACTTGAACAATGAGAACATAATATTATGGGGACACCAGGTCATAATCTGAGGTCATTGTCATCTATTTAAAGCCTATGCAATCCTTTATCCTAAAACTTTGGCTTAAAATCAAATTTGAGCAATATTCTCCCTTTAAATGTTGTCAATCAGAGACAAAGATGGTGCCGGAACTTTGCTTTAGATTTGCAACTAGAAGACTAATGTGATGGAACCTTACACCTCAGCGATTAGCACTGAGCAAACATCTGAAATCATCACATACTTTCCTGTTGTTTGTTTATAGAATTGGCATATCAGAACAAAAACAAGACCTTATTGGCTACATCATCTTTGTGACTCGAGGAAGAAACATAACACCAAACGATTTAAAGTGAGGTGATGATCAGTATGTATTAGATTCCTGGCGGCAGTATTTTCAACAGCTCCAGAAAGTCTGATATTAGTCCTTGTTGGGCTGCAGTCTCAGGAACACTACGTACAGGTTTACTGTTATTTGTAGGTTATTAAATAATACTATCTTTAAAGGACTAACATGCAGACAGATGTTGTGACTCAAGCTGCAGTAAAAGTGTGTTTGGTAGTTCTAAGTCTTGTGCTTTAGGTTTTTTAGGTGTAGAGAGTTTAGTGACAGAACGTCGGGGCCTGAATTCATTCAGCTTCCAGAATATGCTCATCAAGTATCTGCTCTTACAGCCACTATGAATTGTAGTTTACAGGATATGCTGCAGGGATGTACTGATATGAGAATCATGGGCTGATACCGATGTTATTTGTATCTCATGATGTTACATGTAAATAATGTAACACACTCCCAAGTTTAGATTGATCAAATCTAAACATCTGTCTGACGGCAACATTTTGAAACCCATTATTCTGATTCTGAAACGAATGTGCGTCACAGTAAAGATTTCGTGTATATATTGTCTGCTGTTCTGCATTTTGGAGCAAATGTGTTTCATCATCCAAGAAATGGTAGATAAGTTCATTTTGAGTGGAAAAAAGAAATCGGGTGCAAGTTGCAGGATTTTAAATGACTCATGTTCGAAATGTACACATTATTAAGTTAAGAAATGATGAATGATGTGATTGGTTATTTAGCCCTGGAGAAACATGTGTTGGTGAATGAACAACTGAAGAATTTAGTCTCTAAAAATGATTCAATTAAATATTAATAAAACTCTGCTTGATGCCTGAGACATATTTTAGGCTTTGGACCTAAAACATATTTTTAAACCATTTATAGTGGAGAGATGCAGACTTCTGGGAGACTAAATAGTCCCCTCTTTCCAAATTAGAAACAATTATTATTACTTTTTTTAACATTACATGTGATATGAGCAGAGTGGTGTCAGAGTTTTAGAATCACTCTGAGTGCAATGGGCCTCATTCACTAATATCTTCCTAAGAAGGTCTTTAAATTGTTCTTAAGAAAAGTCCAAACAGATGGTGAACATCAGATTCATAATGTGTTAAATCTGCTAAATTGTTCACAGCTCTAGTCTTAAAATGATGCATCTCATTCTCGTAAAATTGCACAAATCACAAAAAAAGAAAAGCTGGGTGAAATCTGGGTTTTAAGAAGTCATTTCTTCTTAAGATCCGTTGATGAATAAGGCCAATTGATACACTGATTTTAAGTAAACCAGATCAATTAAATTGAGTGCGTTTACATGCATTAATAATCCCATAACTGCAGAAAATAAGACGTGTTCTACTGGAGACTGGTCAATTATTGGATTTCACTTGGCAGTCAGTCAAAAATCTCACAGAATGATGTGAAGCAAACTTCTTGCTGTGGCTTTTTGTAAACATGGACCCACTTCACTGGCAAATATTGCTCCTTTTCGGTTTCTAATAGCATAGATGAGCTTTTTTCCAGCTGAACACGCTGTAAGGTACTGCTTGTGTGCATGTATGGAGTAATAAAGCAAAAAGATATCAAACGAAGAGATTAAGAGAAATCTGATTACTGAGCTAAAATTCAGCTCCTTTTAACACGTGGGAACCAGGGGTCCCAGTGTGTGCAACACACATATGAATAGTATTCACGGTCTGAACTAGAGGTGTTACACACTGTTAAACACTCTAGAACGGCAATTTCATTACAAACCCCGAGAGTGACACATGCACTTAATAACCCGATATAAGCCATAGTTGGGTTTCTGCAGTTACCTGATTATTCAAGTCATCGTGTGAATGGATTAAGGCATAGAAATCTGATAAAGCGAGCTGAAGAATAGCTCAGTAACCTGACTTCTCAGTACACATATACCCTTAATCTGATTTCTCAGTACACATATACCCTTAATCTGATTTCTCAGTACACATATACCCTTAAATCTGATTTCTCAGTACACATATACCCTTAAATCTGATTTCTCAGATTGAACAACTGTTGAATTCAGTTGTGACATAGAGAGCTGAACCGTGTGTGTGCAATGCATCGAGCAGTACTGTTGCATCTCAATAGACCTGGAATAAGGCTGCCCCTCCTTTGCAGGGGGGATCTGGTGGAAAAGGGTGAGAGTCCAAATTTAACTTAACATTTGATGGCAGTGTTGGGTGAGCCATAGAAAAGACCGAGTGGAACATGGACCCGCTTCACTGGCTACATGAGTGTTTTGTCCCAGGGGCACATGTGGACTAATGAAGCCAAATGAAGTCAGATATACATTTACAGAGACATCCAATTACTGAGCTATAATTAAGCTCTTTTTATTGGATGACAGGGTTATTTACCCAATTACCCACCCCAGTATAACTCTCCCCATCACTTAAGATGCCCTCCAACGCTAGGATGGTGAAGATGTGCATGTCCTTCCTCCTATACATGTCCAGCTGCTGCCATTGCATCATTGCTGGGCAGCCAATGGACTCAAAGCGAAGCTGGTGTGACGTGGGATGTGGGAAGTGAACCCCATCTACCCACCCAGAGAGAGCACGGTCAGCTTTGCTCTCTCAGACTCTGGCCGCCGATGACGAGCAGCGTGACCAGCGTGATCAGGTCATTATGCACACGGTGTTCAGACAGTTACTGCTGCCACATTTGTCTTGCACACACTGGGAGCCCTGGATCCCATCACCACCACTGCGCCCCCTGTGGGTGTGCGTGCCCTTCACAGGGATCAGTTTATGACCCCTGACCCCTTGTCTGTCCTTGTCCTTCAGGATGGCGGGTGTCGCGCGCCTCCTCTGCGCGGGGCTGCTGCTGGTGTGGGCGCTGGCGTGGCGCGCGGCGGACGCGAAGGGCAACCGCGGCTCCCAGGGCGCAATTCCTCACCCGGCCAAGAGCAGCGCCAACGAGTCCGAGCGCCGCCGCACCTCCTCGCCGTCCTCCTCCTCCGCCTCCGCCTCCTCGGCCGAGGAGGTGCTGGAGTCCAGCCAGGAGGCGCTGCACGTGACGGAGCGGCGCTACCTGAAGCGCGACTGGTGCAAAACGCAGCCGCTGAAGCAGACGCTGCACGAGGAGGGCTGCGCGAGCCTCACCATCCTGAACCGCTTCTGCTACGGCCAGTGCAACTCCTTCTACATCCCGCGGCACGTGCGCGCCGAGGAGGAGGGCGCCTTCCAGTCGTGCTCGTTCTGCAAGCCGCGCCGCTTCACCACCATGACCTACACCCTCAACTGCCCCGACCTGCAGCCCCCCACCAAGAAGAAGCGCGTGCAGCGCGTCAAGCAGTGCCGCTGCATCTCCATAGACCTGGACTAAAGCTGCCCCCTGCAGGAGCAGGTGTGGAGGGAGGGCGAGGGGCCGAACGCAGCGGCAGAGCAGACCGAGTGGAGCAGGTGGAGGGGCTCTGTCCCAAATCCAGACCTCGGCCCCGACAGTCACCTACTGTCCAGTGAAGGCCGGAGCGCGCGCGCCAGCGCACTCGCACACACGCAGACACACACACACACACACACACACACACACACACAGATGGACACACACACAGACGCGCACACACTCATTCTCTCTCCTCACACACACACACACACACATACAGACAGACGGACAAACTCACAGACACAAACAGACGGACACACACGCACAGACGCGCGCACACACACATGCACACTCACTCACACACAGACACACACAGACACACACACACACACACACTGGCCAGGAAAAGAACAGAGTTCTGGATCAGGATACATTTTATCTGGATGGGGGGAAAAGGTCCCAGCTGGCCCACCTTCAGCTTCAGATGTGGTTGAAATAATGTTGCCGCAACATGAATAAAACATTCAGATGACGTTTCATGTTAAATGGTTGTGGAAATGTTATCACAGTATATACATGAACATTGCCTTTAAAAATGATTAGTTATAAAAGTGGTAACAACATTGAGTCAACATTGAAATGACATTGAAACAACGTGGAAACAACGTTAAGGACATTAATTCAACACTGAATGAAAGGTGAAATGGCAGATGAGGTGTTTGATGGACTGAGAACCAAAACAGACAGAACTTCCAAATACAGATCCAGACGTTGAATTAACGTCATGGTCAAACTGAAATCAGTGGTGAATTATATATATATTCAACTTTGAAATGTGGTTAGAATAATGTCAGTTGTTGCCTCAATGTTACTAAAATGTTGAAACAATGTTAAATGTTAAAATGTTAAATGTGAAAATGTTAACAAAACGTATAAATCAACATTGAATTCAATAAACATTGTGAGATATAAAATTGGTAACAATGTCAAAACAACATTGAAACAACATAATTCAAAGCTGGTAAAGGCCAGCTGGAGAGCGAAAGAAGGCAAAACTTCAAAATACAGATGATCATAATATAATCAGCAGTGAATTCTGCTTCCATTTTTAAAAGTCAAAGTAAAATCACTGTTAATAACTTTTCAATTGCAGCATTAGTTTGTCGTGGTGTTTTGTAAACCTTTTCACAACCTTTTAACATTTAACACTGTTTTTCAACATTTTGTTGAACGTTGAAGCAACAACTGCTATTATTTCAACCACATTTCAATATTGAAGGTTGTCCATGTGCCAGCTGGGGAAGGTTGCTGGGTCTCATTTAGAGATGTTAATTTAGTGTCCCGTATAAACACCACCTCATATCTACAAAAACGAACTTTACATAAAAACCAAAACTTCCATTTTCAGGGTAATGATGTAACAAGATTTTAGTTTAAATAGCTTTGAACCTGGTTTGCTATTTGTCATGACAGCCAGGCACTGGTTTCAGATTATGTCAAAAAGTAAACTTCTATTCCACTTTAATTACCTTTGATTCAGTAACAGAACAGTGACAGTATCTTCAAAGTGTATGTTTAGTTACTAAAGTCTAAAGTGTTCTCGAAACAAGAGAATCCTTTTTGGTGCTATATAATTGCACCTGAAGAAGGTTGGCTCTCTTATTAAGGCAGGTTTCTCATGCTTGGCCCAGTGGGTCCCATAGACATACATACCTAGATGCAGAAGTCAAAATCCACTAGTAAACAAATACAGTTGTACTGACATATGACGAGTTCTCATGATTAAATCAGCCATAACTTAATATTACTCAACTGTCAGCAAATTTGTTTTGTCACATTTGTTGATTTATCAGTCTATTTAAAAGTCCTTTTTTTAAAGCTTTTAATCTGCAACTGATATTAAAAACGGGTTTAGTTCGAGCTCCAGCAGAACATGCACATAGAAATGCAAATAGAAGAAGAAATAGTCTCCCCAAAACACTGTAAGGAAAATTCTAACAATCCACTGGATCATAAAAGCTTAATAATGTGCTAACCTGTTGTGAATATACTGATTACAGAATGCTTACCTTCAATGCTTTGCTCACCATTAACAATTACTACACCACGTTAAGATCCCTAGATGTAATAAGCTTAATATGAGCCCAGAACACTAAATCGTCATTCCGACACAAATATCACATAAACACTAGTTTCTCTGTAGAAGAAACTCACTTTCTGAGAGCAATATTCTTGAAGTAGTCATTTGGATGGTATATTCCTTAAACTGCTGCTCTGTAATGTCGGTACTGTGCCTGACCTAACCCAGTGCCACATCTAGGTATGTATGTCTATGAGGGGATCGCATGGGCAGCTCTGTTTAAGAGTCTTTTTCAACAAATGTAGGTCCAACACACCAACAGGCATTGCTGTTCCTTTATGTTTGTACAGTCAGTGTACTTTAGCCTAAATGGGGCTGCATATATTGGAACATTCTGTCCCAGAGTCCACACTTGTGGTTCATGGTGAGCCTGAGCACTCTTTAAGACTGGAAATGATGTCTTATCTTTGTGAGATGGGTAGCGTCAGGTCCCCTATCATCAGCTGTTTCACTGGCTATTTTGGTGCCTTGTTCAATTCTCCTCTCTCGCAGTTGATTGGAGGAAACTCCAAGGCATTCCCCATTTACTCAAATTGATTGGCTAAGATAATGAGTGGAACTAAGCGTCACTCCCATGTGGCCAAAATTAGGGAACTTTTGGTACCGGCCAATGACTGGCCCCTACACTACCTACGGACATTCTCAGTGTTAATATTCTTCCCTGATTTGGAAATAAAAATATATCCTCAATGTGTGGAACTTTGGGACGTGTACTGATCCCAGTATGGCTTTGAACAGCCTATTGGTGTAGATTGAAAAATAATGTGTTGTGTATTTGGTATGAAGTTTTGCATGCTTTGCTTTTGCAGGTTTGAAGAATGTGACTGAAAGCACACAAGAACAAAACAAGTGTGAACTTTGGGACAAAGGGTTTCTGCTGACCGACTGATCACACAGCAGTTAACAGAAGACTGACCTAAAAAGATGAAACGTCATAATCTAGACATGCCTTAAAGTAAGAGGTCTACTAGCATTAATTTGTATAGATTGGGGGATTCATCCACCATCTTCAATTCAGTTGAGCCATGTCGGTCAAAGTGTACACTAATCTGAGGGCATGACTGCTCTTTAAAGTTCCCCAAGTTGTCTAATTTACATTGATACATCCATGCTTTAGTTAGTGTAATTAACTTTATATGGAACGAGGGGTTGATTTGAAACCCAGGCAGGGTGAAGGTACCTCCACTGTTGATAAACACTGACACAGTGTAGGTGTTTGTGTGTGAAGCCTGTGGCCAGTCAGGCTGTGTTTGTAAAGCATGCTGTCTATAAGCACTCTGTATCACTGTATAGCACACAGAATTTGGGAGAGTGCTGGAAAGGGTTTCCACCATGTGGAATTATACTGACCTTAAAATGATAAAAAGACCAGAGGTGGGTAATCCAGGTCCGAGGAGTAAAAATCCACCACAGGATGTTCTGACGGTCACAACTTTTAGTCTTTGGATCCGCATTACCCACCTCTGCCTATAAGGCACAAACCAGTACAGAGCTTATAATGTAAGTGTGCTGGTTTATTCTGTTTACTGTTTTTTCTTGGTGAGTGTAACAAGTATAAGCCTGTCTAAAATATTAATCAATAAAAGTGTTTTAATGGTCTGTGTGTTCTGGAGTGCTTAAATCCCGCATGACCAATTGCCAACATTTTCAACACAAGAATTCAGTGTTTTTCTCCAATATATTCTCCAGAGTTTCAGAATGGAGCCCTGTCTGAGGAAAGGCCATGGTTACTGTATGACCTAATATTTTCCAGCCTATCTGGGGATTTGATTAGGCCAGTGGTTTCCTGTTTTGATCAGTTCACAGACAACTGTTTGTTGAGCAGGATTATTTTTTGATGCTTATTTACAGGTTGAAGGTTCCTTTCTCTAAACTAACTTAGCCAGGTTAGGTCCCCTATTATGGACCAGTCCAAATATCAGCCACTTGCTCAATTCCTCTTACTCCCTCAGCCAATCATTTGAGAAAATTCCAAGGACTTCCCATTTCACTCAAATCAATTAGCTAAAGAAACGAGGGGAACTAGGCCTTACGCCGAACTGGCTGATACTGGATACCTGTTTGGACCAGCGGGTGCTCTTACGGTAGATGACCAGATTGATGATAGAATAGTCGAATGCTGCAGCTCAGATAATTCAGTAGCATGTTGTGTATATAAACATCCTCATTCACAGTGTGTGGTTATTTACCATGCAGAAAAAAAGCACACTATTATTAAGGGTTCTTTTCTTCTGGGTTCAGTAAAGCAATTAAAGTTCTTAATTTAGATGGAAAACATCAGGTCATACACACTAAACACTGAATTTATAGAGGTATAGAGTAGCTCTGCACTTAAAAGTAACACAGTCAGTACTCCTCAACAGGAAAACACACATACACAATTATAACACTATGCAAAGTCTTTAATTTTTAAATGTCATTTATCTGGGCAAAAGGTGTTTTACTATTTTAACATTACCTTCAAGGCAAACAAACAAACATAAAAAAACATAAACATACAGTAAAAAAACAAACAAAAAAAAAACCTTAGCCGGTGCAACACATTTGGTTCTAAATATCATCATCAATGGTCTTTTCTTTTTTAAATCCAGCACCTAATGTAGCACTGATTAGCCAATGCAAGGGTTAGATCAAATCAAATCAAGTTTTATTGTCACATCAAGTTACACAGGTGTAAGGGTGAGTGAAAAACTTGTGTCCCTCACAGTAGTAGAACAGATGTATAAAACAATAAGGGGTAACCAACCCTGCTCCTCGAGACCCACACTCCTGCAGACTTTAGATTCAGTCCTAATCAAACCCACCTAATCCAGTTACTGACTGCTCCAACTAATTCAGAAGGCCTTGATTTGCTGAATGGGGTGTGTTTGAAACGTTGAGGCAAGTAGCTCTCCAGGGGCAGTGTTGGTGACCCCTGTGGTAGATGATAACTGCAAGTGATATTGGGCTTCCTTGACCAGACGTTTGGAAATGGTTAGCCAAACAGTGACACATAAATCACAACTTTTGTGTTGTGTAAAGTTATTTGAATTACAATATTCTAATGTATAAGTGTTTTCTGAGAAAATAAACACCTGTGGGCAAGACAAAAGCATGTGCCCCGTATTGTATACATATATCACCTGAAGCATATCAGCTCTTTATAACGGAGTGGGTTTTTCTCAACTCATAAGCGTACAAAATGAATCCTGAATTAACAAGGAAAGTGAACTGTAACTGAAATATGGGGCTAGATGGTCAGAGATCTGAGGTTTTCCACTCTTTTCTTCCTCCTGTCCCATTCTTCCATGCTTTCAATGCTGTAGAAAGGAGTCCAAAAAGCAAGAGCAAGGAATGGCTTAAGTTTATGTTGTGCGACAACTACAAAAAACTGACTGGCTGTTTTTGAAGCAATAAAAATTGTTGGATTAAAATCCAGACATGAATAAAATGTTCCCCTTATCAAACACTTTCCCAAAACCTTTAGTTTTTTTTTTCCCACTAACAGTCCAAGCACTTCCAAGAAGGCAAAAATGACAAGCAGATTAGGCCAACTTAGGTTTTGGTAATGATGAGAAATTCACTTAAGGCATCAATGAATTTGCCTATTTCTAATTACAAATATATATCTATCATCAGTATAGGCTATGTTATATATTTACATATCAACAAATCACTCTAACCACAACCATAAGTTCCCCAATATTCTATCAAAATAAATAAAAAATAAACTCTACTGTACATGAAGAAGGTGGGTCAGAATTACTTTACAGAAAGGAGACTGCATAGAAAGTGACGTGCCGGAGAGGTTCAACACACTTGATTGGGAAGCAAGTGCTAAAACAAGTGCTGCTGAAAGCAGGAAGGTGCAACACATTATGAGTTAAATAGTCACAAAACAATTGGTTATGAGAACCGGCTGAATAACCAGAACACATCCAGGCTGGTCAGTGAGATAAAAATAAGAAATCAGATAATGACTGATCTGTGAGATAATGTCTTATCTGTTAAGTCTACAAATTTGTTGATTTCTTTTGTTTTCAGATTTCTTAACTAGGAGAAAGAGCAGACGACGTCTCTCACAGGTAAAACACCACCACTTCCTGAAGCCTTAGGATTTGTCTGTAAGAATATTGCTTCATGAATGTCCCCCTGATGCTGAAACGGACAATTCTCTGGTCTGTCGTTACCTTGGTGAGGTTTACTTGGTATCAACATTTGGTTTCATTAAAGTGGTGCTACAAAGAATGTGATTAACACATAGACGCTCAGCAGCACCTTTTTAGACGGCCCTACTGCACAAACAAAGTCTTGACTCATGGTATGTCAGTGTAGCAATGAGGAGAGCCATTAGCTGTCCAACAGAACATTCACGAAGAGTGGTGGAAGTGTAAGTAGATCCCAGACTGAACACTGCAGTACAGTAATCCCACCACCGATTGTCCTTCCGCAAAAGAAGAAATGTCCTGCCTCACATGTTCTAATGTGTTCAGCTCTTCAGACTGGAAACTGCTGTATTAAAGGTAGGTGCTGGAAAGGATGGAAGGCTCTCTAGTTCCTTTTTGAAGTCTTCAGCTGGAGGACACACTCGCTTCTTTCTGCCTCAGACGCTCTTTCTATAAGATCGAGACATTTTTAATAAAATCTTTAATAAGCAATTTCTTAACAAATCCTCAACACAGTTTAGCTGAAGGCTAGTCCAGGATCTAACAGAAAGTGTTATGATCTGGACAAGTCCAATAAATATGCATGCATATGCATGTTCTTGCTCTTACCAGACTGTTGGCATTGACCTTCTTTGTTTCCACTCTCTTCTCAGCTGTGAGCTTCTGGACATTCATCTGAGCTTCTTTAAGTCTGAAGAAAAACAAAGCTGTTAATTGTACTTGCCCAGAACTCACTGTACCATTCACTGATATTCCTCAACAAAATTCCTGGATTATGAGTCTGGATTGGGAATAGAGAGGTCTATGAATGACACTGGTGAAGCCTATAAATCACTCAACAATTTACATTGCATGCATCAATGTACTATTTTATTCAAAACATAAGAATGTCTTTACAATGGTAAAGACAAAAAAAAAAAAATAAAATAAAAAAATATATATATATATATATATATATATATAGTTATATATATAGTTATATATTTCTGTTCATCCAATCTTAAAGCATATTATAAATATATAAATATACAAGCAATATTTTTAGAAATTGGATGAAGTCTATGCGAGGTTGGTTTTATGAGCATGCCAACTGCCTTTATGACATAAGTTAGCTATAGATCAGATATCAGTGTGGGTGCAGTGTGGGACACAATTGTGTAAAGAGGATAAGAAACAGACATGCACAAAGAGCTTGAAATGGTCTTTCAGTAAGCTTTGCTCATTCAGTTAAAATTTTTGCTTACAGTATACATGCTTTATATCTCTAAATATGTGCTTCTATATAATTATTTGCAAGATTTTTCATATCATTCCTACAACAAAAATATACAACAGCTGCTGATTTAACCACATGCATTCACATTAGGTAGTCAAATGCATCTTTGGCTAATCAAATTGAAATCCAGTTGTTGTGCGGGACAAAATATGCAAATCAGCTCATTATGCTGCAACCAGTTGTTTATCCATTCAGCCTCTTCCTGTGCTGTGCTAAAAAGGGTTGCTGGTTTACATGCCTTTGGGCCAGACAACAGCTTCAGCAAGTCATGTTGATGAGAAAATCACTGTTTTTGCACTGCATGGAGAGAGGTTTTGGTTGTACTTTGTCAAATGCTTCTTGGAGTAACAGATGCATTTACACTTCTATAATGTGGCTTAACTGGTCCGAGACCAGTGGTTTGAATAATCGCATTTGTATCTCTTAAATGCATATTGGGTGTGTTTACGCTTGCATTTTTATGTGGCTTGGCCTTATTCAGAAATAATCTTGATACTCCAATGAAGGAAGTGATCAGGTGTAAACAGAGTCGAGGTGCACTACATAGCACTTCTTAAACTGACTTTTTCATGTCAAATCCTGATATTAAATCTGATGCACTTAAAGTAAAGTAATAAATGTGATAAGGAGGAACTTGGTAACAGAATTTTAAACTTAGATTGGATCTCAGTGTTGCATGAAGCAACTTTAAACTGACAATAACCCTATGCTATCATTCCAACTCAGAAAGCAGTTTAAGACATCCCTGCTTGTGCTGCCTTTAACAGCCTCCCGTACTACACCAGTAAAGCCAGGGGGCCGTGGAGAGAGGTGCTGTCCCCCCAGTGGGAAGCCCCCCTAAGTGGACGCCACAGGTTAGGGGCAATGTCGTAAATCTGGGCTCTGGCTTTGACACTGTACTAGGCTACGGGTTGAAACTGCCGCTTTCAGCTTTGATGCCCCTTGGGCCTTAAAAACCAAAAGCACTTTATTTTTATTTGTCCTTACAGAATTCATTCTAGTTCTCCATAGGCAATTCATGGAGAGGTAAGCGCAACAGAAGAGAGGCCGAGAGTCTGGCATGTGTTAAGGGGCTCCACTGCTTTGTTGGCTAATTGAAAGGCAGTAACAGGAGGTGCTACAAAGATAGAAAGCTTAAATTACTCTAAAAAGTAAGTTGAGAGCTAAACACATGTATTTTAAAATATCAGATATTCACATTTTCCAAATCATCGCATCACTAATTTTATTGTGGCTATTCCTGAAGAAAAACTAGCTGGCCAAGACAAACTAGCACAATCACGTGTTAACAGCACTGTTTTTTTTTTTTTAGTTTGTTTGTTACTATCATACTGATAACACACAATTCACATTCTATATCATTTAAACACCTTCTGGCTGCTTTTTGCATCACAATGTCTGATATCCTACATTGTAAGTACAAACCCAACATTACAAGAACCCTAAAACAAACCTGTGACTGTACACTGACATGCCAAGTCATGAGACAGCAGTGCGTGAATTGACCATTAAGTGTTCCCTCAAGGGACTGCTTGGGAACACCCAAACCTGTAAATCATGTAAGCTGTTATCTTTTGAGTGAGGCTGAGACTGGCGAGAGCTGAAGTTAGGCATGATAAGTGAATGCCAGATGACTGGGTCATTCCATTTTGTGCAGGCATTGAACATTACTGGAGCCACATTGCACCTGTTACACCATACAATGGTGGAGGCTAGTGGTGTCTGGCTGGGATTGTCAGTATGGACACATTTAATGCAGGATGATCCCACAGGTTAGAGCAGTGATCTCCTAGCTTCCATTGGACATACCAAGAGTCATGGGACATGATAACTAGTTACTGTCTGATGATCTTTTAAGTGCTAGTGTGCAACCTTTTGAAGAATCATACAGTAGTTGTACAGTCTGTTGTCCCATCATGCCTCTTTCAGGGGGTTTAATGTTAATTACATCATTTGTTAATTGGTAAAACGAAGAAAATGTCAGCATGCAAAGGCAACTGATAGCTTGATAGCAATGGCTTTGTACAAAGCGCCTTATAGAATTTCAAGTTCTTCACACGTGTCATTGTTTTTTACCCATAATGCCATAAATATCTGAATAAATTTAGAATTTATACTTAAATTTTTGAATGTATACTTCTGTTTTTTTTTATCTTGTTTTGCAACCTAACAACATTAGGGGGGCAGATGATTCAGTAAGCATAGCAACACACAGACTCATGTAAGAATACAAGTACTCCTAGAAGCACTCACTAACCTCTCCTTGGAGATATTCTTACTCTCACGTTTCCACGTGTTCTTGAAGTCGTTGCAGAACTCAAACCAGAGCATGAAAACATAGCTGGGAGCAACTTCTTTTTCTCCAGATTTGGGCTTCAGTCCAAAGTAGGCCACCATGTCCTGGAAGCTAATGAAAGGGGGGGTGTGAGAGTTGGGAGGTGAACCAAGAGAGAAAGAGAGACAAGGAAAAACCAAGGCACCACTGGCTGGACACAACATATAACTACTTGCTACAGCTCCACTAATCTTCCTGACATCTCCACTCCTGGGAGGACAAGACTGAAGGGAAGAGATCTGAGACAGAGGTGAAAGAGAGAGAGAGAGAGGGCAAGCCACGGTCCATCAGTCTGTCAAAGCTTCCATTTTTAGGACATCAAATTATTCTAGAAATACAGAACAATTTGGCTCCTGGAAGAAATGAATTATTAAAGCACAGCACCCTAACAGCACTGCATTCAGCATAATAAACAACCGAGTAGTGCATGTAATGGGATAAGGCAAGAACGGTTGCAGAGGAGCATTGCATAGCTCGCAAGCCTCTGCAAGTGCCCCTCTGTGTATTCACAAACTCTATGTTACACCGATTCCACAGGCTAATTCAATTGTAACTGAACCTGAAATCTTCCCAGTGTTCACAGCAGTGTTCCACAAGCTGCAGACGCTACATACTGCTCTGCAGCCTGCTTCCATTCAGAGATAAAAGACCCTCTCCCACCGCCGCTGTCACGCCTGTCTCATGCCCAGCCATGACTCCGAAGGATGCGCGGGGGTCGACAATCCTCCCATGACCTCCAGACGAATGGGGCCTAGTGCTATGCTAATAGGAGACATGCTGCAGGACAGATGGCGCCATGCCAGTGCCAAGATGCTTCCCATTTTCTGGTCATCTTTCTGGCTGCTACGGTGGACAGAACCATACATCATTTATTCTCCGGGGCTTTCCACAGCCTATGAAGCTCTAACAATACAGAGGAACATTCGATTCTTCCTCCTTTACTTTTTTTTTTTTTTTTAGAAATGACAACACCTGAGATGCTCTGAAATTCTGAGCCTGATAAAGAGATCCTTTTACGTTCTCCACAAAAACTGAACACAAATCAGTGAGGTCCACCAACTAAGCAGCCACTTGTCATAATGGCCTGCTGTGAGACAGTTTTGCAGTGTATTCCCCTTGAATAGCAGGAAGAATGGAATATCTGGGAGGGTTTACTTGCAGCACATTACTGGACGGTTTGATCCCTGCTCCGGGGGCTTGGTGTCTGTTTAGTGTGCTCTCTTATGTCCATGTGGGATTCCTCCTCCCTCCTAGAAATGCATGAAGTAGGTGAACTGTCTCCTAGGTGTGTGTGGACAGTAATGTGTGTGGTAACCTGTGGTCTGATGTCCTGCCTTACTACGACCTACTGCAACCCTGCGCAGGAAGCAGTGGATTTATAAGATGGATGGGTGGAAGTTCACCAAAGACTCCCATCAGAATAAGTATAGTCACTGGCATTCTTTAACATAAAGCTTAAAGGATATGACTGTTGCTCTGTTCAGAGTAGCTGTGTTAAGACTGAAAAGACTGAGACGCCAGTCTGTGATCTCTGGCAGAAACTCTCTGCTGGGGTGCAGAACATACTCAGTGGCCACAAGTCAAGTGGAACAGTGTGACTAATGGGCACATGTATAGCAGCTTATCCATATCACAAACAGGAGGGAAACTCAATGGGCCGTTTAAGCATGGACATAAAGGCCCATAAAGCAGACTTTACTGTGCATTAGGATCGCAGGCGTGCTACCATTTCAACCCTGACTGCTTATTTTGATGTGCAACTTGAACAGGTTACACTTGTTCACTTCACATAACAACAACGTTCAACTATTTTGAACTATTAGAATGTGCTGGAATTTGATCATTTTACAAGTTCCAGGATATTTCATTCTCTGACTTCCTGAGTTCGATGCTGACTGTTGATGATTCCCTGACTGACAGTATTCCCTGCCTAATAATAAAAGAGTA
Source organism: Acestrorhynchus altus (assembly GCA_034509495.1). Taxonomy (NCBI): domain Eukaryota; kingdom Metazoa; phylum Chordata; class Actinopteri; order Characiformes; family Acestrorhynchidae; genus Acestrorhynchus; species Acestrorhynchus altus. The sequence goes on from CM067513.1 coordinate 18,043,787, forward strand.
TTTCCAAAAATTGCAATTGACACTGCAATTCATGCCAGACTTAATCATGAGTTTGAGACACTGTTCATATGAGTTCTAATAACTAAAACACTTTTTTTGAAGTACTGATATTGATGAACTAAGGTCACAACAGCAGTATATGCTTCAGCCTTACTTTGATGCAATGAGATCATTTACTAAGCTCTGAGAAGGGAATGCCGTATCTAAATGTGTTGCTATATTGGATGGTTTGATCCCCTACCAGAACACTCTTTGTGTTGAAAAGAAAGTTTGGGCTGGTGACTAAACGATCCAAGGATTAGAGGTTCAAAGTGAAGGATCTTCAGACCATGGAGAACTTATTTCACAGTGAAAGAAACAGGCCTGATGACCATGACCACTGGATGTCAAAAAGCTTCTTCAGGACTGTACAGAATGAAACATTTAGGTTAAGGGCAGGAACAGGACAAAGGTGGCTGAATGTCTGCAGGAAAAATGGGGAACTCTCTACCACCAGCAACTCAACACTAATTTGGATGAAGTACTGTGCTCTGTGAATGACTAATCTGCTATATAACTACGTAACACTGAAAGTAACTGCCATCAACCAGCCAACTTCCTAAGGTTCTGCAGCATATATGTTCATACATACATGCATTCACTGTGGACTCTTTCTGCCAAACCTCAGAACTGGCACAAGGAGGGTGAAGACAAGCACATGCTTCCTCCAATACATGTTAGGTCAGCCACCATCTCTTTTCAAACAGCAGCCATTGCATCAATGCTCCTGGGTCCTCAGAGCGCTACCCTCTAGATACAGCATGGCCTGTTTGGCTCTCTTGCACTCTGGCTACAGATGGAAAGCAGCATGATCTAGGATTTATGCTGAAATATTTTGCAATAAATACATTAAATAATTATCAATTAGCAACTGACGTCACATCAAAAGAGTCACTGCTGAATATAAATGTGAAATCAAAGAAAATCAATACTGAAAGAATGATCTAGACTAAATTATAGGAGATGTATTGACTGAGATGTAAAACAATCTTTCAAAAGTTCCCATGATCAAGTGGCGTGCCAGCTAATGTGTGTGCGGCCTCTGAGTCCTTCCTTCTAGTCTTTGATGTTGGCTATGTGCCTCCAGGAATGCTTCTCAGCACAATAGCTAACCCATTTATGATTAGAACCATCTTTGCTGTTCAACGCTTTCTTGTTCTGCCACGCTTGAGTGAAGTGGATAAAGCTTGAATAGTATGAATGAAGCGATGTGGCAGGAAAAAAGTCATATACTTAGCTTTGTGGCCTCTGTATGTGAGCAACAAACCCTAATTCTTGATGATCAGCATCACTATCTACTAGCTAGGCCTCTACCAAGCTTTCAGAATTGAAGGAAAACAGAAACAAGTAAAATCACCAGCATTTAGCCATCATCTGAACATTATATATATACTATATCATATGCATATCAATTTAATTGGATTTCAAATATTTTCTACACATAATTTATTAAAAAATGGATTTATTCAGCTTATAGCAGTTTGAAGTTAAACTTAAGTTATAAGGGGTATTTCAGGCTACACTGCTTTTTGAATGTCAGTTAAAACAGGGATCATTTACTTTATATTAATGGCAAGTTAAGAACATTTTGTGCTCAAGAAGTAAAGCAAAGTTCAAAAATTTTGAATTTATTTTATTCTTTAAAAATAATTTCAGTACATAAACCCAAACAAATGTGGAATAAATGGGCCTCAAGGCAATAGAACTTGTACCACCGAAACCTATACACATCGATTTAAGACATGATGTCATTCTAGGTAGCAACAACTCAAAGTCTTACTTCCCCACAGCAACCAAACTTTTAAATAACTTTGGCAGCAAAATGGAATGACACTTCGCAAATCATTCAAAGACATACATTTGTTTAGATTATGCTGCTGTACATCTAGAGGAGACTGGTTCAGCAGCTTTTACTGTTGTGTAGCTGGAGTTAATGGACGATTTGCACGGAATTAAGATGGAATGCATGAAATGTACACAGAGTAATTTGTGTCGACCTCCGACTGCCTGCCAGAACATTAAATAAACAGGAGATAAGAGAAATACAGAGAACGAGGGGAGAGATTTTATGTTCGAAAGAGAGCTTGGTAGATCTGTTTCTGCTGTCTCTTCATCCTTCTTTTACTTCTCTGAATAGAACTGACCAGTAAGGGCCATAAGATCTAATGCTGGGGTACCTTCAGCTTCATCATGGTCTAAAAAGTAAAGCAAAGGGTTCAACCCAAAGGTATCTTCAAATGTGCTTAACAGAACTGAATTACATGAAAAGCAATTATATTACAGACACTTTAATTGAAAATAATTTATATTAATAAATTATATAGCAACTACTATACATTATTCAATAACTGCTATGAAGCTAATGTGTAGCTTTTGCCTTTTAAGAAATGAAATAAAGTCTTAAGAGTTGAGTAGGGCCCTATGTAAAACTGAGTTTCCCTCATTTAGAAATGGGTTTGAAGTCATTTACATATCCCAAACTATTTAGCTAATAAACCTTGCCTATTTAGTGTGGCAGAATAGAATTCGTCTTTTATCCACCTGAGAGTCTGTTTATTTACAATGGACGAAAGGAGGACGGAAAGCGAATGTGCAGAAATGATTTGTGGAGCAGAAAGCCACATAAGTCTTGTAATTTGACGTCAAGGAATATAAGAAACAACCAAAATGTAGAATATGGGTCCTTAGAGTTCATGTAAACTGTCATGACATTGTTTAATCACTTCAGTATTTGGCAATAATATCACTTACGATACCATTTACTATGATAACGTTTAGCCCATCATCATTCTGCTCAACTCAGTCACAACACAGAACCGTGCAGCAAATCCACACAGTTCATTAGCCAGTCAACTGAGATCAAACACCTAAAACAAATGGTAGGTATTTTGTAGAAAAAGAAATATTTCTAATATTTGAATAGGTTGACGAGTGATAACATTGTGAATTATTATGAAGCTTGTTATTTGTGTAACAAAGGTTTGAGAAATCTTTCTTGGGATATTTAAACTGTTTGAATAGAAGTAATTTGAATTAATTGAAATACTTTGATTTGAAAAGGACATAATGCTGAGTTTCTGGTTGCACCACCAAGCCCTACTTTCATCAATATACTCACATTTATAGCTGAGAGTTTTATACACAGCAATGTAAAATAGCATGTGTGCACTGTGAGGACTACTGTTAAAGCAGGTTTATTAGTAACTTATAGCAGCATGTTTGTGTCTGAATGTGTCTGTACTGTTGAAAATGTAAGATATTAAGTTATTACTATGACATTTCTTTCTTCATCTTCTTTTCTAAACTAGAAAAATGTTAACACTGCTAATGAGTGTTAGTAGCACTAACATCCCCGTTTCCATTTTGGGTATAAAACAGTGCGTTAATGATCAAAGGTATGGCTCTGTTGAGGAGTCTGGCCACCGTGCTGACCACACAGTGCCTACACTGCAAAGGTGGACTCCCTTCAGATTTGGACACATGTGGGCGCCCACCCAGCTCAAGGAGACTGGTTGTATCCATCACCAGCGTGTCACTTTAATGAGGTGTGTTCATGGGAACATGGGGGAACACCCCCACTCCACCACCGTTCATCTTCTCCCCTTTGGAGTGGCCAGATCTTTGGTCGCTTTTGGGGACCAAATTAATGACAAATAAAAAGGTTTTCTAGCCGCCGGGCCCTTTTGATCAATATTAGTCTAATCAGCACCTTCTTGAAAAGTGGCAGTGAAGAGGTGCTGCGGCTTCTGTTCTGCAATACATTAACGGGAATTTCCACCCGCTTGACATATTTCTATGTAATTCAATCACTGAGATAAATGTCATTTGAGTGGTTTGATGTGAGATGGTTAATTGTAACGTATTGATTCACTTACCAAAACTATAGGCATTTATTAACTATCAAAAATCAGTGAATCTACACATGTTCTGAGTTTGATATTTTGGTAAAATAGTAATAAGCAAAAATTTGGGAATTATTCTGCCATACAGTGCCTGCATGAACCCCATTGCAATAAATTACTATAAAGGCAAATTTCAGGCCTGTAGATATATTAACTATGATTAAGAGTGAAGTTTAACTCGACAAAGGTATTTCACATCAAATCCAAATTTGGTTTTCATCTCAAAAATTGTGTGGACAGTCTGGACATGAAAACGGGGAAGAGTCAGCCATGCAGTTTGACTGGATGGTCTGCAAACATCAGCTCCGAGCTGTCAAAAGATACAAACTTGCTCAAGCTCCGATACATCATGTGTTTTTCCCACGTATGCACATTTTGTGATTTAGTGGATTCTACCTTTTTTTGCCGGCCATGCCAAAGAATTATCATCTATAGTTAAACAAAGAAAAATAATCAGTTTGCTTTGTTTGTCATTTCAAGAGAATTTTTCCCTCTATGAAGACTTCCAGATATACTTTCTGTTGTTCGGCATCTGTGAGTTCAACACTTCAGCATAAATCACCAAATACTGTGGACCATTGTTGAAACACTGGGATACAAATGGCAGTTTGATGCATCATATAGACATGATAAGGCTACACGATAAGGTAGCAGTGTGTGTGTGTGTGTGTGTGTGTGTGTGTGTGTGTGTAAAGAAACTACATTTAAATATTTCTAGGCATCCCTCCAGCTCCCTGGGTAGCTGTTAGAGCTGTCATGAGCATCAGGTCCTGTCCCGATTTTGGGAGAAGGAAGTCATTGGTTAATGCCTGCTGAACACTACATAATTCAGCAGGCTGAGCATAGCCCCGCTCTTCCTCTCTCTCCCTCGCTGTTGCATTCCCTCGTTCTCATATAGCTGAGGGATTCCTTATCAGCTAATTCTAATTACTACAGACAACTTTACAAATGACATGCATTAATGTTATCTGATGCTGAGAGGATGTGGTCACTGCTTATCTGTACCCAACATTCTGAATAACCCAAGACGGCTGTCTGACATCTCTCATAAATCTCACTTGGCCGAGTTCCCCACTGGATGTCACATACTTCCATTCTCACTGCCTCATGCAGTCTTATAGCAATGTATGCTTTCTTGTCCAAACTGATAAAACGAAATCTATCCAATCTATTTGGTTTATTCCATACAAGGCGCATTTGTAAAGAGTCTCCTACCTTTTCTGGGCAGCATTCAGGCAGTCATCTTCAGTTGCGTACTCTGCTTGCGCTGCAAAACAACAGAAAATGGCAAAAATAATGACATATTAGCATTTATTTAATAAAATTAAGTGTTTATTCCAGTTTTGTGAACAAGAAGTCAAAAATATAAATAACATACTGCGATTTTACAGTGTGATCTTTGCCTCCTCTGATACATGTGAAGTCAGAAACCAGCTGTAAGCAGTGAACTGCAAACTTCTGAACAAAAGGCTACAAATAACTGAAGAGATTCCAAATTTTAAACAGTAGTGCAGGCCCCTCCAATAAACCTGTGTTATCATTTCTCTTTTAATGACATATCAGGTAATCAGGAAAATAAGCCTGTGCAATGTACGACAGCAGTGCTGAGATTGAGCTACATGTTCTTGGCGTATGTGAGAAGTTGTCGAAGTGTGCACGGCTTTCGAAGCAGTCAAGGCACATTAGTGTCCTGTGGTTGTGTGTGCATGCAGCAGGAACGAGGAGTAAAGCTTGGGAACTGGAGGCTCTTGTGGAGCTGGTCCATGTAAAAGTGTCTAAATGCAAGGCAGATGTGTACAGCGGGCCAGGCTGAGGTGCAAGAATTTATCTAGGGCCAGAGAGAGCCTGTGATCTCAGATTTATTGCATTTTTCCAGATTCATCCTTTTTTTCAACTTTGATGGGGGGGACCTTTCCCACTCCTAAGATTTAAGAGGGGGAAGTCTCCAAAAATTGTTCAAAGGCAGGTTTTGGGGTCTTTGGTGGGGAGGTTGGGGGGTTGGAGAGGGGAGGGTGTAAGCAGCAAAACATTCAGAGTGTTTGTGCGTGTGTGAATGTGTGTGTGGCTGATTATCTGAGGTGAGTCTAATGACGGGAGAGGGGCACTGTGGTGTGGTAATGGACAGAAAGGGGAGGGCTATGACCATTGGCGTTGGTCTCAGCATGGGGTAGACTGGCGCCGGAGGTCCTTCTATGTGCGTGTGTGTGTGTGTGTGTGTGCTTGTGTTTGTGTGTGTGGGGAGGTGGCAGGGCCACTCCTGAGACCAGCACGGAGGGAAAGAGAGGATGTGTGAATTTTCTCTACCCCCAAGCTCCCTCTGTAAACATGAAACCAGTAGTGGCTAACTAGAAAGTTATGGGACTCGCACGCTGAGAGGTACAATAAATTAAGGCTTTAAAAGCTCCACTCACTTCTTCGAAACACCGCTCTCCCCTACACCTCTGTAACCACACTGCCCAAATTCAGCAATAATTATAAAGTGCTCTAACTGTGTTTGACACGCAACACATTTCCAAACCACTGCACAAGACTGGCTTAGAAAGACCATTTCTGTGATTTCATTATCATTATTTTTAAGCAACCACTCGATCACAAATTATATCAATGATGGCTAAATACCTTGCAAATAAATCCAAATCTCCCGAAAAAAAGGACCAAGAGAAATGCTACATTTTGGCTTGGTAAACTTTTATACACACACACACACACACACACACACACACACACACACACACACACACACACACACACACACATACATATATTTGCATTATGTGATTTAAATAAAAGATTTCCACTGAACAGTAGAAGCGATCTGATGTGTTATCACCATGATATGATGATCCAATATTTGAATCCTGGGTCATGTGGCTTGCCGTCGGCAGCCAGAGTTTGAGAGAGCAAAAGTGGCCATGAATAGATGGTGTTCTCTCTCTCCACATCACACCCAGTGCAATGTTTGTCTGCACAGGCATCAAGCTTTTATTTTGACTGATCAAGATATCAAATACATTCGTCCAAATGAAAAAAGAGAAAGAAATTTTTATAACATTTTTATAACATTATTATAACATTTTATGAATGCTGGTTTGTTGGTTTTGAAAAAGGTCAGTGAAAACAGTTTTATTGGTCTGATTATCAAGAAATTTGGATACAATTAAAGAACCATAAGAATCAAATCATGTCAAAAAGTACAAAACATCAAAAATGTAGATACAATAAATCAACAAACATGGAGCAGGGTGAGAGGCATGAAGGAGAGTCGCCTCAAGCATGTGGGAGGAAAGATAACCAGATTAGAAGCGAATGACTAATTGAGAGAGTAAATGAGTGGAACACAGGCTCTCGTACAGAGTCAGCGGTAGGGGAGGTCCGTGAAAGGGGACGAAAGGGGAGGGAGGTCGCAGAGGTGGTAGAGGGAGAGGTAAATGGATTACAGCAAAATGGATGAATGAGTTTTGAAGATGTAAAAGCTGCTCAGATCACAGGCAGGTTTAAGAGCTTGCGTGCAGGTCGTTCGAGTTCACCTGCAGCCCCCACTGAGAGAGACGCTGTCACTGAGACTGAACCGTAAAGCATTCATGCCTGAGTTATGGATTACTGCCCTGTATATGCACACTCACACACACAACCAACACACATACGTTCAAGTAATCAGGGGAAATAGTCTGGGTTGCCGTAGGTTCACCGCAGCAGACTGCGACAAACTTACACCGAGATTAGTTTCTGCTTTCTAGTGAACTGAGCTGTCATAAGAAAAGAGGCGGGGTACTGTAGGAGTGAGGGGAATTACACACATATATATTTCACTGATGTGAAGCTGCATATTTAACTATGAGCATCAGTTATATATCACTTATGTATTATAGTAATACTGCGTTCATTTATGGCATTAACATACTAATCTTGAGATGAAACTGGTGTATGATTTTTTAGTATGAAAACCAATGTTGCGATGAAACTGTTCAAATGTAGATACTGATTCTACCATGATACTTTTATAGGGTAACAAATGTTAATAACATGCAGATTGATTCCTGGGTGGAGTAACTGTCTAAGTGCTAGTTCATAAGAGCAAATGGACACAACTGAAACTTAAACAGCCAGGCACTAAGGTGCATACCACATGGAAATAATAATAAAAAAAAACAACATCTATGCTCTGTGGTACAAATGTGTCTCAATTATTCTTTCATTCATGTTCTTTATTGATAAATAACAGCCAGCTCCACTGTGTTTGACTATGTGACATGAGTGCGCATTTACATTGGAGTCTTTTGAAATAACATTTCATTATTTTATTTCTCAATTTTAACAAGAAGGGAACTCTAGTTAGAACTTCACCTTCACACTTGTCTACTAGCTAAGGATGTTCTAAGTAAACAGCAAAGCACTTTTGTAAGTCGCTCTGGATAAGGGCGTCTGCTAAATGCCGCAAATGTAAATGTAAATGTAAGCAATCCCAATCCCATTTTTCTTCGCTCCTTGTTGGTAATGTGAGGGGAAGTGGAGTTTACAGCTTTGGATGGCTTAGTGCTAAAACAAGACCCAGTCTCCAGGGACAGTGACAAAGAAGGTATGAATATCATGAAGTGCGGTACAGTCTTAAGTATTGATGAGCTCAAATTTGTTCCCCAGTGCAGTCCTAACTTTCAATGGAAATCCATCTAAAAATATTCTATTTTCATTCATCATCAAATTTAATATAGTGTAAAAATCTTTCATATTGTCAAAAAGTGAAAAATGGGAAATGGGTTTTGGAAAAAGCGTTTGCAGGACAATGATAACAGGCCTCATCAATGCTGAGAGTTAGAATTCTCCTCCAATGACATGAACCAGTTTACTAACACATCTAATACATTTCCATAATATAATGAGTAATACTGATAATAATGCTGTAATAACTATACATACAGAAAAGTCCCATTTAAAACATTGTTCTGCAGTGTACTTGAACACTTCAGCTATAGACTCCTATTATATATTCTACAGGTTGTGGTTTGGGGGGAGGTTATTGGGTCTTGATACATGATCATATTGAGACCTTATTTTATCAAACTGAATAAACTTGTTCATTTTGAGTTTTGTTATATGACTGAAAAATACAACCCTAAACATATAAATCAGAAATACTGGCCAACGTTAAACAAGCCAATAACAAAGAAAAATGAAACTTATCTGTCAATGCCAGTAAGAGTTTGAACTTATATCCATTAAATAATACCTAATGGAACAGTGGTGAGATGAAGGCTGCACGATATTAGAAAAAAAACAGACATTGCATTATTTTGTTGTTCTGCGATAGATATAGCATGAAAACACACTGGAACTTTCACCAGGTTTAAGGCCAAACTACACATAGTTGATGAACTTTCTTTAAAGAAAATAAAATAAAACAAACACCTAAAAATTGAATGGGAAATGAGATCTGGAGAAAAAATGAAAATGAGAAAATGCAGTTTGGGAAAAATAACTTCAGAGGATTTCATAGGTTTCACAAGTGTCAATGATCCAACATGTGATCATATTAATAATGCACTGTGTGTAGCCAATATTTGAGTAAAATAAATGATATTGGGCAGACAAAACCCCTCTGGTAGTGATGACATACAAATAAGAACAGTTTCAATATTTATTTTGTATCAAACACCCAAAACCTTTTAAGTGTCCATTTCCATACTGCATGTCCACTTTGCTATAACAATGCTGAAACAATATATATTGTGCAGCCCTTGGAGAGATGTAAAATTTTAAGACAAATATCATTGCAAGTTTTACTATTAAAACTCAAGAATTGCAATGAAGCAGAAGTACTGTGAGATCTGAGGGTTTTAAGTCCCATCATGAAGAAATGTCACCCAAATGAGGTGGAGGGCTTCCTGCAAAGCAAAGTGTGAAAGAGTTTCTCCATCTCATGCACAGAGCACTCCCACTCTTCAAGCTTGTGCCACCTGGTCCACCTAAAAACCTTAAACATATAATCCCTCACAGACTCCACTGAAGCAGACATACCTGTCCTCTCTCTTCTATAAAAGAGCTCTCAGCCAAAAACGTAATCTTAAAAAAAGCCTGAACAATCTCTCACTTTTTAGTGTCTTAATCTCTATTTGTTTTGTGACTGAAGCCACGGAACCAGCTCCTGAGAAGACTAATGTCATTACTAAGCTCTTAGTGCTTCAAAAACCAGAAACATGGGGACAGCGAAAGGAATTCTGTTTATAAGGAGAGCTTTACAAGTATCCTACAGGAAAATCTGCACTCGTGGATGTGGCTCTGTTAAGTCAGGTAGCACTGTAGCCATTGGCAATTGTTTTGTTTTACTGTTTGTTGCTTTGATGTTTGGTAATGATCTAAGAACAGAACTCCCAAATCCACAAACTTGACAATTAAAAGAAAAACTACACATAAATTGCTGTAGTGATTCTATGTGTCAATCACCAAAGTACTGATTGACACATAGAATCACTAAAGCAATTTATTGGAGTCAACACCAATACTGGATAATGTATCCCTTTACTGTCAAAACTGTTTTCATTCTTCATGGCATGGATTCCAAAAGATGTTGGAAACACTTTTGAGATTCTGGCCCATTCTGACATGATTGTGCCACAAACTTCCACCAAATATTTCAAGAGCACTTTCATGTATGCTCTGTTTCTACACATCTCAAAAGTGGTTTCCAGTACAGTGACAAGGAAGCCCAAAGTGAACAGTTGACAGTAAACAACTGTGCTAAGCTTTCCAGACAGCTCCACTGCAAGCTCAGCTTTTTGTCCCTGGAAATGTGGACCCCAAAAGTGGTCTTCTGATTTTGTAGCCCATCCATCACGAGGTTCAACATGTTGTGCATTCTTAAGCTATATTTGAATGGAATGTGTTTTAGATGGCGAGGTGGGGTAATGTACTTATTTCAGAGTTTTCAGTTTTCAGTTTTTAGAATCTGTGTCTGCCAGTTTTTTTTTATGTACTCTGTGCCTCCACATCATTAAAAGTACCAGCACATTTTATATTAAAATGAGTTTTAAATATAACCTCATTATATTAATCCCATAAATGTTTACATAAAATTAATTGATGTAAAGGTCCTTCATGCCCTGTGAAAAAGAAGTTTTTGTTTGGCCATGTATGACATGTTACCCTGCGTTGTTCCAGTCTATGACAAACCTCAGGTGTTGTGATATACAACGCTCAAGTCTAAGCTAAAGGTTTCTTCAGAGACAGGACGCTCATGGTAGCTCAGTAAGTCACTGTGCAGCATAACCTATAATCCACATATGTCTTATGAACATATATATTAAAGGCTTGTGTGATAAAGATGAACATTGGGTAGTAAGTTATCCATTCTGATATTTGTATTTGGCAGCATCTATACTGTTCTAGACTCTACAAACTAGCTAGGGAAATTTTCTGAGTGAACAGCAAAGTACAAAAAGCTAAGCCTTTGAGAGGAGCATCTGGCAAATGGCAAAAATGTAAATGTAGCTATGTGATTGGCTAATCAGATAATTTCATGAACAAGAAAACAGGTGTTCTTAATAAAGTGACTGGAATAAATACACCAAGATATCTTCATCTCAGCATACTTTGGAAATATTAATAATTTTGAAATGAATGTCTTAAAAGCAAAGCATTTGCAGGGTCAGAACCTTTTCCACAACACATTTGTGTGGCCAAATGCCAACTTAAATCCAAGTGAAACTAAATTGTTAGTTTTTTGTTCCAAAGCTAAAGAAAACTTTTGATGAAATGAAAAACAACACTGAGAGGAATTTAGAATTTAAGAGTAATTTAAACAAAATTACAATCTAAAGAAACTTACCTTCAAGCAATGTTGATGCTTTTAATGTTAGTTCATGCTTTAATTCTGCAGTATATGTGTTTTTAGGAGTGGTTGTTCAGCATTTTGTAAGTATTTAAATTGTAGGTCCACTGAAATAGTGTATACAGTGCCTTCCATAATGTTAGGGACAAAGACACATTTTTTCTTAATATGCCGCTTGGCTCCACATTTAAAATTTTTTAAATCTGGCAAACATTTGGCTTGAGAAGACAGGGACTGTGTGATAAAGTGTTAAAATTTCAACACAGCAAAAATGAAATGAATGCAAATATCCTTAAAGCCTGGAAAGTGTAGTTTAATGAAAGCTTTGAAATTTTAAAATGTGGAGCGAGGGGCATATTAAGGAAAATGTGCCATAATGGAGGGCAATGTAAGTCAGTCAACGCTAAAACATAATGTGAAGGTTCTTAAAAAGTAATTTAAGATCAGTGAAAGCAGCATCCAACTATCTACGACTAAGACCATCAGAGTGGTGGGTGTGATATGACGTCCCCTGTCATGGTGGTCCACCAAACTGTCCCTGCTGAGGCAGGCCAGGCTTTACGAGAGCCTGGTCAGAGATGTCCCGCCAGCTTTATTGCAGGACTGAGTACATACGGCCAGTTTAGGGCAACCTGATCCACAGCGCAGTCTCTGAAGCTGTCGTACAGTGGAGCTCTACCAGCATTCCACAAAACTGTGGACAGTTTCTGAGACAACACAAGTCCACAAACCACTGACAAGGCAAAGTCAGACCTTAGGCATATCTTACAAGGGAGGTGGGCAGGAGGAGGGAAGGAAACATTGAGCTAAAGACCAAATGGATTAAAGGAATTTTAATTGTGTGGGAAATGCAAGTAAACATATGGTTAATGTATCAATGTAGGATATTTTACACAGACCTGATTTAAATTAAGTAAATGTTGACTCGCAGGTCATGCTTGCCAGTCATCGACAGCTAGAGTCAGAGAGAGCAAAACTGGCCATGTTCTCTCTGGCTTCAAATGCATCGAAGGTAGAAAGTGCTTTACGTCGTATGTGATAGGGGAAGGGATCTAATGGAAAAGGGTAACTGGCTCTTCCAAATTGGAGGGTGGGATGGGATTGGAAATTCCCAGTTTTTCAGTATTCCAAAAAGTCTCGTAACACCTGTGACACAGGAATAGACCTTTGTGCATTAATAAGCATGATTATGTGTAAAATATTAACACTTACTAGTGTTCAATGACTTTTAGTATCATAGTGGGTTCATTGTTTTTGCTGAAAAGTCAGTTAGTGTCTAGTAATACAATATTGTGAGACTACAATTAGATCATAATGTCTGGAATCCATCTGTAATAAATAATAAATCGATTTTATTAGGGTGTGTTTGTTTGGAGGCAGCAGGAATAGTCAACATCTTTAAATGCACGATTCTTTTCAAGTGCCACCACGATAATTGACACACCAACCAAACGCAGTCAGTTTATAAGTTTCCCCACTGTGGATCAAACAAGAAACCACAAACAACTCTAGACCTGGCCTGCATACAGGTTGTGATTAGAATGAAGCATTTCACATCAGCTGTGCTGAATCTGCAGCCATAATGCTTCTGCTGCCTTTGTTGTTCACTAACCAGTAGCAATGAAAGCCTCCATCTTGTCTTTGAATGGCTGAAGATGTTCTTCTGTGGAGTTGGTGCACACCTTCTGGATGTTCTTCTCACAAGCTATAGAAGGGGAAACAAACAAAACCAGTTTAACATTTGATATCACTGCATTTGGATTTAGAGTCTGGACTGGTTAAAAGGGACGTTGGGAAAAGAACACAAGCAAACTGAAAGATAAGCGAGAGGGAAGAGAGCAAATTAGAGGCACAAAGGCAAAACACTGCAGTGCAGAATTGCCATTTGTTTCCCATTGTCCAAGGATCATTATTCAGGAGTAGTATGGCCTCAATTTCCAGACAACTATATTGGCCGGACACTAACAACCGTGGAACCACAGAAAGCAGGCTTAGGGGTGCGTTTCAAAGACAAGTGAGTTATTTTCTACTAGCAAATCAACTAATGGCAGTGATATGATGAGGTGGGTTTTAAGCTACAGCCGTCGTCTGTGTGACCAATCAGACGATCAACAGAAACTACACCAAATCCAGATGTCAGCTTACAGCTGGGATCTTCAAGACTAGATGGAATATAAAACAAGCAGGAGATTAATGAAGGGCATATGACTTTGCACATCTCATTACCAACACGTTTCATAATTAAGTTAACCAGGGTCTTGTGAGGAAAACAGATGAGGAGGAAGCAGAGTGTGAATGTGCACAAAAACATCCCCAACATATGGCTATAAAAGAAACTCTTTTTAACTGTTCTTGGGCGGCATTCAGAATGTAACAAGAGAAACAAAGCTTTTCATTACCAACCCAGTCTCCTGTAATCAAAAGCCCTGCTTTTCACATTTTCAGCAGGATTCGATGCCGGCGCAACTTAAAAGTAAATGTTTTTCTCATCAACACGTTCAACATGTAGTGATGACATGAGTCTGCGGTCCAGTATGCACTATGAGATCCCTTTCATATGGCAATGGTTGTTATTAGTTCCAGTCCTGGGTGCCCCATACACAGACTGTTTGTATGTTTGCTGAGCTCTAAGACACCCGATTCAACTCATCACGTAATAACAGAACCTTTCAGAAGCTGAATCAGGTGATGTTTTACTGGAAAACATAACTGTAGGAACAAAATATTCTTACATAATTGTTAATTATTATGTTGCCCCTAGTGGTCATGACCAGTATTATAATCCTTCAGCAAATATGCTGCAGGGACAAAACTATTGAAACACCAACTCATTTATTGTTTCTTCTGAAACCAAGGGTATTAAAAATACTGCTTTTGTTGGAGTAACTGTCTCTACTGTCCAGAGAAGGCTTCTACTAGATTTTGGATTTTGCTGTGATGATTTCATTGCATTCAGTGACAAAAGTGTTAATGAGGTCAGAGTATTGTATTATCATTACCTTACCTCATCCCCAACTTTCCAACTCATCATTCCAGAGAACAGTTCCACTACTCTACAACTCAATGCTGGACGGCTTTATACTCCGCTAGCCCACACCTGGCATGGTGCCAAAAGGTTAATGTTCATCTGTTCCAGATAGTCTTATTCTATTGTCAGTACTTCTCTACAGCTTATCTATAGTGTGTGCATTTGCAAATCTGTGTCAGCAGCTTAAGCAACTTAAAGTGGTTGAATACATTCCTCAGAAGGGGTGTCCGCAAACAATTGGATATGTAATGTATATTGGCATGTTCTGGTGCCATCATGATGCCAAGAGCTAAATGCTGGTCCTTTCATGGTATTTTTTGTTTTTGTTTGTTTGATTTGCTTGTTGGAAAGACTGTTTTTTAAAGATTGAGGTGGTTTTGAGGCACTTTCGATTTAAATTAGTTGACTGCTGCATATTGATTAACTGATTAGCAGCCATAAATTAAGACACACATATCTACACTGTGCTAAATGTTCACTGAAGACCATGGGCAACAATGCAATACACTGTAAGTAACAAACATGCTGTGAAAGTCATTACAGTAACATTGAATTACAGTAATCTGCCAAATGTTCATTATAAACTCTCCTCTACATCAGTAAAATCCCCTACCTTGCTTGTCCAGCTTGGCAGTGTACAGTTACATCTCCAGCCATGCACAATTTATGTTAGTATTCTTCTAGTTCTGGGGTCAATTCTAGCCCAAGGGTCCATTTGAGACACAGAAACCGCTCTTGGCAGGTCATTTTAAGGTGGTGAATCACCATTAAACTAGCAGTGACTCTGATGTCCTGCATCTCTAGCAACTTTACTGTGTTTGACACAATCCAGTGCCGCTACGTCTAAGTCACTGCTTTGTTCTGACTTTCTTAAGAGCAATCCTGTGGTCATAAACTGACCAATAATGAAAGTGGTAGTGGTGAAAATTAGGCATGACACACAGAGATTACAGACGGTAATTGTACACTTGTACAGTGGACTTATAAGGCAAAAAATATTCATAAAGTAAGCCAGAGGAAAAACGTGCACAGTCCAATATCATCTCTTAAATGTTATTTTTTGCAAGGATCACTGACACATGCCAAATAGTAATAAATCCTCTTCAGTGCCTTGATCACTGCATAACATAGCCTTTTTCACAGCAGCTTATACAATGATTTAAATGCTTCTCTGCACATTTAAAAACATAGTGCAACACATTCTCAATGGTATTTGAATCTGTTGATTGCACTGGCCCTGACATCCAGAAGTATCCAGCTGCTGCCCTGCAGTGCAGCATTCTCTGCCTTTCACTATCAGACCCACATGATCAGTTCCTACACCTCTAGAGGTTCACTGTTCAGAATTACACCCACAGTTTCCGGCCCTTCTGAGATCATTTCAACAACATTACCAAAGTACAAATTGTGGCGATAGTTTGGCGATAGTTTTTTATGAGGGCAAACTTGTTAACTCGGTGTGCAGGTTTATGTGATTTTATAACAGAAAAATGTTATTTAATAAAGACGATTATGAAAAGACATTAGAAAAACCTTCATCCATCCATTTTTAAAAAAGTATGGCTTCAAAACACAGATAAAATTGACCAAAACAGAAGCTAACTCGCTAATAAGCTACAACTCGTTACAACTCCCATTTCACGACAGTACGTCTTTATCTACCATAAAAAAACATGAGGCCGCATGCTAGGTTAACAAGTTCCCCACTTGGTATTTTGGTAATGCTATAAAACATCTGAGGGCAGGAAACTGTGTCTGCAATTCTGAAATGAATCACTAGAGGCGTACTTGTAAGGAACTGAAAACGTGGGTCAGACAGTGAGAGGCTGACCGTGTGGTTGTGACGCTGAGGGGCTGAGAAAGCTGTACTGCGGGAATGCAGATATACTGTTCTACTGACATCCGTACCCCTCAACTCACTTCATCCTATGATGAGAAGCGCGGCATCCTGTATTGTCTGGCATATCACGTTTCTATGTGGTTCTCCACTGAAAAAGAATGAACAGATCCTTCAAACACATCCAGATCAGCTGCTAAACATCTGTATATTACATATTTACATATTAGTGTCCAAATAATTATTTTTGAGTGATGAGTTCCAAAACAAGTGTTTCTAACAAAGTACATACAATCAAGTGATTGTATCAGTAGTCATTGTTAGTGTTTGCTACCCCATACACAATAATAGTCTTGCAAAACGTGAAGGAAAAGAATTCCCGACATCTCAAACACCCACTTATCACATGCCAATATAACTGAAAACACTGCTTATCATAAAGGATGGCTTCATATTTTCTCAACATCTCTGGGTCAAAGGGCTGATCAAAGATCAGGTTTCACCTCTTCCACTCTAATGAGAACAACTGCATGGACATGGGTGACTTCATCTTAGATCACCACAATTAGACAGAGATTCTTGATCAGTCTCTGCACCATATGGTGGATTGGGCTTGACCCATCCTGAGTCTGAGACACATGTTTGTGTTGTTTGTGCCAAAGCACAGCTTTGTTGTGGTGCCAAACAACTGTTCTCACACACACACACTCAATGAATTGGCACCCTCTGACTTCAGTTTTTAGTACTTCCAAGCCTTCTTAGGTTACAATATATAAGAAGAGTGCAAATAGCTTTTGTGCTTTGTTCACCTGGTAGTCATTAATCAGGGCAATAAATACTAACGCAACATGAGCTGTGCGGCTAAATAAGCATCACAACACAACATAAACTGGGCTTTCGCTGCCGTGAAAAAAGCTGCCAGTAGTCTTTACAGAGGGCAGCAGCCTTGGACGGGGAATTTCTGGAAACTGTTCATGTTTTCGCTGAATTAATATTAGGCGTTTTGTATTGGGAGTTAGTGAGCATATGAATACTCTATACATGCACTTTTAACTTGGAAACAATATACTGCTGAAGCAATTAAATGTATCAGCACATTTTGGATACTGTCATGTTGAGGAATGTAGGTTTGTCACAATAACCAAGATTATTAACTGGGATCCAGGTAAACGCAAACCGATCAAAGGCCCTCAACCCACCCACCGGGTTGACAAAATGAAACCAATATCTCCTCTGCCTGCTTCATTTACCTTGTTCACAGAGCCCCCAGCAGCCTAGCAAAGACTCATTTGTAATCTCATCTGATTTGCTACCTACTCTCCTGTGCTTCTTCATTCAGTATATCTTCCTGTTACTCAGGGTCCAGCATACCTAAGAGCTTTTTCTAACTTAAACATGCTTTTAAGCTTCCATGTAAAAATCCCTAGTCTTTGTGTGAACCATAGCTGCTCCCTCGCTTCACTCTCCTTGGCCTCAACCCCTCTCTTAACATACCACACACCACAAATGGCCCCAGGTGATTCAGCATAAAACATTCTGAAGCCTCAGACCCTCTACAGAGGAATCAATGCAGAAATTATTCAATTGTGAGGCCCCGTTTCCTCATAATGGTCCAGACAAAGTGCAGCCACAAGAAGGAAACCTCAAGAACAATAAAGCAAACAAAAATTCAAACCAAAACCAGAGATGCATTGTTTGTGGTCGTCATCATGCGGCATCATGTAGCGCAGAGGCCTAGCTAAAAGCATGTGGGGATGCTTCAGTGTATGTCTATGTGGTATCTAAGCAATGGTTCCTCTTAGTTGCTTGCAGCCATTCAGCTCTTGCTTAGAGAGCTTAGATCAATAGTCTTGCATAACATGTCCAGAGGGTGTCATGGTATGGGGTACAATTTTGTACAATGACATTCACAGGCCAATGTTATATTACTGTTATATTACCACCAACTATGTAGAAATGTATATAGACCCTAATTAGCTGCTACTGTTACTATTATGTCCATCAAAATATCATTACTTCAGTACATCTGAGTATTAAAGCAGATGTGTGGCGGTCCAGTGTCCCCTAACTTATTATGTATAAATAGCTTAGCAAAGGAGGATGGGTCCCCCCTGTGAGCCTGGTTTCTTCCTCCAGCTGTGAGGGTGTTTATCCTTGCCACTGTTGCCCTTTGGTTTGCACACCAGGGGCTTTATGTCTTTATCATTTGTGCATGTGTTGTTCACCTTTTCATTTTTGGTTTCTTAAAAGTTGTAAAAAGCACTATATCAAACTTTTGATTTGATTTGATTTTAACGTCTTGTTTGAATTTTACAGTCCTTTAACACTTGCACACCTATTTTGAGGGTTTTAAGCACAAATCACCTCAAGTAATACATTATTTTACGTGATGTAAAACCAGGCAAGGTCTTAATGCTGTATACATCTAAAAGCAGTTGTTAAAAGCAAGTTTTGTCATTCTTAAAAAGAATAAACATGTTCACACCAAGATGCTTTTCTTGTTGGGTGGAGTCTGAAAAAATGGGTGATCACTGACCTCTATGATGAGCTAAATTACAGTGTCAAATTTGGCACACATTTGACCACCTTCATTCCAACCATTGTTTTAAGTTTGGGGGCATTATGGAGCTCCTGAACCACTCCCAAGCCCATGCTCTATGTAACTATTTGTTGTTCACATCTATGTTCACTAAAATAATATACCATGTATATATGAGACCAAATACAAATAAAATCCAATCTCCTAAGAAGTAAAGAGATTGATAACAAAAGCCAAATGTGTAGACCAGGAGCAGATTTAGAAAAACACAAAGGTAAACCAGCAGAACTACCGAGATGGGCAAAACCTTGCTACAGGCTAACATAATAAAAGTGGGTTAATAGATTATGATTAGAGGGGTTGGTGTGTGTGTGTGTGTGTGGTGTCAATGTAGAGTAATATCATAGTAGAAGGCCTTTTGTAATTGTATTCTAATTCATTTCACCATTCTCATCTTATCCCAGACCAAATCTGAGGCTGTCACCCTCACTACATTCACCATGATCCTATACAGAGAGAAAAGCAAAGGACACAATTGGCTTGGTCTTGTGGTGTTGCATAATATTCTTAGCCAGTGTAAGGTGATGCTTCCGACCGAGAAAGATGAACGCAACGGAACAAAGACAACGAGAGCTCGTTTAGCATTCAGGGGAGGTTAGTGTTTCAGAGAAAGGTCTGAGTGAGGTTAAAGCATCCATCACTGTGGCAAATCAGACACTGGGCTCCTGGTTTAAATGGCCCTAAATGTCAAGAGCGGGCAGGGCCTTTAAAGGTGAGGGCCCTTTTACAGAGGACCATGTGGGACAGTCTGAGTCGCCACCACACTATGTGCTCAGACGGGACTTGTGAACAAGGCGCCAGTAGTAGACTACCTTTTTGTCTTTTCTTCCCAGTCTTTATGTGTTTTGGTGGTGTTCTTCTGTCACTTTTTTCATATCTCTCTTTGGACACACGTACTTACATATTTTCCACACTAGTCGAAAATGACTAAAGTTAATGCTTTTAAGTCAGGGCTCTCCTTAATTTGGCGTAGCCCTGGAGGTTCTCATAAGTACTTTTTTTTGAGGCGCTACACAGGATTTTTTCCCCAATTGGAATGATGGTGCCTTATGCTTAATATGCAACATATGCAGCCACCTTAAAACCAGGTGGAGGGCTTGTGGGGTTAAAAGTTTTAAATAAAAAACTCAACTTCACTATTTATAGTTATCTCAGCAACAAATTCAAAGCATTTAAGGTCAATTTATACAATTTATATTGTATATTGCCTACAATCTCAAAATTTTTGAAATAAGACAATCCTGTGAGCCCTTTTTGGACTGCCTAGTAATTTAACACATATTTCATATTTGGTGTGGCTTCCAATATCACATGTCATCTAATTAGAATTATACATCTGAGTAGTTGCTGCATAAATAATAAATTTAACGGCAGTGAAAAATAGAAAGAACTGTATCATGCATATGTCCATGAAGGACAGTGGGTATTACAGCTGGAACAGAGGGAGAGAGGGCAAGGGTTAGAGAGCTCATGCAGGACGCTGGCTTAAAACCAATGCCGGTAGCCAGCATAGTAACACGGTGCTTGCAATTCTGGACAAGGGTTACAGGTGGCACATTAATACCATGATAGCAGGTTGGCCAGTAGAGAAGGCCAGTAGACATCATGCTAAGATGGTCCTAGTGATTATGTATGAGGGCTGCAGCTAATGCTGCACTATTGATGTTATACTGCTGGCCATGATCAGTGATTGCTAGCTACCTAAAGTTAAGCTGTGAAATGAGTTTCCTGGATACTGCCATCATCAAGAAGTGCTACAGGCCTGTTTCACACCAGCTGCAGCCCTCATCCACTAAAATACAATAAGAAAATATGACACTGATTTAGGATGTGTGCTCAGTGACTTTGTTGTAAAGTAAAAAGAAAAATTCCAATATGAATAAAGTAAATCCAATATCAGGTTTTATAGTCTTTACTGAAAATCCAAAAGCAGGACACTTGTACTAATTAGTGCAGAAACTCTTCTCACACTCACAAGTTTAACAGGTGAAAATGTGGGGGGTGAAGAAACAAACACTACAATGTCCACATTGTAAACTTGGTCTAAAACCAATTGTAGAAAAGTGAACTTCAGTTACTGAGACTGCTTCAGTCTGCTACTTTGTAGTACAGATAGTTGACTGCAATGGAGAAGAAAGGGACAGAGTGCTGATTTATGCCTCGGCCAGCCTGAAGGTAATAGCTGGGATTTATACAGAGCTCTGACAGCGCTCTGGGGTTGTATATAATTGTGGATTATCTGCTGAAATTCTTCAGCTTTGCTGTGATGGAAATGATCCACCACTTGGTATATAAATAACCACAGAGCGCCTGGCCAGACAAAAGTCTCCTCTCTTGAAAGATTTTCCAAAACATGACATCTAAAGCCATGTGTGTGTGCTTTCACTTATTTGGCCTTGTCCTCGTCAAGGACTGTGGAGGATTGCAAAGAAAAAGGAGCGTTTTTATGTCTTAGCATGACAGCTGAACTGATGTTTGTCTTGTATTGTTATTCTAAAGAAATGCCCATCTGCAGAGTGGTTAGAATAACAGCATTGTCTCCAAACTGACTGACTAGTAGCTGGAGTAGGCAGGGTGGTGTCTGTGGTGTCATTATGGATTTCTTTGATCATTAAAGAGACAAGACTGACTAAATGGAATTATGAAGTATCAGGCTTAGCTCTTTTCCTTTCACCTGCTTTGAACATGTAGTATGAACTGGCATCATTTTTAAAAGAGAAATAAACCTTAGTAGGCCTTAGGCTTACATGCTCCAATTCCAGCACAGTTTTGTGCTTTTCCTGCTTAAGCACACCTGCTTACCGGGTTTACTAGACCTGTTAAAGCAGGGAAACTGGAAAAAAACTGTGCTGGATTGTGGCCCTTGGTTCCCTGTCCCTGCTGACATAACTGTTTTGGTTTGACACTTTCACACTGTGGTACCCTGGTAAGGAAAAAATTCATGGTTTCAAGGTCCCCAGTCATACTGGTGTGATCAAACCATGGCTGATTCCAGATGTCACAGCATAAAAACAAAGACACACTGAACATCACACAAGTGCTGATTGGAAATGGTATGTGCAATCATATTTGATGTTGAAAGACCAACTGGAATAAATAAATGTATGTGCACAAAGTACCAAACATAGCATAAGGCTGGCATTGCATTTAACGTCATAAATTTGTGATTTCTTGTCAGTTGAAGACAAAACATTTGGGCAGCCAGCTCTAGGAACAGTCCTGGTGGTTCCAAATGTCTTCTGTTTATGAATGATGAAGCCACTGTGCTCATTGTGACCTTCAGTGCAGCAAAAATCTTTGTGTCCTTCCCCAGATTTGTGTCTGAGTACAATCTTATCTTGGAGGTCTGCAAACAATTCCTTAGACCTACGGCTTGGTTTGTACGTGCACTGTCTACTATCAGACCTTATATAAACAGGAGTGTGTCCAATCAAATCATGTCCAATCAACTGAATTCACCACAAGTGTCCAATCAAGCTGTACAAACCTCTGAAGGATGATCAGTGGAAACAAGATGCACCTGAGTTCAATTTTGAGTGTGTAAGGCTGTGAATACTTACGTACGTGTTACATTTTTGTGTTTTTATTTTTAGCAAATTTGCTAAAATTTCAAACATACTTTTCTCCCTTTTCATTTTGGGGTATTGTGTGCAGAATTTTGAGGGAACATTTATTTGTAACATAAAAAAATGCAAAAAGTGAAGCCCTGTGAATACTTTCTGGATCCACTGTATGGAAAGATATGCTAAACTTCATCATAGAACACAGAAGGAAAAGGTGGGAAATTTCAGGAGGTTAGATTGAAAGGAGATACTTCGGTTACAACCCCAATTCCAATTAAGTCAGGACCTTTGGTAAAACAGAATATGATGATTTGCAAATCCTTTTCAACCTATATTCAATTTAAATTTTTGGAAATATTCACTCATTTTGAATTTGATGCCTGCAATACATTCCAAAAAAAGTTGTGACAGGGGCAACAAAAGACTGGGAAATTTAAGGAATGCAATAGTATAAGGAGTCCGATAGTTTAAGAAAATTGTCTCTCAACGTACAGTTGCAAGGAATATAGGGATTTCAACATCTACAGTCCACAACATTGAATGCCCGTGACCTTTGATCCCTCAGACAGCTCTGCATTAAAAACCAACATCATTCTGTAACAGATATTACCACATGGGCTCAGGAACACTTCAGAAAACCATTGTTGGAGAACATAGTTCATCGCTCCATCTACAAGTGCAAGTTAAAACTCTTCTCTGGGCCCAAGCTACATCAAGCAAGAATGGGAAAGAATTCCATCTACAAAGCTTCAACAATTAGTGTCCTCAGTTCCCAAATGTTTACTGAGTGTTGTTAAAAGGAAAAGTGATGTAACACAGTGGTGGACACTGTGCAAACATTTTTGGAATGTGTTGCAAACATCAAATTCAAAATGAGTGAACATTTGCAAAAAACAATAGTTTACCTCTTTGTACATTACATATCTTGTCTTTGTAGTGGATTCATTTGAATATAGGTTAAAAAGTAAATAATCGCAAATAATCAGATTCTGTTTTTATTTGTTTTACACAATGTCCCAACTTCATTAGAATTGGGGTTGTATGTTGTTCCTCCCGAAAATCAATACTATACTTTTTGTAACGCTTTCAACAGCAAAATATCTTTGAACATCTCCATAAAGGCTCAATTATTTCAGATTTGCTGACTTATTTCTATGACATTGTTATGTTTAGTTCTTATGGGCATAAATGTGGGAATTAAGGAGGGTTGATAAAAAAATTAGCTTACAGCTAATCTGCAAACACTTTACTTTAACTGTCCTATTGTCATGACCAGCTGAAGCAAAGTGAGAGATGGATGGCTGGCAGGAAGAGTGCAGCTCTGAGCCAAACAGCTAACCCTACTAAATGTAATGTTTCAATATTGCATGTTTATTAGCTGCCAAACTGCTAGCTGCCTAAAGGTACGTGTGATATCACTGACTAGCAATACAACCTGTTTACAACAGACATGAACTGGTTTAAAAAACTGTAACTGGACTTCAACAGCATACACTCTGAATAACTGTGAACTTGTGATTCAATAACCACTGTGTAGAATGTGAACTTTAGAGTCATAGTTTCAAATAATTCATAATAGCTTTTGAATAATAAGCCTTAAGATTATCATCTGTAAAAATAAGTCTGAAGTTAAAAATTTAAGGCCTGACATCCTACACTAGCAGTATATAGTATATAGAGCCCCAGACCATGTAATCGGTCTCCCTTGTCCTTGTTTCTATATTATATTTGAAGTTTTCCCAATAGAATCGAACTCTCTGGGGCATGAGTACTGACGGGTATGGGCTGGAGGGGTATAATGCATTGTTGTGGAGCAGTGGAACAATCCCTCCATAAGCTTCAGTAAGTTCAGAATGCAGGAGCTCGTATCATTTCCAAAACTCCTTCTTCTCATCACATTACACCTGTCCAACTCCACTGGCTTCCAGTCAAATATAGAATCACCTTCAACGTACTTCTCTATACATTCAAGGCCATCCATAATCTTGCCCCCTTATATCTCTCACATCTCCTCACTATCGCACCCTCTTTCCGCTCGCTCAGATCCTCCTCTTCCATCCATCTCTCTGTCCCTTCTGCTGGTTTGAGTACCATGGGGTTCAGAGCTTTCAGCCGTTCTGCTCCAAAACTCTGGAACTCTCTCCCACCTGACATCCCTAACACCGATTCTCTTCCTCTCTTTAAATCTAGACTCAAAAATCACCTGTTCAATGAAGCGTATTCTCTATAATGTTCGCTATAATTTCTCTATAATTTCCACCCTAAATGTCTCTTGTATGTGTTGTGTCCTTCTGTATGTTTGTTTCATTCATTTTTGTAAAGTGTCCTCGAGTGTTGTGAAAGGCGCTTATAAATAAAATGTATTATTATTTATTATTATTAACTGTGTTCTCTGGAATGACGGTGCTCCATCCAGTTATTTTAGTATGAGTTGGAGATTTGGGTATGAGGTGGGGTGGTCATCATCCAACATCTTTTTATCACTAAGGTTCTAATGCAATCCAACCCTCATAGCAATGTTCCAAAATCTAATGGAAAGCCTATTTTTTTAACACCCTCGATTTCAGAAGCTGTCACGGTCACATTTTATCACCAATTTATTTCTGCCACTTCACACATTTTATACATGTACACAGAGAAACTGCTGCTGGTTTTAGTTTTTCTCTATTTGATTTGCTTTTCATTAATGAATTAAGTTAGCAAGGCCTTAAAGTGCCCACTCTGTGAAGTCAGTTATGTAGTTTACAACTTTGCGGTCGAGCTTTGCATGATAATTACATGCCTCATGAGCAGCACAATCAAAAGGGCTGTCAAGTCCGACCATAAAGGGAGAAACAATCAAACATGGGAGTAACATGGGGCTGCTTCACATGTTGTTATGCTTCTCTTCTAGCCATGATTAATGCTTGGCTCTACATGAAAACCCCTTTCCATCCACAGTAAACACAGAATGACCGCTTTTGTATTCCCCCATTGTTCTGAAAAAGAAAACACTCCCGGAGGCTTTGGGACTGGAGTTGCTCCCTTCTGGTGTGGCCAGGTTGGGATTGTGCAAGGAAGCAGAGTGAGCCAAATGTTGGTGAGAATAGTACCAAAATAAACATCAGAAACAACACAAGATCATGACTTCTATACTGATTTGTATTCCAGTATTTGTCTTGAGGCTTCTTAATTAGCTTGTAAAAAGAACTGGGTGTGTTATGAGCAGTGAAGGCACTAAAATGTGCAGGGCTGTGAACCAAAATTGAGAAACACTGCTGGAAGTTCAGCAAGCCAAAAGTTTGATGTATAGGAAAACAGGAAAACAACGTGTAGGCTCACAGCTAGAGACATGATGGTCCCTGCAGGAAATAAATTAATTGTGCAACCAAAAATCTAAATTTCCATTTACTAAATCAAAAATCATGATTAAATTTACTGTAAACTATCTACACTCATTAATTGCTTTTAACTTGCGTTAGAATTTGTATAGTAACCTTTTTAAAAAATGATCTTTTTGTATTAAATGTGTATTAATAAGTAAGTCTATGTAATCATACAAGACGCTGTATTTTTTTGTGTTTATATGAACTGGCGAGACTGGTGAGAAAGAAATGGTCAGTGGAAACAGCTACTCTTCATGAGTGAAGAGAAAGATACCAAATGAAGCTCAGCTCAGCAACAGAAAGCAACAGACAGAGGTGCTCAGAGGCAGTTAGAGGGTCTCAGGCATGGAAAATCCCAACCACGTCTCATAGCTGAAGTGCCTTTTCTGCTACTAAGGGCCCAGAGGCTCTGGAAGATGACCCCATGTCCTGGTCCATGTTTCACACCATGGGTGCTGGAATAACAGCACAGAGTGATGGGACCCACAAATCCCTGAACCCACGCTATTTCTCTTTCTCGCTTTCCATTGTCTCTTGTTTTCATCTCACAAAATCATAAAAATACTACTGTCAAAGTTATATAAATATTTCTGTATGAGAATGTATTCAGCTATGGCTAGAATTATATACTAATAAGTATATAAAATGTAATACAATACATAAAATATAAAAAATAAACATAAAAAATAATACAAATATTAGTGGAAATTTAAGTTTTATCTGAAAGATTTCCATTAGCTCATGACATTTATAATTTACAAAGAACTTAAGCTGCTTTCTTCCAATTTGGGTCATTTTTCCCTGATGCATTTTTTTGTAATGAATTTTTCTCATGCATTACAAAAGCGACTTTTAACATGATCTCACTAACAGTAATGTTTTACGATATCTTAGTCCCATGTTACCTTTGAATCATATGATTAAACAGTTACCAGCAATCAGTTCTGAAAACTAAAAATAAAACAAATAAAGGGATTTTAAACAGTACTGTATAGCCTTCATCACATTATATTTAACAAAACAAAAATTCTAAAAAATTCCTAAATTATTTTATCTAAATTAAAATCCGTGCTCTGCAGACTTGTTACTGAACCATGATGCTTATTCAAGCCGGGTTAAACTATCTCCCTTACAAGAAGTAATGCCAGAAAGGGCCTTCTGTCACATATGCAACTTGTCCACAGAATCGAAGTGCTGTATTGCAAGTGGTATAATTAAGAACACTTGGTTACTTTAGGGTGGTTCATGATAGCACAGCATAAATATTTATCTCGCTGGGCTCGTGGTGGGGCTAAAAAATAAATAAGTTGAAGGGTCTCCTTCCAAAGCACTGCAGTGTCTGCCTCACGATTTTAGTGCCAGTACCCTGAGGACGTGAAGGCGAGACTTTTAAAGTTTTTTGTTGCGGTCCAGATCAAATACTAAGGCCCTTATGTTGTATTTATTGTTTCTGAGTCTTCCATTTTTTTCCCTATAAATGACTGACAGACAGCTTGAGGTGGGTAGGCGACTCTTTTGTAGATTACTTTGTGTTTTCCCCTGCGGGTCAGTGAGGAGCATTTTTTTTAACTATGATCTGCGAACAGAGGGGAGAGGAGAGTGCATATATCTAAATTGGTTTCATATGTCGTATTATTGCTTGATTTAAATAATTGCAGACACCAAGGGCTGGTGGGAGCATGACCCTCAACCTCCCCGGCTTCTTATAGACGAGCTGGCCAGACGGTTAGAGGTTAAAAGACTCCTAAAAATACAAATACCTCTTCTTCTAATGAAGACTTTCTCATCAAGAGAGTTAAAGAGTACTAACAACCAGTGTCATTAGATGCTGATGGGGCGTCTACACCAAGATGCCAATCCTCAGTTTTTATGTATTATATACAAATTATTGATGTTTTAAAGCGTAGTGTTCTTTTACCAGTTCACAGCTGCTCATTTAGAATGTTTTTATCATCACTAATTGAGACACAGTACAGTACAACCAAACAAAACTAAAGGATAGAACTCCTTTATACATCAGTCTTAAAGGCACAGTAACAACAATTGTCTTGGGGTGCTCCTCTGGACTGTATGTCCATCCTGGTCAACCATGTCTGTGTTTTTCTCTTTCCATCTTTTAGAAAAATACATGCAGAATTACCTCATTTTTACTGAACTCTGCAGTGTTCTGCTGATCATTCTGTTGGCCAGATGCATATTTTACCACGTGTTGCAAAAAATGCTGTGGCACATTTATTCTCAGAGTATGTGTATCCTAACTCTTGGACTTGAAATTCACATTTTGCAGGCAGTTACATATTGTTTCTAGGCTTCATATCTCAGGATGAGAGTTTCCAAATGAATTAAATCCCAGTTTATATATCAAAGGGGCCTCCATGCTGACTCTGACTGATCAGTGAGAAAGGGTGGGGTTAATGACATCACTGATCCAGATATAATTGAAAATGAGCAAGAAAGGGCTGTTTGATCTCCTTTTCTGCTCACACAGTGTTCATATTTCAGAATTTAAGTCCTGAGAAAGATCATTTATTATTATTTTAATCATTTATTTGGACTACTGGCAAATATTTTGAAGAACTCCCTATTATAAATATCCTTGTCAATTTAATTATTAAAAATAATCTCAAATAACCCAAATGTCAGTATCAAAAACACTCTGGATGATCAATTTCCAACAAGATTTCTGAGATATAAATTGTTTTCTAATCCTTATAAGCAAAAAAAAAAAAAAAAAAAAAAAAAAAAAAAACTTACATCAAAAAAATATATATGAGACACTCAATCATGCCAGATATTGTTATTATTATATATGTTATTATATATTATATATATAATTACTAATATACTAATACATATCTGTGGGCAAATAAGAGTGTGTCAAACTATGAAAACATCCCACTAATTTGGCCTAGGCTTCTAAAGGTTAAACTCTTTTTGGTTTAAAAAAAAAATTAAACCAAATATCACAACTGTTGAATATTTCAATTAATAATGAGACCATTAGCCAAAAATCCAAGTTCTAAAGTGATTGATCCTGTGGTAAATGTGGAGGCCAATGGTTAATTACTACATTTTTATTACAGATTCAAATTCTAATAGTGCTTTTGATTACTAGGCTGGGAAAAGATTGTGTAAAAATTAACAACCCACCAAAATTATATTTGGACACAACTGTACAGTAAAATTCTAAACTAAAAAGAGGGGTACAAGGATCCCTCTAAGCTTTAGAGAGCTAAATGATCCCTTTTAAGAAACTATATTTTTGGAATTTTAGAGAGAAAAAATGAAAGCTCAATACCTGTGAGATCCCTCTTTAGCTTTCGCAGGTCCTTTGAGAGGTCGTCAAACTTGACCTGAGCAGCCAGAAAAAAATCTTGAGGCTCAGGCAGTGGAAAGACACTCTTATCTGTCCCTGCATTCTGGAACAAAAATAACCAAATAATTAAATTCAAAGCCAAAGTGAAGGTAAGTTAACTATCTCAAAAGCATCAATGTAAGTAACATTTTACCTCATCTATGTTTCGTAAATAGTACAACACAACATAATCCACCAGGCTGATCCGATTGTCCTATTATTAAAAAGAAATACACAGTTACAAAATGTACTTTAATTGTGCTGAAACTCAACAGTTAATAATCCAGTGCAATTAAATTTTAAGTAAATATGGTCTCTAACTGAACTTCTCATGCTTACTATAAGTAATGCAGAAATACTCTGTCATGGTTTTGATTATGAAATAGATACTGAGGGACACTTTCCCAAAGGTCACACCTTTAGAAGCTAGACAGAAGGTAGACTAAATATTTTGACCCAAACAGATTTTGATGGTTGGGGATAATTTTATGAGGAAAATATTACTGCTGGAAGTCAGAGACACACATCTGATGGCAAATACAATTTCCTGTCCTTTGTCATAAAAGGAAAACAGCAGTAGAAACTCTGTCAGAACTTTACAGAGTCACTGTAAAAGTTCTATGAACACGGTCGAATATAACCTTTGTTTCAAGCTTCAAACAAAACATATGGAACGTCTTTTACAAGCTGAGGAGAAATGTCAGTTTTATCTAGGAGTAATATATTTCCCTCCATTGAACTGAACTGCATTCAATAATGTATTAATATTAAAGATTGGCTAGATATGTGTACAATTCACATCACATGTATCATTAAGTCCCCTATTATTGGCCACTTCAAAGTCTTATTATATTCCTCTCCCGTTACCAATTGATTGGAGGAAATTGGAATTGCCAAGGAACTCCCAGTTTACTGAAATCAATTGGCAACGGAAATTACTGAAAGGCCTAAGTGGCCAAAACCGGGCTGATGATGTTTGCCCCTACGGTGAAACCCTACAGTATTTATCTTGTTGAATAATGAGAGTTTAGTACATGAAGCTGCTGCCTCCTCCTTTAAAAAGAAAACCTTTAAATATATTTATGCCCCCAAAACTGATATGACTCTAGCCCATAAGTAAAGCTATCAAAACACCAAAAGACAATGAGAACTTCAGGAGAATATGGTGTTACTGGAAAGCAGCAAATTAAATTCCTTAGTTATGGGAATACAGGTTACTATGTGTACCAGGTCTCATGACCACGTCTTTTCCTGTACCTGTAACCGCAGAAGGGGGGCTCAAAGCGAATCCAAATCTAGGGAAGCAAACAGGGATCTATACTAAGCTAAAAGATAATGCTCATCTATAGCTAAACACACTGATTTATTTTTCAGGTAGTTAACATCACAACACTATGACACACAACACTACTCTTGAGAGCAACAAGAGTATCTGGTAAGACTTACTAATAATTACAATGCTTTTTGCATAGTTACAGGAAAATCGGCGTGTTTCATCCTGACGCAAAATAACAGAGCTGTAAATAGACTTGCATCAAAACATTTTTGTCTCAGATCAAGTCACATACTATTTATACCTCAACAGACAACTCAAAATACTCTATATATGTATATATGAATTAAATGTCAGTTTAAATTTTTACTGCTCTGTCCACATGTACATGCTCAACCTGCATGCAGACACAGACTGATCAACAAGAGGGGGTGGGGCTAATGATGTCACTGATCCAGATACTGGATTATAGAGGAAAATGAAAAGGAAGGGGATGTTTGGTCTCTTTTTTTGCTCACACCATGTTCAAATTTCAGAAATAAAAGTCCTGAGCAGGTATAATACCAATACATACATAAATAACATGCAGAGTTTTTAATTTTACTTGGAATAATGTATTTTGATTAACTTATTATTATAAATATTATTGTTAATCCAATCATCAATATGATTCCATTTTCAATTCAGAAACACTCTTCCAAAAGGATTTCTTAAATGTAAAGTTTATACTTATAAGCAAAAATAACAAACACATAAGTTGTTCAAAACATCAAATTCATACAAATATTTAAATCCTCTAAATATTTACATTTTAAAAGAAGACAAATTTGAGTAGTCTAAGATCTCCTGAAAATAAAATGTATATGTGAGTGTCTCCTATAAATATTTTGGTGAATAAGTACATCAGACTACAAAAACATCCCACAAAATTAGCCTAGGGTTCTAAAGGTTATAGATTGAATGTATATCTAATTAGGTAATGCTCTTTATTGTACTCTAAGGTGGTGAGTAGATACCCTGCTTTTGACATCTTTCAGTTTTGGAAGGATTTCTAGGCCAAAGCCATCAGCCTGCCCTCTGGTCCTGTTCCCACCATTCATGTAGTTCCCAAAAGCTAGGACCAGGCCTATCACTTCTTTAATACTGTTGTTCTCCAGGAGCCCCTGCAGGAATACACAAGCAAACATGACAACACAATGAAAAACTGAATGCTTCTTTCTTATTCCTATTGGTCCATCACCAGTTAAAATAAACAACGATCTCAGCTAGTAAGTAATGAGCTTTGAGCTTAAAACACTGTGACACTGAGCTTAGCTTTAACAAAGCAAAATATGGTACCTCTGTCAGGTCATACCTTACACACAGTGGAGATTATCTGTACTTTGCGATGGATGGATGATATGGAGTCCAGAAACACTGACTGGAATATGATGCAGTGTGCTCGACCAGCAAAATCCGGAATCTGGGAGAGCTCATACAGGAACCTTTCCCAGAAAAGAAAAGAGAAGAAGCGAAGGGAAGTTATACACGAACTGGAATACAAGTTACCTCTGCTCAATTTACATGCTTAAAAGAAATGCACCACGGCAGATCTGCTTTTTGTCAAAAATTGCAAAATCTGGATGTAACTAAGTGTAATTAAGTGTGATTACTTTAAAGATCAAAGATTTGAGGTAGTACACACAGTCTGAGGGAAAGACCAAAGCTCAATTATTCAAAACAATGAAAGATAGCAAGTTGAATACCCTTGACTCATTCTCCTGGAAAAAAAAAATACCCTGTCCAACTGTAATTCACAGTAATTACTTCTTATTACTGTCCCACTATATGAAGAAAACAATGGTCTTGTAAGATCTTGGTGAATGTGATTTTAAACTGCATCTTTGAAATCTTTGAAATAAAGTGTTAGAAGTTTCTGTATCTCCTCAGATCCTCATGATGACTAAAAGTATATTTGATACTGTTCTAGGATACAAGATATTTGAAAGCTAGTAAATCAGTTCACTGTGTCTAGTAGTGTAATAATGTCACATCCTGTTTTAGTCCTCTGTCTTCCCATCTCCTCATTGTTGTTGTCTTTTCCCGTGTGCTTCTGAGCATGTGTTTTGTTTTGGTCCTGTCTCCGCCCTTACTCCACCCATTCCCACCTGTATCTCATTTTGTTATCCAGTCACAGGTGTTGGTCATGTTGTCCTGGTATTTAAGATCTGTCAGTGTTTGTCAGACCTTTTGTTTGTTTGTAAGTTTTTTATCGTGTGATTACTTGAGAGATCCTTTGTTGGTTGGTTTGTTTGTCTGTTTCTTTGTATGCATGTTTCCATGCTTTCTGTTTGTTTGTTTGTTAGTTATGTAGAGTTCATGTCGGTCTGTTTGTTGCTTTATCATTAAATCCAAAATCGCTGCACTGCGTCTGCCTCCCTTGTCTTTGTTCAGCATTGCACCTTGTTACAGGAGGACTGACCTAAATATGGATGTAGCGGGGTTCTCTGGGTTTGACAATATGCCATGAACCTTCCTGTGTGGGTTCATGGGAGAAGGAGGGCACATCTGAGACCAGTGGCTGGAGAAAGCGCTGGAGAAGGTGTGCTCAGGTCTCCCCCTTGGTGATGGACAGCCACATTAAAGGTGGGAATTTTTTTTTTTTTTGGATGGGCAAAGTGAGCCTTGAGCCACTTAGGGGAGAGGAGAGGTGTGATGGGATGCAGTTAATAGGAGTTTGGGGCTGAAGGATATGGATGACGTATGGCACATTATGGACAACTTAGGCAGGACTATCCAGCCCAACACCCATGCCCCTGCATACTTAGTAGTGCCAGCTGTCCGTGCTGTATCTGTTCCAGTTTAGTCGGCGGTGTCGCAAGCCGCAGATACTCCAATATCTGCAGTGTTAGATGTAGCTCCCGTGTCTGCAGTACCTACTGCAGCTACGTCAGCATCTGTGGTATCAGATGCATCGGCTCCAGTGATGGAGGCCACTTCAGACTGTTCCTGCATCACGCGCAGAACCAGCTGCCACTGTTCCAGTTGTGTTATTTGCCACACCTGCTATAAAGTCTGTGTCTTTCCCGAGGTTGTCTCAAAGATAGTGTTCCCTGGTGTAGTTATCCAAAGCTGTGCCCAGTCTGGCTCCACAAACAATTATTGGGACATTAGCCAGTTCTGTTGCCCATACCCAAGTCCAAACCCTTGTCACTGTTTTTGTATCCATCCCTGTCATGTGTTTCTTCTGGTCCCATTAGCCTGGCCTGTCACATCCAAAATCCAGTCCCCTGTTTTTCCAGTCCTGTCTCATGTTCCCTGCGTTCCCCTCGTCCGGTCTCCTGTCTCATCATGTGCGTCTCAAGTCTGGTCCCCAGTTCCCTCTCTTTTGTCAAAATGTTTCCCAATCTGAGGTCTTTTGTCTCCTGTCCAGTCCACTGTCGCATCATCTATTCCCCAGGTCCAGACTCTGGTCTCACCTTGTGTATCTCCAGTAACATTTGTCACATCTGTTTTTTCTCCTCAGTCCCTGTCAAGTCTATTGTCTACGCTTTGTGTCTAGTCCCTTCTGTACTGTCTGTGCTGGTTCCATTTTCTGTCCCTCTCCTTCACTAAACTCTGGAGACTGTTGGTTTACGAGCTCCAGGTTGTGCATCGGGGAGGGGCCTACCATCACGTATCTTTCCTGTTTGATTCCTGTCTTCCAGTCTCGTCATCGTTTTTGTCTTTTCCCCATGTGCTTCTGAGCACATGTGTTTTGTTTTGGTCCTGTCTCTTCCCATGCTCTGCCCATTCCCATCTGTGTCTCATTTTGTGTTGGTCATGTTGTCCTGGTAGTTAAGATCCTCAGTTTCTGTTTGTTTGTAAGTTTGTTACCCTGTGGTTTGTATGTTACTTGAGAGATCTTTTGTCGTTTTGTTTGTCTGTTTCCTTAGAGTTCAGGTCAGTTTGTTTGTTTGTCTTTTTCCAAGAGTTGAGGTCAGTTTGTTTGTATGTATGTTTCCATGTGGTCTGTTTGTTTGTTTATGTAGAGTTCATGTCGGCCAGTTTGTTGCTTTATAATTAAACCCTCCACAAACCCTGCAAGTATGTCCGCCTCCCTTGTCTTCATCTGTTCAGAATGCACCACTTTACAAATAATCTAAAATATAATTATAAAAATATATTTCCAATAACAGTATAATGTTACAATAATGTACAAAAATCAATGAAACATTATTTATACAGCCTTGATATAATACACTTATCAGACAGTCTCTTAAAATCCCACCAACAAATAATCAACAAATAATCTCAATTATATTCCGTACTGTTCCGGCTTGTCCAGTAGCTTGACTTCATCCTCCTTCGATGTATCATAATGTTTCTTGATCTTCTCCAACTCATCATTCTGTGCTCTCTGTAATCAATGCTAAACAATTAGACAGAGCATTTCAAATAATAATAAATGCCAAATAATACAGATACAGTGACAATATGGGATATCTAGTTACTCTTCTGGTCATCTCATATTCATTACTGTATAACTCTGCATTACCTATAATAACAAAGTAATGTAACAATGTAACAAGTGGTGCCACAGTACATAGTGGATTTAGTAAAGTGGTCAGTAGGGCTGCACAATATATCGTTTCAGTGTCATCATTGCAGTGTGTACACATCGCAGGATGTGCAATATTAAGGGCAAATTAAATCAAACGTGCAAAAACTAGATTGATACAAGAAAATGTGCACTGTTTTCATTTTCCACGGTGGGATATATCTGTCCAACATAATTAATTTTTGCCATTATGATGCCAATTTACTGAAAGTAAAACTATCTTCCATAATATTATAATATAATAATATCATACAAATAAACCTAATGGCAACATGACTAAAATCAGGCATGCCCTAGAGTGGGATAAGCTTTTCTCAATTTTCACTTTTGATGTTTATTACTTCTAGAGATAATTTGATTCTGGCAGTTGTTCTTTATATTATGTCAGAGTTTATATTTGGATATATTAGGTCAGATTTAATGAACCAATCGAAAAATAAAATGGTTTTCTGCTTTTCTGAATACATTTTGGATGCTGTCAGTGCTTGTAGAGTTGCTTGACCAACTACATATGCATTGCGATGAGAGATTAATAAAATCACATGTTCTCAGTTTTTTTATAAGACCAATTGTCCATTGCAGCATATCAGACAATTATTAATGTATTGTGATATTACACACAGTTTGGTTATGATGCCAACTATGGTCAAAATATACTATAAGAAACAGTAGGCCTGCTTGAATTCTTGACAGCAATTTGATTGCAAAACCTGACAAATACTTACATTTTCATATAAAGCCTCAATGGTCTCCAGATCCACCACAGAGTTGTCCACGGTAAGAACAGCTGCAACAATAAATCAGTTTATTAGCAACTCTTATACACAAACAAAACGTATAAAAAAGCAAGTATGCTGTACTCGTTAATGTTAGCCCTTATTTTGGAATGCATGCACATTTTCCCCTGAAAACTAGACATTTACACGCTGATCTTTTCATGAGCCTGTTTGTATCTGGATTTATTGGATGGCAGTGCCTCTAATACTTAAACTTGGAAACACAATACTAATAAACTCAAAGTGCTGCTGCATTAAAAGGTTGATATGCTGTATGTTTTTGGATTTTATCCATATATAGAAATTGGACACCCCATATTCCTTCTGTAGGTCAACAGATTGCATTAGGCTTCATTTTATGAGTAATGAAGTGTTTTAAATAGAACATAACAGGTTGGATTCTTATTACCGAAAAAAAAAATGGTTAATGTGTTTTATAGTGAATGTAGGCTTAGATTGAAGTGAGTTGTTTATGGCTGCATTAACATATAAGGAATTTCTCATCTTTCTACTGCTCCATTACCCCCAACACACACACACACACACACACACACACACACACACACACACACACACACACACACACAGAGGACTATGGGCTACGACCATGAGCCTGTACTTGCTTAACCCCAGGACCCACACCTACAGAACAGCCACAGCTCTGCATCATTTGCACTGCCTTGCTTGAAGAGAGGAAAAAGAAGAGAAAAGAGAAGAGAAGAAATAAGAAAAGAAAGAAAGAAATAAGAGAAGCAGTTAAAAAATACGAGAGGAGGAAAGAAGCAGATGAAGAAAGAAAGAGAAGTAAAGAGACAAGACGAAGCAAGACAAGGAGAGAAGGAGAAGACACGGACAAGGCCCGAGGAGCCGAGAAGAATAGCTTTGTGTCTGGCTGCCTATGTCCAGTATATCATGTTTCCGTAGCCTCTGGACAATGAGGCCAAAAAGTTGCAGTGTGATTTTACACAGAGACGTTCTAACAGGCCGAAAGGCCTTTCTGGCATCTCTCTGCAGACTTCCAAATAAGACTCGGACTATCCGCTTTCCTCTGCCGAGCTTTGCTAGCTGCCAGCAGTCTCTCTGACAGATTAGACAAGTTCTGGATCAGACTCGAAGTGATGTTAAAACTTCAGCAGAGCTCACAGGGCTTCTGATCAATCATGCAGCAATGAAGGCTGCGGGAGTGTGTTTGTGTGGTTATGTGTGTGTGGGTTCAAAGGTCTGACATGTTCTGGAAATTTCTTCACACCCTCAGATCAAAGGCCACCAGCAACTCTGCCACTTTACTTTGTTTTCCTCTATTAGCCCCTCACTGTGTGTGTGTGTGTGTGTGCGTGCGTGCGTGCATGCGTACAATTGAACAGCCAGCCATATCAGCCATAACATTAGGACCACTTGCCCAATACTGAGTAGGCCCCTCAGTATTAGTAGGTACCATTAGACCAGATCTGACCATTTGAGGCATGGACCTCTGAAGGTGTTCTGTGGTATCTTGCACCAAGAAGCAACCAGCAGATCTCTTACATCCTGTAAGCTGTGAGGTGGGGCCCTCAATGGATTTCATTACTGATCACCCATGACCCTGCAGCCAGTTCACCGGTTATCTCAGACGTCCTGACTCTGTCATCTAGCCATCATAATTTGACCCCTGTCAAAGTGGTCCAGATCCTTATGCTTCCCTACTTTTTCCCTTTTTTATGGTTTACAGTTTTAGTTTGACTTTAATTCACCAAAGAAAAAGTAGGAGACTGTCACATGGTCAGATATCAGGAGATCTTATGCTTCATTTGAGATATAAACATTAAGAGAAGTTAAATATTTGTATGAATTATTTTTTATTATATTTAATTATTATTTATGGGTTATTTGTAAGGGCAAGCAGATGGGAAATTGGCTGCACCATCCTCAAATGACACATTGCCTTAATCAACTTAGTTTGGTTCTGTTCTTTTGCTCAGGTGATTTACATTACTGTCATTAGTTGCTGTCATTATTTGTTATGATACAGTGTTAATGAAAAAACTTAATAATAGCACAGAATGCTTCTCAACCAATCAGCTTTTGTGTCTGGGACTAACTGTTGTATAATTGTAGAGACAGTTTCTATTTCTATATTTCTTTATATAGGTTGCATATATTACCATTACCATGACACCAAGTGAATGTCACTCCATAACCTGCTTCTACACCATCTTACACTGATATGTTGTTGTATTAAGTTGTTGTATTTTTTGTTATCTACCAAAAGAGGACAGATCCTGTCACAAACATGTCTGTATGAAACATGTACATTGTCTATTTGTTTCACTCCTGGTGTAGTTAATAAAAGGAATGTGCACAAATTTCAGGTTACAGCAGGTATTGTGCTCCTATTATACAGTACATTTTCAATTTAGTAAAAATTAAATGTCAGCATCAATGTAGCATTTTTTTTTTTTTACAATTGATAAAATAAGGTTCAATGCAAGCAAAACTAGCCAAAAGTAATTTTGGAGAATTATAGCACAAATAAATGATTCTGAATGCTGTTGCCCCAGCCCCATTGCATTTTAATAGAACTGAAATACTACTGAGCATGTCAGACTCTGACTCTCAAATATTATCACTCTTTCTAAAGCTCTGTATTGTGCACAAATTTATTACAAATACAGTATAACTAATTCTTAAACTGGGTTTAATGCAGCAATTCTGAATGAAAACATCTGTACTGATGTTCTGTGTACATTCCACCGTCAGAAACATTAGATAACATGATTAGATTAGCTAGGATAATAAAAAAGAATAAAGTGATGAGACGTCCATTCCAAAACCATTCCGATTTATGTCTGATATCACAGATTTCTTTACTGTAAACAATTAGCTACACTTGCTTAACTTTGCCAAGCTGCTCTATCTCCTCCCTCCCCTCTGTCCCCATCCCAGTCACCTTTCCCCAAATGGCTATAATAGCATTATATGTTCCATGGGTTTTTAATTTGCCAGCAAAGCGCGCGAGCAGCTCTGAAATCTGGCAGTCCCTCAGAAGTGCTTATTAAGAGTGTCTCCTCTATTGTGACACTCAAAGACTGTACTTCCCCCAAACCTGCCAATAAGCAGTCCACACATGCTGAGAAGAAAGAGTGAGAGAGAGAGAGAGAGAGAGAGAGAGAGAGAGAATATATACCAGTAACAACCTGTCTGAGCTAATGTGCCAGGACTGTGTACATGTGCGTATGCTGTGCTGGTGGATTTATACACAGTCCGATCATTAGCAGATCACTCCCATTAGGGATGTGGAGAGTGTCATTGGTTAGGATAAACAGATCAGAGTTAGCCACATGCACAGACAAGCAGGCACTGACTGCGCCAGTGCTGTCTCCAATCAAACCTAAACACACACACACGCACACGCACACGCACACGCACACACACACACACACACACACACACACACACACACAGCACTGGTTCTGCCTCTTGTCTTTTTCCTGTTCTACACCTCCACATACCCCTCTCCTGCCCACACACACACACACACACACACACACTTGGAGCATCTCTCCTCAGTCAACAGGGAGGAATTTCCTGCCTCTGAACTAAAACAAGAATAGGAAAATCATTAATTTTAGGAATATTTAATTAAATTCCTACGCTGCATTTTACCTTACTCAACAGAGCCTCAGAAACACACACACACACACACACACACTTTACTCAAACACCAGCATTGTTCACTACAGTCACAGGAAATTCATAAAAAAGGCCAACTGGAAGTGAATCAAGAGACATGGGTGAAAGAGAGAGACAACTGCAGTCACACATTGCTCACATATTCTCCCACTAAAAATAACTGAGCCCATCTGTGAGTTATCAAACACACCCAGGGCAATTAAATCTATTGAAGTGCAATTAAACAATGGAACGGGAGCAGTTAACAATCTGGGAAATGGTTAAATGGGTTGAAGGGGAGGGGCAGAGGAGCGGGAGCCGTTCTCACCTTGCTGAATATCCTTCATCTCCAGGTGAAGGCTGGATATTAGGATTCCCACTGCCTGAGAACGCTTCCCATCCAACAGCTTGATGATCTGCAACAAGAGCAAACAAATACCCCACATTTTGCATGGCAAACACAACAGCCCATAACTTCATCATTAACATGGACAGATACAGTAGGTGCACCTTTTGTCTTAACTGCTGTTCTGCTGCTATTGAGCTGTTTTTATTCCTTGCAGTAGCAGAATGTTTTTTTCCTCTCACAAACCGAAGAGTCACATGTACTGTGTTTCAGACAGTAAAGAAAACTCTCTAAAATACACTAAACACAGACGATAATTGAGACAAAGTACAAGGTCAGTGAGACGTCTTAGTCTGTAAACTAAACTTAACCAGTACCCAAAATAATTTTTGAACAAAGTTACACATATCAGCATAGTTTAAGCTGTTACATGAACACGTTTAGTATTCTCAGTCCAGCAGTGACACTGAGTGGTTTAAACGGCACTACTGTCTCATCTGTCTCAACTACATCTCATACTGGGCGATATACACGACCCCACCACCACAATGTCAGTGTCACTGCAGTGCTTAGAATGACCCACCACCCAAATAACACCTGCTCCGTGGTGGTCCCTTGGATTGCTGGCCATCAAAGAACAGAGTGAACGGAGGCTAACAGAGTATGCAGAGAAACAGATGGACCACCATATGTAATTATAGAACTACAAAGTGCTCCTGTATGGTAAGTAAATCAAATGGACCGTGATGTGTTTACATTATATGGGCAAAAGTTTTGGGACACACCTCACTCACTAAATTAAGGTTTCATTTAGTCTCATTGCCCACGTGTAATACAAACATTTGTGTAAGAATGCGTCAATCTAAAGAGCTCATTGAATTCCAGCATGGAACTGTAACAGGATGTGATTGAAGAAAAAAAACAAAACAGTTTTTAAAGTGTCTCCTTCCCAGATATTCCACAATCAACTGTGAGTGATTTTATTACAAAGAAACATTTAGAAAGCACAGAAACTCAGCGACAAAGTATCAGTTCTGAGTACTGAGGTCCATACTGCATAAAAGTCACTGAACTCGCTGTTAGTACTGCAAACTGGGGACAAACTGCACACGGACTTAGAATGGGATCCCAATACTTTTGTTCATATAGTGTACATTTGAGTGTGGCAATTGTATGGAGTTATGTCGGCTTTTATTCAGTAATATTTGAGGAGGAATTTCAGCAGTGCCTGAAAATTTGAATATAATGTTGGACCTAAACTCAGTAACCGACAGAAATAGCAAAACACAACAGTCTGGTGTGAAACATTGCTGTGTAATGGCACTCACTACTCACAACTGTCCTAGAACCTCATAGTAATGGACATGTAAGAGAAAATATTGTATGTTGTTTGCAGTTTTTTGAAGTAATATTAACACTGTCAAAAAACAACAACGTATTAGCCCAAGCCCAACACTTGTAGTGTAGTTGCTATCGACTGGACATATTGAGGGAATGGGTCATTCTCAACCTAATAACACTGGCAACAACACTGCTCCTGAAGCACTTAGACAGTGGACAGTGGATATATGCAAGATGCAGTCATACAGGCCTTAGAAAACAACAGAATGTTGCCCTAAAATGATACTGTTCTTATATCTAAAGCAGCCCAATTATCCCACTTATGGGAATACATGGCATGATCAACGATAGAGCCAAAAACCCCTCAAAGTGATGCAGTCCTAACTAGCTGTGAATAAAGAAACATAAAAGGACATCTTTTGGCCCTGGACGAGCAGGCTAAGAGATTTTATAACGAACTATAAATTCACAGGATTTTTATTTGCACCTACACATGGTCACAATTACATATGACTGAATATCCCCATAAAGGTCAAAACAGTTTTTGGCAAGTTAAAGCCCTGCTCTAAAAGTTAATGTCTCAGGCTTCTTCATTAGGTAGCCACTGAGCACTCATGTAGGCGCTGAGCTACCGAGGTGTTCAGTGGGAACCGGTGCGAGGGCTCTTTAGAAGTGAGTATTGCATTACAGCCAGCAAAGTGGGCATGCTGCTTCTGCATTCATTATTAATGTCGCCGGGGATCTCCCCTGGCCTCCCCTCCCACAGACACTGCAAGAAAGGGAGAGCCTCTCTTAACACCTCTAATGAAGTGCGGTGTTAAAGCTAACCAGCCTTAAAACTTGAGCAGAGTGCGGTGGCTGGGTGGGGCCACCAATTAGCACTAGTACGTAGCAGAACTAATGGATCACTGGCAAACAAGGGACTGAGTACTGCTGTTTAGACAGAATGGAAGGATAGCTGGACTAGAGATGGACTGAAATTAGTGATGTGCAACATGGCATATGATTAATATCACAATTCTTCAAAATGCTTCCACTGTGAAAACCTGCAAGATAATGCTTAATGCTATATATTCAATTTTATATCAGTTCATAAAGTGGCTACCATGATCAGAAATTCTGAAACTTGGAGATCTGGGCTAACGGATCACCAAAACCACTGAAATAGTTTGAACGTTTATGTTGAAGATAAAATTATTATT
Source organism: Acestrorhynchus altus (assembly GCA_034509495.1). Taxonomy (NCBI): domain Eukaryota; kingdom Metazoa; phylum Chordata; class Actinopteri; order Characiformes; family Acestrorhynchidae; genus Acestrorhynchus; species Acestrorhynchus altus. The sequence goes on from CM067513.1 coordinate 18,086,462, forward strand.
ATTATTATTATTATTATTATTATTATTATTCAAATGTCACACAGTAGAGAAATTCACAAAGAAACACAAATAATTAACAGAATTATGTAGTTATTGTTTGACACCAACCAGCCATTCTAATAAGAAAAACAACAACATTCAAATGCTATACTAAGTTATAAAACAATAAATTTAAACACTGGATTTTAATCAAAATTCTGATCAATTTTAATCAATATTCCAATTTTGCCCACTGCCAATAAGATTTATAACTAATATTATATTTGATTTTTCTGTTTTTGAGTACATTATAGACAATATTTTTATATTTTTCCATCACATTAATTTATACCTTCAATGACCTTCAATATATAAAAGTAAATTTAGCACTGGTCTATTTACATTGATAAAATAGCTAATTATTAATACTGACTCTATAGCAACATACATTTTTCGTAAACGTGGAAGCACAGATTCTTTATAGGCATGTAACATTACCAAAAGTAAAAATCGTGACACCAAGATTTATGACAGAGAGCACCATGATCCAGGTCTAACCAAGCTAGCATATTCTAAACCCGGCGTCAAACCACATCCTAAAATAGCTGCTCGGTAAACACAAGGTGCCGGTACGCATAAGTCATTGCAGAACTTTTGAGTCAGGACCAATTAAAATGTCAGTTTGTTTGAGTTGTATTACTGCTGTACAAACTGCGTATTAAATGTGATTCATTTGGCGGCTGAAATTGTTGTGTGATGTTTATGCATTAGGCCACATATTACAGACCTGTGCTGGGTGGAGATGAAGAGAGCAACACAGCGGCATGTATTTTTCTTTAACGATGTGTAATGTATATCATCACTTTTAACAATGCTGAGACACACCGCTTTGCTGAGGGACGAGTCCCAGGCCTGTTGTCACCCCGTAGACTAGTGCTCGAAGTGGAGTGGTACTCATCAGTATGCAGCACTAACACTTGTATGTTTTGCTTTTTAATTCTTTTTTGCATACTGGCAGATTGACAAAAGACAAATATTCATTGTCAAAAATAATGTCAGCGTAAAAATCCACTAATATGCTCCTCCCTGCCATCACCAACTATGTAGAAATCGACTGTTACTATTATGTCCACCAGCAAACAGAAATTTTTGCTGTATACCTGAGTAATAAAAGAGAGGTGTAACGGTCCAGTGTCCCCTAACTGTGTATAAGTAGTTTGACCAGAGGAGGACGGGTCCTCCCATTGTGAGCCTTGTTCCTCCCAAGGTTTCGTCCTCCAGCTCTGAGGGTGTTTTTCTTGCCACTGTCGCCCTTTGGCTTGCTCACTAGAGGATCTGTCTCTTATCCTTTGTTCCTGTGTTGTTAACCTTTTTATTTCTTGATTTCTGTAAAGCTGCTCTGTTACAACTGATTTGATTTGATTTGTTTGTAGTAAAAGGCAAGATGTACAGCAATTGACTAACGTTTGACTTTTCAGTGTTCAGTGTCCAGCATTTGGTCACAGGAGGCTTTTAATCAGCTTTAATGCAAAGTTTTAAGGAACTGAAATATCTGTATGAAACTATATTCCCAAATGGAGACAATACAAGCCATTGTTTCAACAATAAATACAAAAATAAAAGAATAAATAAAAATAAAATGTCACTCCAAAATTCATATGCTGCAAGATAACTGAGAAACACATTTGAGAGAGAAACAGAAAGCTCCCACCAATTAGAAGAATCATTAAAAACAATACCTGTTCCAGAAGCTGCTGTGCTCAATAAAAATGGCTCTAATCGCCCCTAACAATGTTATCATGAGCTTGAATGTCACATTACCTTTATAGCACCAGCGCTTGTTTCTTTGTACAGCCCTTTTTCCCAGCACTGCCCCAGACTCAAGTGAAGTCACATGTATGCAATTACATTTTGGCCTATTGCACTGATTGAGATGACAGAGGCTGCATTGCTGCATGTCATCTCCTCTGCTTTCATATGATAATCAGGAGAGAGAGTGTGTGTGTGAGAGAGAAAAAGAGGAAAAGGATGCCCCAAGAACACACTCATCAGTACACATGATACAAATTAGCCCCTCGGCATCATTACCTTTTGTAATCATGTACAGAGACGATACAGTCATCCCTGCTTTTAACACTTTGCGGGTGATTCCAGTATAAAATCCCTAAATTCCGGGCTTATTACGGAGGTAGTTATTTTACCAGAGGAACTGCCAAGAACTTCTGTTAATATAATGTGAAACGTGTAAGAGAAAATATAAGTCCATGTAAGGATCCGTATGAGTTTAAAAGGCTAAGTTGTACACATGGCCTTAAATATCTGTCTATGTAATCTAAATAGCATGAGACATTAACACATGGCCAAAAGTCCTTTGCATGGACATCCAATAAAGCACACACAGAAACGTCCATAATAAACTCTCCATCATAACAGCACAGATTAAAAGCTCTACACACTTTTCCCAAACACATTTCCTCACCTTTCCCAAAAGAGCTGTGTGCCGCAAGGCACTTGAGTCTAGCTCAATCTGGCAACACTTTGAGAAGAGGCACACATGAGCACACAACTGTACTGTCATCACTTTCTGCTGGCCAGCTGAACCACGGGCCTAATTGATCTGCTCCACTATCGGAGGACTGAGAGTGAAGCCATTGGCTTGTCGGTTTTCTTCTTATATTGCTATGTAAGGACGGCCGGTGTAAAGAAATTGACAAAAGGCCGCGTCTCGCTGACTGGCTGAGGCTGCTGCCCCTCCCCCTGAATTCCTCCACGCTTCTGCCCAAAATCCATTCTTTTCTTGGCCTCTTCTCATGAGCCTGATTTCTCAGAAGGATGATTCAGGAAAAGCGTTCATACCTTGGAGTGTAAACAGGCACAGATAAAAGATGAAGATGTAAACACGTTACTTTTGTTTAGCTGACCTTCTGGAAATTGCACCGCTTTGCCAAGACGCCTGTGCCAACAACCATCTGTCTTCGCACTTTCACCGGACACAGTGTAGAAACTTAATAACGGTGTCATCAAAATTTTCTTGTCTCAAATCTCTCTCTCTCTCTCTCTTTTTCCCTCTTGCACTCTCACATAGATACATATACATCAGGTAGAGATGCTGTCCAGACACAATAACCATTGATTATTTTGGCTGCATGCAAATTGATCATGAACCCATCACCTCAGGGGCTGGCTTGAGAACGCACACACCTGTTTAAGTTGTGAGTCAGGCTGAACACTGGCCAGTGTGCTCATGGTAAGGTGACATGAATTATTGGAGTTTGAGGGAAACATGATAGTGGGTTCCAGATGAATGAAGCTTTCTATTTCCGAAGTTGTGCAGGCATTTAGCATTCCTTGATCCACAGATCCCACAGTCAAGAGCATCCAGCTAGAACTGAACTGCTGGACTCACATCCACATTTAATGCAAGAGGCACCACACACATATCCCACAGCTCAGTACAAAGTTGTACATATAATTTACAGATTCTAATGTCTGCAAAAAACAACCTAAACCTTCACATTTTATTATCCAACGGCGTGAAGTTAAATACGTAAAGTTTAAAGCTCTTGCATCTATGCACTCTCTCATTCTGGTGAGCTGCTTTGAAACGATTATACATACTTCTCTACATATATGTACACATGGGGCAAATGAGTATGAAGTTTATCTTTTACAACCTGGAATGGAGGCAGAAGGAGGCAGTTGGTAGTGTGTGGTACTTTTCTCTCGGTGTTTCAGTGATAGAAGTTACTGTTGGGTCATTTCTCCCTTAGGCTCAACTTAATATCTTACACCTGTAAGTGACTGTTCAATGAATGACCTCATTGTTTGTAGAAATTTACAAAATACTGCCGACTTGAACTAAATCATTTTGAAATGGTTGTTTTATAGTCCGGTCAGGAATAACTTTCTTGTCACGGGTGGTTCTGGTGAAAATTCTCTCTGTTTATGCTGCATTGTGCTTAAAAATGCAACAGACACTATAGTTGAGAATCTGGAGTAGATCTGTCTGCACTGGGGGTTTAGGTCATGATAATGGAAAGACAGCAATGATTTGCTCCAATATTTCAATGACACTAAAATATCAGTAATGTATTCAGAGTTCCCTAATTTGGTGGGGTTGGGGGGAGCTGAAACTGTGAAACATCTTTCACTTTGTGACGACTAGAGTAACAGACAGCGTCATTCCCAGTGGCCATCTGAAGAAAACAATGCCTAATTTATTCAATGACTTAATGACACTTATGTATTTGTTGTGCCCTTTTTTTGTGGGGTTGGAGGAGGCGGCTCATCAGTACAGCTTTGTACTGTATGCACTGAAACGGTCTGTAAAGATGTGAAGGTAGCACACAATGGGCAAAGCCATTCCCAGTGGCCATTTGAAATCAGATTAAATGAGGCCAACTCTGAGGCCAGAATGACCAGACAAGCACACATTGGCGACTTGGTGCCCTAACTGATTGATCAAAAAGGGGCCGTGTATGGATCTGAAGTGAGTCTAGACAGGTCCAGTGGCTGACTTTGGACCAGCCTGGACGCCAGAACAAAGTGCTGACATGCAGAATTGGACCGTTATCGTCGATGGAGGATGCTGTGCTATTAAAATACCGAAACAGAGGTTAATAAAGGTTAATAACAAATCTAACCTTTATCTTGCTGAGTTTAGCACTGAAGAATTTCAGTGTAGTCAGACTTATCCTCTTATGACAATTAAGGCGTTTTCAGATGATTGGCATTTTGTTTTTTTGCTCATGTTTTGCTGGGGTCACAGAATGTAACTGTAGATTAGGTACAAACATCTACGTCATAATATATTCACAAGCCATTTGGCAAAGTTTATTTCTTTGTTAAAACAAAAAGAAGCTTGTTCTTTCACAGCAGGATGATACTGCATGGCTGTGCATGGAACTGTTTAGCCTGAATGGACTCCAGTTTCATCCCATCTCACAATAATACTGAGCATGTGATCTACACTTACTCATATCGTCATAACATGTCTTGCTTCCATGTTACCCACAGATCTTCATTATTTCTATCGGACCAGATATTCTATATTTTTGGTATTTGTTGTCAACCAGAGAAGTCTTTTTTTTCCTTGCCAGTGTCACCACTGGTTTGCTCAAAAGAGGCCCATATCTCTGCTGACAATTAATGAAAATATCTGTTGTGGAAAGAGTGATATAAATACATTTGAATTAAACTGAATATGGTTACATAAAGAAAAAACAAGAGGCCTCTAGTTTAACTTTGCTTCATGGGATGATTGGATTGGTGAGGTGATTGGATGAGGTAATCTGTTTACTAGATATGATGTTTGAATATCCAGTATACCAGAGTGGGTTAGTATTATCAGTCACCTAGTCTACAATCATTGTCATAATCATAGTAATTATAAGCATTAAGGACCTATAGAGCCAGTGCAGCTATCCTAACTCCATCGATAGCAAGGCGATTTCATAGTGGGTGTGACTACAGTGTTCATGTATAACCTATACTGTTATGAAATCACAAGGTATTCAAAAGTATGCAGGCATAATTGGATCATTTGATAAGACTAACCAAATACAGTGAGACCTTGGACAAGTGAATTGAGAAGAGATGGTAATCTTCTAATTTGTGGTGAAAATGTGGTGCAAGGAGGATGGTGGTGATAAGGAAGGCAATCTACCTTCTTAGCTTTGGCCTTCTTCTCATAGGTGTCAGAGAGGGGCTTTTTCTTGGGCTGCAGTGTGGCTTTGGAGAAAAGCTCTTCAAACTCCTTGGTGTCAACGATATCTGGCTCTTCCAAAGAACCCCACATAGTGTTATTGCTGGAAAAAAGACACACCAAAAATGAATATTCATATAATATTTCAGACGCCATCAGTGCAACAGCTAGTGACCGAGCAAAGGAGGATTGGAAGTGGAAAAATCCACCTCTGGAAGTATTCAGGCACACTGTTCTCTCAGCTGTACACAATGTTATTTTTCTTATTGTTTACTTCAGCTGCTTGATGAAGCGAGATGGGAATGTATCTGCTGAAAATAAGTGTACAGAGACACAGTGCTGTTGGAAAGCAGAATTTGTCCCAGGTGTTTCGGAGAAACCCAACAATCTTTTGACTTTTGAAAAACTAGATTCAAGTGTTCTTCCAGAAACACTCCTCTCATCTGTGGCAAACGACTGTCTCCTGCAAAACTACTGCGTCATTAAGGATGAAAGGTATTTGATTTCGACTGTTGCTGAGTAACATGGACAATACAAACAGTCTGGTCATGAGTGAGGGAGGCTAACAGCGCCTTTTGACTGCATTTGCTACCTTGCTTTTCCACTCCTATCTTCCTAAAGTTGGAAAATGTCCTCAGATGATACAACAGCCCTTTTCCAAGCACTTACATATGCACTGACCCTGGTGTATTACAAAGTGAGGGTATGCATAAATCTATCGTCTAACTTCAGAAGAGCAAAACTGCTCTTTAAGGAATTTTATCTCCTTTTTTATCAAGATTTAAGGATTGAAAGGTTCACATAAATGTGCAGAATAGAAGCATTGATCTGATATCATACACTTGTCAGGTATAGGAACTGTATTCAATAAGCTCCAATCCTGTATGAAATCCAACCTAAAATGGTCCACTCTCACACTCACTCTATGCTGTGATGCTGTGTATTTCTTCCTGTGGGGGAGTGTTTGAATAGTTTGAGCATAGTGTACTTTCAGACGGTCACTGGGGTCAAGTGGAGTGTGTCATACACACACAGCTAATTTTAGAAGTAGAAATGTTGAATCAGAATCATTGGTCATTACTGAGTAACACACTCCACTGGCAAAATACATTTTCCATTCCTCCTTGAAAAAGGCCATTAGTTCTTTGAAATACTTAAGCTTCTGAAATCTGTCCATAGATAACATTTTGGTTGTCAGACAATGACGCTACATTGTGGATCGTGTGGTGTCTCTACCATGTTCTTTGTGCCACTGGCTGCAACACAAGCTTGACTGATGCACCCTGTGCTTAACAGTTGGAGAGGTGTACTTTCCATGATGTTCACTGACAGTGAATTTTGTGACAAGGACAGAGGAAACGTTCCAAAGCTCTCCTCACAGGAGTCTCCTATTATTCACAGTTATCATTCAGCACCTGGTTTGGTAATTCAGTGCTTAATGTTGTTAAACCAGGTGAGCTGCTCTTCAAAGTATCTAGCAGTTTTTTACAAGCTATGACTCTTATTGCCACTGTAAACAGTATCTGCAGATACCCCTCTCAAGAGTGCATTACTCAGCCCAGTACAGTGTGTGTCAGCCGAGCTAGTAAACACCGCTGACCTGAGCTAAACCGTGCAGTTCTGTATGGGGATTCACAGGTTCTCACAAATGGTGTTTCAACAGCATTTTTTTAGTACACTGAGAAATAATGCACAGAGCATTAACAGGTTTGCCTGGAAAAGTTGATGTGGCATCCCACCCTCAATCAGTATTGATGATGGGTTGATGCTCACACTGAAGATTTCAGCATCAGTAATGAAAAATATATAGTGGCATGATTCCATCTCTAGTCTAGAATTTACTTTGCTAGGAGGATTCTGCAGTACAAAGCCTTTGCTTTTGTACTGAAGTTTGGATCAGTGTAAGGTCCAATGAAACATAGCTTTTTTGCCATGTTTTTTTTTTTTTAAGCTTGGGCCTTCTGTCAGTGTAATAATCTGAGCATAATTCACCAAACATAATGAGCAGCCCAGACATTAACCAGACATTTGGCAGGGTGTGTTGGACTCAGTGAAGGATTTTACAAGCGAGAAATGAGGTTTCTCAGAAAAACAAATGGGTCATACAGTTGATCATTGAGACAATACCAACCAACTGTGTTGCCAGTTATTCAATTAAGGACAAGTGAGTGTAATCTGAAGCATTTGGGAGCTTTGTATTGTGACAGTGTTGAACTCCCTGAAAGAACACAAATGTATGTAATGTGCACTGAACTGCCCGACATTTAGCCTTGTGGTTTAAATAGTTCTAATGAACTTTATTGTCCTTTTCACAAATAGCTGCTGCAAAACAGGTGAAAGTGTGTTTTGGAAGTTACATGACATCATTTTGAACTCAACGATCTTACTACCAAAGCATCACATAAAATGTTTTGGTTAACAATGCAGTAAGACGTGCTGAGCCAAATTTAAAATGAGGATGTCACAGACTGTTGCACAGACATGTGGACTTGGGGCTTTATCTTGGTTTAACACTTTTACTGTAACACTGATGGTTAACATAAAAAAAAAACACATTTTCCCCCAAGACTCCTGGAGTGAGAGAGGACTATGAAGCACCACTGTACATCCTTTACTAATCCCCTTACAGTAATACAGGGCCATAAAGCTCCTGGGCTGGCACTCCAACCTCTCCATCTGTATAAACCACAGGCACTTTAAAACAAGCAGCTCACACTCCATTTCCCTCATAACCACTAGCTGTAGGTGTGGACAGCTACATACACACTGTTCTGAGAGTGTGTGTTTGGGTTGGGGGGAGGTGGTTAAGTTAAAATTAAGTTATCAAAAAACATAAATAAAGAGTTTTAAAAGAGACTTGTGGTCTGGCTGACTGAAGTCACAACATACAACTTCAGTTATAACGTTGCATTATTTCCTATTGTACCATAAATTACTAAGGCGATATATATTATTAGCCCTATTTTTTGTCAAATGTTATTTTTTTCTCCTCAGGATTAGAGAAGTTCATTATAGGATCCAGTTCAATGTACTTTAATTTATTTTTAAGACCCTTAATGGAGTTGTACTAACCTATAATTCAGAGACACTAATACCTCATGTCTCTTCCAGGTCTCTAAAGTCTAAAGATCAGTTATTCTTTGCTGTTCCACTGTCTCGGCTGAAGCTCAGAAGTGACTGAGCCATTGTGGTTGCTGCACCAAGAGTCTGGAACAGCCTACCATTGGACATTAAGTCTGCTTCCGGTGTTTCAGTTTTTAAAATAATATATTTTTGAATTGCACATTTTTGTGCACAATATTTTGTGTATTGGTGCATATGTTGCATGACACTTTAAAAGCACTCTATGCATTATTTCCTTTCTTTCTTCTTTCCTTACTATGAAAGAAAGACAATTTAACTGAGCATTGTGTTTCTGTTTTCATTAGATTTCCTAAACAGGTTAGGTGGAAGGTGCACACTGGTACCAAGTACACAGTATGGTGTATGAGCATATGAGCAGTGAAGCAGTGAAGCTCAACTACATACTAAAATAGCTATACAAACATAAACTTAAGTGCAGAATCACATTGTAACTATATAGTGGAACCTCATTAACCCCATTTTTTAAAGAGGATTTCACTGAACTCTTTGCAGTTAAATTGAAACATTCATCAGTGGTCTCCTACCAGCTAGAGGAGACTGCATGTTCTCATGTATGCTGGCTCTAAACACTTCACTTGTAGAAGAACTGCAGCCTAAAGGGTCTGAACTACATTGAAAACTTTAATCTGTTTTAGGGGAACCAGAGCCTTTTCTCTTGGGACAGCATACACCTTAACAGAAAGTATTACAAAGCCATCTTTCCTCACTCTGGAGACATCTCCCCAGCCTTATGATTGCCCTCATATGGCACAAGGTAAGACCAATAAAGCTGATGTGGTACTACTTTCAAATGAACTTTCTTCTGCTACATCTCCAGAAGGTTATCAGAAACAGAGCCATCATCATCCACCAGGGGAAATACTAGCTCAGCCACCTCCACACATGGACACTTGCCAGCTTTAATGGCGGTCAAAGTGTGAGGGAAATAACCAAGAAAGTGAGCAATCAGGACTTTCAAGACTGTCCTCGGTTGAATTCTTCAGCCCTCTCACTCTCTATCCACCAGGCCTTCTCTGAGAAGATGAATGAACTTGTTTGTGTTGGACCTAAGCTCTCCCTTTCCACCCAAAAGTTCCATCATGACCATGTCCATCTGTCACATATGAGACAGAGTATGCGTAGAGGCGGACATAAACACAGGGTAATTTATTAACAAAACAAATAAAATACAAGGAATCTAAAACAAGAATTAAACAAGGAAAACAGATTGAAAACCAAACACACAAAGGATACAAGACCAGATAACTAGGACAACGTACACACTGACAAAAACCGACAAACACTGACTGAGACAAAGGAACTTAAATACCTAGACACAGACTGGAAACACCTGGGGATGATTACAAATGGGCAGGGCTACAAACAAGACACAGGGTGGAGACAAGACATGTGGCAAACCAAAACAAAACAGAAAAATGACAGGAAGGGACTGACAGGGAGCAGAACAGGACAGAAGTTTGACACCATCAGCCAATGGAGCTTAAGGAAACTGCACCAGAGACAAACAGCAACTCTACTTCACTCTATTGATCGTAAAAAAAAAAAAAAACAAAAAAAAAAACTGATAAAGGATTCTTGCAACCAAGTGGCCACACTCACACATGCAGTATGAGACAGGATCCCTCGTGCTCAGAGCTAGGCCTATTACAATAACCTTTTTTGGGGGACAATAAATTGTCCTAGAAATAATTGTAATAATAATTTTTCATTTGAAGACCATTTATTCCATTATATGATAATAGCATAATCATACTATGCCCTTCGAAAGAGCAATGGACTTTTGACATATAAAAACATTTAAAGATTACAATATATAAAACAGTTAAATATCCTGCATAAATAAAAAATAAATAAAATAAAACCATATTTCTTTGGACTCTTACAGCAGGTGAATAAGCCAACAGAACTAAACATGGTTCAACCATTATGCTATAGTGAGCAGGAATAAACTTCAGGAAGTTGTTAGTTGTGCATAGTCTGAAAACATTTCTATTCACCTGTACCTTCCAAAACACTTACTGTTCTTTACTTTGCATATTTTAGCACTTATATGTATATACAACCTTCAGTTTTACAGTTTCTTTACCTAAATTTACCTATTTTAATTCCATGTTTTGGTATTACCTTATTCTTTTTAAAATATGTTTATGTAGCTGTTGTATTTTTTTAGAATTTGGAAGTGCCAGTTACCCAATTAGGCCTTTCCCCCCATCACATTCAATGCTCCTGACAATAGGAGGGTAAAGTCATTGCTGGGAAACCAATGGGCTCCAAGGCTAGCATTGGGGCCCCAGCTCCAAAACATCAGCTAATAGATGGGACAGTCAGCATTGCACTGAGTGTGATTTGGGTAGAGAGTGCCACCTACCCTTGCAGAGAGAGCATGGCCAATTTTGCTCTCTTCGGCTCTGGTTGCAACTAGCAAGCTGCATGACCTGGAATACAAAACTGCGATCCTCTGATCATAGTGCTAGTGCATCTGACTGCTAAGCCATGTAACTTTTTTTTAAATTACTTTTGAGAATGTTTTTGAATTTTGAAAATGCAAATGAGTACGAAAGGTGCTATATAAGAAAACCATGCCTTGTCTTGCAATAAGAAAACAGAGCTACTCAGCATCTTCCTAATATTCTGTGTGTTGAACATATACCTTATTAGTGAATATCAGCTGAATTAAGCAATATAGTTTACAATCTGAACACAACCTATAAATCCCAGAGATAGCTGAGAGTACTTACTTGTTGTCTTGAATCTGAATCCTAGTCCAGTAGAGAGGCTTCATGGGACAGGTGGGCTCTACTGCTGGCTTTCGCGGGGCTTTATTTGCTGCCTGGCCAAAGCCAAAGTCTCCGAAGGCAGGTGGAGGAGGTGGGGGGCCACATCCAGGCATTGGTGGGGGTGGAAGAGGGATACCCGGCATGCCAGGTGGAGGGGGTGCACCAGGAAGTGGTGGAGGTGGAGGTGGTGCAGGTCCAAGTCCAGGCAAAGGAGGTGGGGGAGGTGGTGCAGTGAATCCAGGAAGGGGTGGAGGTGGTGGAGGAGGAGGCATAACTGCTGAACCTGGCAGAGGTGGAGGTGGAGGAGGTGGAGCTCCTGGATTCACATTCAAGCTCATGCTAATAGAGTCCAGGTCAAGTTTTTTTGGCAAGCTTAAACTGGGGCTTGGGGTTAGCTTAAGGCCCTCCCCCTCGGGTGGAGTCTTGATGAAGGTCTCGCGGTCAGTCTGGATACAGACAGTCCGGTACGTTTTGCGGGGTGTATCATCTTCAGTGGAGACACTGGCATCCCGAAGGCCTCCAAACTCTCGCAACAAGCCACGGTCACGCTCCCGCTGCATTTCGGCAATGATTCCCTCCAGCCTGGACACTGCCACAGCATGCTCTCCCCGCAACTGGAAGACCTGGAGCTCAAAGTCAGCCTGGATTCGCAGATGGTTGGAAATGACATATTTCTGTTAGAATATTCTGCCAAACATTTCTGCATTTAACCCACCAAAGCAGTGAAACGCACACTAGTGAATTCACACACTAAGGCACAGTGATCACACATGCCTGGAGCGGTTGGCAGCCGTATCCACAGTGCTCTGAGAGCAATTGGGCAGTTAAGTGCCTTGCTCAAGGGCATTTCAGTCATGTCCTGGCAGTTCAGGGAATCAAACTGGCAACCATCCAGTCACAAGGCTGGTTCCCTAACCACCAGGCCACAGCTGCCCCAGATGTCGCTATCTGATACAGCAGCACAAAAGAAGACAATTTGCACAAACACCATGTTAAAACACAGTATTTTCCAGCCTAAAAGTCAAACTTAAGATTGGTCTGGCTCAAATGCAAAGGAAACTGTCTTGAGAAACTTCACATTATGTAATCTGGAGATGTGCTTACAAACACAGTGAAAAGTGAGACTGAGAGGAAAAGCATTTTGCAACACAACCTCCACATGTTTCTAGTTATAATGTGGTCTGAACAGGACTGAGCGAGGCACACTGTCTATTCCCATGCTTTACCACTCCTTGTCAGCACTAAACATCCCACCATCCGTTTTGCTTTAAATTGGATGTGCATGTGTGACAAACAAGATACTAAGACACTCAACTAACAACACATTATGCTATATTAGTGCTTAAGACAACATTAATCACTCTTCTAGAGATATCAAGATGCTGGTTCCAAGACTGAAATAAATTACAATATAAATGATGCACGTCTCGTAATTTGACGTTTATTATGGCCTACAAACTTAAATCATGTTTAAAGAGGCTCATTACACACTTAACAGCATCTTCATGCAAGTGAAGATTGAAGGCTAACTTAATGGAGGCAAAATTATGACTTCTCAGTGAAACCGGCAGCTATAGTAAGGAAGTCCATTTAGTCCAGTCACACTGAGGATTAACATGCTCTTAAAATTAATCTGAATCAACATATTTATAATAAATGTGGGTCAGAAAACTGTATGGTTGCTGTAATTTAATACTGATTGTATGTTTCATATACAGGGGTTGGACAATGAAACTGAAACACCTGTCATTTTAGTGTGGGAGGCTTCATAGCTAAATTGGAGCAGCCTGGTGGCCAATCTTCATTAATTGCACATTGCATCAGTAAGAGCAGAGAGTGTGAAGGTTCAGTTAGCAGGTAAGAGCACAGTTTTGCTCAAAATATTGCAATACACACAACATTATGGGTAACATACCAGAGTTCAAAAGAGGACAAATTGTTGGTGCATGTCTTGCAGGCACATCTGTGACCAAGACAGCAAGTCTTTGTGATGAATCAAGAGCCACGGTATCCAGGGTAATGTCAGCACCACCAAGAGGGACCAACCACATCCAACAGGACGCAAGAGGAAGCTGTCTGAAAGGGATGTTCGGGTGCTAACCCGGATTATATCCAAAAAATATCATTCCCAAGACAAATTGACGCTGTATTGGCCGTAAAAGGAGGCCCTAGTACACCATACTAATAAATTATTCTGGTCTAAAACCAGGTGTTTCAATTTAGGAGTTTATTTTAGTCACTCTCTTTTACAGATTATATATGTTCTACCTTTGCATAACCTCTCAAGCTCCATCAAGCTCCATTGGATGGGGAACATAGGTGCACAGCTATTTTTAGATATATCTCCAGAGATGTTCAATCGGCTTCAATTCTGGGCTCTGGGCTCAGGTCTGGCCACTCAAGGACATTCACAGAGAAGCCACTCCTTTGTTTTCTTGGCTGTGTGATTAGGGTCATTGTCCTTTTGAAATATAAACCTTCACCCCAGTCTGAGGTCCAGGGCAATCTGGATCAGGTTATCATCAAAAATCTCTCTGTACATCATTTCAGTCATCTTTCCCTCTACCCTGACTAGTCTCCCAGTTCCTGCTGCAGAAAAACATCCCCCCAACATGATGCTGCAACCACCATGCTTCACTGTAGGAATGGTAGTCGCTAGGTGATGAGCAGTGCCTGGGTTCCTCCAGATATGATGCCTGGCATTCAGTTCAATTTTAGGCACATTTTTTCCCTTTTGCATCATGGGGTATTGTGTGTAGAATTTTGATGCAAAAAGTAATAGACATTTTGGGAAAAGGCTGTAACATAAAAAAATGGAAAAAGTGAACCACTGTGAATACTTTCCAAACACACTGCATACATATACCATATTTTCCGGACTATAAGTTGCACCGGAATATAAGACGCACCCGCAAAATAAAAAAAAAAAAAGGAAAATAACATATATAAGAGGATAAGGCCATTATAAGCCACATGGTTTAACGCGTGGAAAAAAAGCAGTGGCTTATAGTATATAAAATACGGTATGTGTGTGTGTGTGTGTGTGTGTGTGTGTGTGTGTATGTGTATATATATATATATATAGAGAGAGAGAGAGAGAGAGAGAGTGAGTGAGTGAAAGTGAAAAAAAAAGAAAGAATTTATCCTGACCAAGAAATAATTATTTCCCATAAAATGACCTGTTCCACAATTATTGGCACCTTAAAAATTTCTTGGAAATAAATGTATTTGAACAATTTATGTCATTTCTATTGTAGTTTATAAACTGGATCAAAGTATCTAGGAACCTTTAATTAGTAATTCATCACTTCCTGTTTCCCTGGGGTATAAATATGGCGTTTCACAGAGGCCTGTTTCTCTTACTCACTCTTAAACATGGGAAAGACAAGAGAACACACTAATCAAATAAGGCAGATGTGTGTCGACCTCCATAAATCAGGCAATGGCAACAAGAAAATAGCCACTCACCTGCAGATGACCTTATATACAGTTAGAGCAATCATCACAAAGTCCTAAACATCTGGAACTGTGACAAACAAGCCTGGAAGAGGACGCAAGTGTATCTTGCCACCATGCACAGTGAGAAGGATGGTAAGAGAAGTAAAAAGTTCTCCAACAAGGTCTCTCAAACAACCATCAGGCACTATCTACATGCCAACAAGCTGTTTGGGAGGCATGCACGGAGAAAGCCTTTTCTGAGATACACTCATAACTGGTGGAGTTTGCCAGGCGGTACTGGGATTTTAACTGGGACCATGTGCTTTGGTCAGATAAGACCAAGATAGAGCTTTGGCAACAAAGACTCCAAGTGGGTCTGGTGAAACACCAAGGATGAGTATGCAGAAAAAACACCTCATGCCCACTGTTAAGTATGGGGGAGGATGCTGTGGTGATTCTGTTTCTCCTCCAAAGGACCTGGGAACCTTTTAAGGATACATGGGATCATGAACTCTTTGAAATATCAGGACATTTTGGATCAGAATCTGGTGGCCTCTGCCCAAAAGCTGAAGATGGGACATCACTGGGTCTTTCAGCAAGATAATGATAAACATGTGGCCAAATCTACTCAAAAATGGTTCACAAGGCAAAAAAAAAATGCTCCTCTTATGGCCATCTCAGTCCCCAGACCTCAACCCAATAGAAAACCTGCAGAAGAGGAGAGTACAGAGGAGAGGACCCAGGACTCTGGAAGATTTAGAGAGGTTGTGCCAAGAGGAATGGTCAAAGATCCCTTTTTCTGTATTTTCCCATCTTGTGAAGAGTTACAGGAGAAGACAAAGTACTGTCTTGTTGGCAAAAGCTTGTGCAAAGGACTAACACCAGGGGTGCCAAAAAATGTGGCACAAACTTCATTCAAAAGATTTATTTTGTAAAGTGTGATTTTTTTCTCACCAAATAAAGGCATTTGAATTAAAGCTTAGATTTTTTGCACTGTTGTCCTATATTATTATAATTTTTTTAAGAATTTTTTAGAAGCCAAAGAACACCTCTTAACCAGGGGTGCCAATAATTATGGAGGGCGCTGTGTGTATATACAGATCTGTATTGCACTGTAGCGATACGTTACGTTGCGTTTTTGCTACCTCAGGCATTTAGTGAGGTTACTCCAGGCAAAACACATAGACACATTTCTGATACCATCTATGTTGATAGTATATACTGACATCTAGTGGAGCATAAAATTAATACAGTATATAAAAGGACTTACATGCATTTTTTCCAGGTCCTCTTTACATTCTCTCTTTAGCTGAAGCAGGGCAGCCTGGTGCTCTGGAAAGAAAAGATGACATGTTAAGTTTTGGTTCAGTCAAAGTCTGTCATGCATAAATCCATAACTATAAGCCACAGGCTCCATATACCAGCCCTGGTGACCCCACAATTTAGAATTTTGGTAATTTAATAAATCCTTCAAGGTGTTTAGAGTAAGATGTTAGATGTACAAAGTAAAATGTACAAAGCCTAAACTGCAAAGATGTGAAAACACAGCTTGATTTCAGGATACTTTTAGGACATGAATTAGATTATAGTAGTTTATTTAGCTCCACCTTATTGTGACATAAAACACAACATATCTTATGTGTAATGCTTTTCAACACCTTGTATTTACACTGCCTTGACAATGTCTAACATTTGCTCATATAATGTAAATATTTGCAAGTTAATCAACAGATAACTTCACAGACACGTGATGTTAACAGCGGCTCATATTCCATTTATAAAGTACCATAATCTAGAAATGATTTTTATTTCAATATAATAAAAGTTCATTTGTTTATTTATGGATGCTTTTAACTGTTCATTATTTTAACAACAATGGATTTTATGTTAAAGGGCCCATATCACATATATTGTGTATTGTTATATTTTGTGTTTTGAGAGGATTTATATGTTTAAATTGTAATTACTTTTTTAAAAGTTCATACACTGGTTATTTACATTTAGTGATGGAAATAAAGTTAAGTTCCACAAATAGGAGAGACCAACAAATTCTGGCTTTCTGGAATCACACAAATTTACTAGTCTGGTGTGATGACAGAATCAAACATACATACAAGACGTACTAGCCTGGTGGTATGACAGAATTACACGGACATACCAGCCTGGTACGGTGACAGAATCCCAGATGATCACAGAATCACACAAACATACTAGATGTGCTAGCCTGGTGTGATCACAGGATCACATGGCTGTACAAGCCTGGAGTGATGACAGAATCACTTGGACATACTGGCCTGTTCTGATGAGAGAATCACACAGACATACTAGACTGGTGTGATGAAAGAATCACATGGGCATGCTAGCCTGATGTGATTACAGAATCACATGGACATAGTAGCTTGGTGTGATGACAGAAATATAATTTTTAATATAATATTATTTTTTTATATTTCACAGCCAATTCAACAAAATATCCTTTTAGAGAAAACCTATTGGAACAAACTTGTCTTATTCATTATTTTCTTTTTTTTCCCTTTTTTTTAGAAATCAGTCAGATTAAATGAAATCTCCATGGCCTAAATCCATGCTCTAACTTGTAAGCCCTGTAGGTATTTTGGAGTGCTGGGAATGATTAATGTAGTTCACGGTTTCTATCCTGGGTGCAGCAGTGAACTTACTTCTCTCAGCTCAGCTTTGAACCTATGATAGCACAAGACCCAAACAGGGATATCATAGCCAGGGACAGATTAACATGCATTCCTCTTTTAAACGGATTTAAAAAACAGAACACCCGTGGCTCTAACGACTACCACAAATGAAAAGCTTCTATTGCTTGTAGCACATTATAATCAGATTAAGATGGAAGAAGTGTCTTGAAAGTGGAAGGCCAGTTGCAGGAGCAAAAAGGGAGTGGAGAAGTGTCTATTTCTGGGACAAATGTTTACATGTAAATACCTACCTGCTTCTGTGTATCGCAGTCCCACTTTCTCCTCCTCATCCTTAGGCTTGGGTGGTGGCCAAATCGCCTGGAGTCGTCCTGGTGTTCTGTCCTCACTGTCTGTAGGTGAGCAGACCTCAGACTGAAGAGAGAAAAGAGGAACAAGGTTCAGAATAAATAAAAGAACATGCAGTGGTGAGGCTTTGAAGTTGGCAGGTTGTACCAGAACTCAAAAACTCAAATACAATGCTTCAAATACAATGTCCACATGCCAAGCTATATTATAAAGTTTTCTTAAATTGTTAAATCATTTACAAATATATTTAATTACAGACCTTAGTGCAAAACATTCATGTAGTTGGATGTGGAAGGATTCCAATAAGACAAAAACTGAAAACTGCAGAGAGTCTAAAAATATCAAGCTCAAATTTCATTTTCAGTGCATTTTAATAAGACAAAATAGCACATTTTCATTTAAGTAAAGAAAAGATAAATGCTGTTTGAGAGATACATACTTTGATCTCTGCTATACTCTTGTCAGTACTAGGCGATTTGCTTGTAGCTCTCTCAAAGATGGACTTGAGCAACTCTTTTTCATTCTTTCTCTTCTTCTTGATGGCCTCTACGTCCACAGATGCATCTGCAGGATCCTTTTTAAGGGGCTTAGGACTAAAGAATAACTTGAAGGCATCAAAGGCAGTATCTGTGACTTTGTTGGTGTCATTAACTTGAGCATCATCCTCAGCAACATTTCCTACTAAGTCCTGCTCCTCGGATTTGACATCTCTAGTGTTCTGGGATTCTTTGTCTAGACTCTCCTCATTATGGGCATCATCAAAATTTAGGAGGCGCCACAACCGGCTCTTAGGTTCCGACACATCTTTGGGTTCAGCTCTCTTTTTTGGCAAAGAAGTGCTGATTGCTTGCCTTTCAAACTTAGCTTTGTTGACTTGCTGTTTCAGGCTTAGTAACGCCCGGTCAGCATCCCTTTGCTTGATCTCAGATATGCTCTCTCTTTCATCCCCTACAGCACCCTTCTTCAGCACACGTACTCCACTAAAGAGGGCTGGCAGCTGAAAGGGCTCCCTGGGTGTGGATGCAGCATGCGATCTGGGCTTGGAAGAAGGGTCTGTGGTATCCCTCTCGGTTGCAGGCGTATCCTGTTTGCTGACTTGTGAAGGAGGAGAGATGGCACTTCGCAAAGAGGCAGTTGGGGACTCCTCCTGTTCTGCACATGAATGGTCCTTTGTCATGCTTCTTCCAGGCTGAAGAGCTGAGTCTAGAGAGGTAGGGCTTGCGGAGTCGAAGGACTCAGAGTCAGTGTAATTGATTTCTTTAGCCAAAGAAGAAGGTAGTCGAGTTGTTCTCCTTGGTTGATCTGATATTAAATCCTTTGAAAGCAATGAGGAGTCAGAGTAATTTTCACCAGAAGAAGGCACGTAGAAAGGGTCTTCGTGGTCGTTGGAGTGGTCGGGAACTGGATAGGTAATGTCCTTCTGTGATGGAACACTGGCAGCTGACACATCTGAGCCCATGTCTACAGCTGTAGCATCTCCACCGCTAAGTTCTGCACCCTCCTGAGGTCTCACACATTGAATCTTTTGCTTGGAAAGGTGAGATGAGTCTAGCTGTCTGACAAGCCTCTTGTTAGAATCTGAGCTCTTCAGAACAGAGATGTCTTTGAGAGATTGCTCCAAAATACTTTTGGCTGTGAATACAGACAGTTTTAAGTCTGCCTTAAGCACATCACTCCCCTTTTCTTCACGGAGCACCTGATCCGAGTTACGGTCAGTCTCTTTGCTCTCTTGAACAGACAAGCATTTTTCAGTGGCCTCCAGTTCACCATATTGGTCAGGGATATGATCCTCATCTTCCTCATCATTTTCGTTGTCACTGTAGGTCTCCACTCTGGTGACTTTTACAAGGTCTAGTTCTGCCACGATAGGGGAGGAGGTTGAAAAGGGTCTTCTCCAATATGGAAAAGGAGAGCGCAAAGGAGCAGTTCCCTCAAAAGTAGTGCTAGCATCATTTTTAGGTGCTGACCCTGGAGCATCTTCCTCAGCAGGGTATAGACGTGGCTCTTCCTCAGGCAGTGTTCGGAATGACTTGAGCACTGCACTCTCTCCTGCTTCCCTCTGAGAGTCTGCCCTCAAAAACATAATAGAGGGTAGAAAAATGTGACGGGTGGATAGTATAATGACCTGGGTGTTTTCCAGTCCTGTACGTCGGGGTCAGCACAAAGATTATCTATGATCAGGGATCATTTACCTGACTTCCCCAAAACACTGAGTGTAGCTGTGGCCAATTCAATCCAGCAAGAATTTCTGCAAATCCAGTCAGAGTCAAAAAAGTATGCTTTATCCCACCTGTATGTGCGAGTTTCATCTGGTTGAGTAGACAAAAGCCTTTTGTGAAGTTAAATCCCTTGGTTACTCTTGCCCACACCAGGGGTGCTTCAATTACTGCCCCATAAAAGACCCTCTTATCTTCCTTCCTTTTGGCAAGGAGCGTTGCACTCAAGCTGTACTCTTTTCAGGGCAAAAACACACATGATTTTGGTTTCATCTGACAGTCGTAGCCATTACAAATGTTTCGTGACTGAAAATCATTCCCCATTTCTATAATCTCTCTGGAAAGCTGGGATGGAATTTGAAGTTGTTTGGTAGTGCTCAGCCCTAACACTGTGAAAGAAAATGTTATACTTCACTCCAGCATTAAACTTAAGAAAGCAGGGTGGTCCATTCACGTCCTCAGTGTGATCTTTCAGCCTGCAGTGTAATGTAGCCTCCCGGTGCCATGCCTCCCTCTTGCTCCTTAGGAATGCATGAGACTATTTGTGGGTCTTCTGGAGAAATTTCCATGCAGCCTTTGAGAAAGTCATTCAGGTTTGACGAAGAGTTCGTGACACTGGTTTACCTATGCTCCTCTTCCTGCCCCTTTTACACTCCCCTGCTTACTTCCTGGGAAAGAACTTCAGCAGCAGGTGTCTTATTACTTAAAACTTACTTCCTTATAATGGCGTCAGGTACAACCCTCTTTCACATCTCTCTCTCTCTCTCTCTCTCTCTCTCTCTCTCTCTCTCTCTCTCTCTCTCTCTCTCTCACTAAGCTTCTCAACGGTCAGGTGGAGTGGGAGGTGCAGCTTCACTGTGCACGCAATATTACACCACCAGCTTTAAGCTGCTCTTGCACACCAAGACCACACCAGCACAGTAACAGACCAGCTAGTCGAAAGCATTTGTTATTCTGAAGAAATAAAGATTCTGTTTCATGTTGTTATGCATAAGCATACTTTTTTGCATTCATTTATCACAGTGAGCAAATAAATTCAGTTCATTCAGAACCACTGGAATATTAACACTGCTCTTCATGGTGTCATGGTAGTAGCCTACATGTATCCAATCAAATTTTAAAATGAAACCTGAGTTTTTAAAGAAAAGAAATGTCACAACCACATAACCTGAAAGTCCAGTCAGACTGCCTGACCTGCCTCAGGTTTTCTTGAGGGCATTATTCGTCTAATGGTACCCTGTGCCATGCACAACCTCCAAAGTTTAAGGCAATGGAAAATGCAAATCAGCCACAATGTGCATGCAAATTAATTAATTAATTGCCAGCAACAAAAAACATTATCTTAGCATCCTTCACGTATCCAATCAAATTTAAAAATGAATCCGAGTTTGTAAAGAAAAAAAGTCAAAATCACAAACTGAAAGTCCAGTCAGACCACCTGACCATTTCTCCAATCTGGTAGTGTTACAAGTTATCTTGAGGGCACATTCCAAAGTTTAAGGCCCTGATAAGGTGATGTGAACATGTTAACAGCTTTCCACATCTTTACAAATGTTTTACACTGTACTATGCAAAAGTTTTAAGCACCTGTGAAAATTAGAGCTCATTAGAAAAAAAGGTCATCTTGGTAGTGGATTTGTCTTTGAAATGTTAGAATAAATACAAAAAAGATACAATCATACAACATATTGCCAAAGTTTTCCTAAAGGGAGATACTGTCCAACATCTGCTTTAGCAAATCACTGATGGTAAATCAGGTGAACTGATGATGGAACTGAACACATACATTTGCTGGTTGGGGACGTCCAGGAGAAATTGTGAAAACTGGAACCAAACATTGTTCTTCAAACTACCACAGAAGACATCAACTACTTTCAAAATGAGATATTTTGTTGTTTGTTTACTGTATTTATGTTTACTTGCACCTGGTCTAATGTGACATATCTTACTGCGGAGATTAATGACACATTCTGTACATTTTACACAAAAGTCCAGCTTATTCTCTGAATTGAACATGTAAAAAAATAAAACATTACATATTAAATGTGCCAGTACTGCTCTCTCATGTCCTAGTACCACGTGTAATGTTTTAAATGTGAAGATGGGCGTTTCTGTAAATGTTTTGAAATCATTTATACTGCATATGTAATTTGACAAGGGGGAGCCTAAAACTATGCATAAGATTGTGAGTGTGTGTGTGTGTGTGTGTGTGTGTGTGTGTATACACAATCGCATGCATAGGTTTGGGCCCCCCTGTCTAAGAGTTCAGAAAACCTATTAAGAAACACAAACTGGCACTGGATAAAAGGCTTAGGCATTGCAACACAGTTCATTCCTAGGCTTACATTAAGGTGATGTGAGGATTTAAACAAATCTAATCCTTAAAGCAGTCCTAATTGCTAATCTTATGTAATAAAGGCAGTGTAGATTCAGCTTCCCTTGGACTAGTGGTGGAAAAGCACCACTGTACAGGTATTGTACATCTATAAAAAGCACAGACCTGCAGTCTGACATGCATGCATGGAATTTAGGTGTGCCTCAACCTTTGAGAAAGTGGCCGTAATGTTCATACCTTTCTAAAGGTTGTTTCTATTTAAGGTATCTTGCATTAATGTCAAGAAAACCATTAACAGAGTTGAAACGAAAAGAAAAAGTGCCCAGTAGAAATCTACTTTACCAACCACACCCTTTGAGTCTGCTGCTGTGGTCAGATCTACTGTATACTGTCTGCTGTTTTCTCAAAAATACTGTTGGTGCTGTCTTGGGAGTGTACCACTTTAATTTCAGTGTGTACATGCACACATATAATTATGAGAACACTGCAGAGCTTGTGCTAAACAGTAGTCTGAATGTGAGGAGATCAGCTGTAGACACTGTTGACGAGGATGCATTAAGGAACATGTGGAATTAAAATAAACACAAACACCCGAAAAAGGGGGTTGTTAAAAGGGGGTTGTTAAAAGGGGGTTGTTGTAATGGGATTGTTAAGGGCACAAAATGGAGGGAACAGGGAAAGCTAGATAGGCACAAGTAGAGCACAGCCTGCTCCCCAGTTTAGGGATGCTGCTCCTCTGCTTATTTCCAGACTTTGCAACATTACAGCTCCTTTCATTCTAACAAAACATCTTGTTTCAAAATCTAATGAAAGTGTGTATGAAGGCATAAAAGAGTGTGTATGACTGGGTGGATTATTTTGCACCACTGGTTTGGGAACATTCAACTCAGTGATGCATGAAAATTATCTACCAATTGCCAGCAATTTTTTTTTTTATCTTCTTCAGAATCTTAGCTGGTATGCTGGGCAATATGACAGTCTATTTAATATGCTGTTTAAAATTGATCCTATGGCCTTATCTTAATACCATTATGCAACAAAAAAGCACAGAACAAATTTTAGTGCAGCATAATGTTGATGCATCACAAACAACACAAAGAATATGTGTTGCTAGTGACAGCAGGCAGGCACACAAGCTCATGCCACAAAGACCCTAGCCTGTTCTCTCATCTGCCTTATATTAAATGAACAAGTGTTTAATATAATGTATTAAATTATTAAAAATAATGTAATATATATCACAAAACTGAAACAATCTTACAAAATACACATTTTTGTCATATCTCCCTACTGTGATGTTTGTTGTAAGTCCACTATACAAATATTAAACAAAAATAAACACAAAAACACAAAAGAGTAAAGTTTAATTCAAATGCTACTGTTACTAAAGTATGTTATATATGTAAAACACACACCTGTGACACATAAAGTATATTATTGAAAAATATATAAAAAATCTACTGATATCTGTTAAAACACATCTGTAAACGTTAACCATTTGTTCACAGTATTTATAGTCACCATTGAAAACCTAGCTCAAGTAATCAGACCTTAATTAAAGTAAATCAGAGGAGCTACTAGTGGGACTGAAATCCATCCGTTGACAGGAAGTTCAAAGAGAATCAGTAACCAGACCTGTTCTCCATGAACTGTTCTTCTAACCAGCATTTCAGTAACTGTACTGACGAGCAACACATTCTGACTGATGATTTTTGCTGTATTTAAGTTATTCTAATTAAATGGTATTTTACCACAAAAAGATACTCAAAGTTTAAAATATGTTTTGTGTCTACAGGAGATACGTGGCACAATAGTATTAAAGGAAGACATGAACTAAAGCTAGCTGATTTTTACATTCAACAGCCAAACAAACACAGCCCCTCCCGCCTGTGTTCCCTCCGAAGCTGTGCTTAAAAAACACAGGCACCGAGATGATCACTTTTCAGATCTTTTGAGTCCTGTAGGTTATGAGCTGGAACTGCTGTGGTTTGAGCTTGTTCCAGCACATCCACAGGTAAACAGTGCATGTGTACTCTGCCGTCCACGTGACGTAAAAGAAAACAGGACATCAGAGCAGATATCCTTCTTTCATTGATCCAAGATCCAGTTCTGATTCTTGTGTGTTCACCGTAGGTGTTTCTGACTGGTCTGCTGCTACACAGCCAAATGCACAGCAGAGGGCGATGCACGGTTAGGCACATTGCTCCCATGCTGTGTTACGGAAGCCCTTCTTACCATTTGGGATAGCCTTGATGACCCTTAAGCAGCCAACACCCTTTTGTCCTTTATGTGGTGGAGACTGGAAGATGGCCCGTCTGACCCAGACAACTGGCTATCATTATCTGGCCCTTAACTAATCTGTTCTCTTCATCCCTGCCCATTTTTACTGTTCTCAACTATTGCATATCAGAATCAGAATCAGCTATAAATCCCATACCTTGACATATGATTAGATAAATCAGTGAATCACATGAATCACGTCCTTTGTGAGTAGTCATAATGTTTTGGCTCATCTGTGTAGATTTTATCGGAATGTATTAAATCACATATTTGTAAGTGAATTTCTGATAAAGCCACAGTTAAAGCCAGTATGTGCGTATCACATCAGTTATTCCTTTCCTTCTTTCCCTTCAGCCATGTTACACTTACTGTTATCTGAAGTTTCGGGTGATATGGTGTATCTCCAAAGATATCGTCCTCAGGTGGTGTGATCCTCAGGAAGTCAAGGCGGTCAGGTCTGGTGGCTCGGCATAGAGGTTCATGAGAAAGGGCATCGTCACCATCAAACAGCCAGATGTCATCTTGTCTCAAAAAAGAGTCCTCTACAAAACATTAAGAAAGACCACAGCACCAAAATGAATGTCTTTACTTTCTCATAATCAGGGTTTACTTTAATAACCCAAAGCCACCCAATATCAGTCGCTCCAAATATTTTATGTTCAATTTCTCTCTCTTCTTTAGCCAATTGATCGAAATATTGCAAGGAATTCCCAATTTATTCAAATAGATTGGCTATGAAAACATGAACAGTGGACCAGCCAGTAATATGCGACCTTTAATGTTTTAGTAATGACCTGTAATTTTTGTAGTAATTGATCACATTCTGATCTGTACAGTTTTACATTTCAGACTAAACAGATTCATAGAAATCATTTTGCTTTCAACTGCTGAAAAACTACAATAGCCAAGTTACACAAACTCATGGCTCATGGCCCTATAACCTTTGACACAATCTTGTCTGACCATCACCATCTCAGTGTTGAGAAATCTTGTGAAACCCTAATTTTCCACATGTCAATTACAACCTGATATTGTTTATATGGCTCATTTTTACTTAGTTTTACTGATGCAGGAAAAATGTTGTGTGCATTGGGAGGGGATTAAAATGACTGAAAAACTCTTAATATTGAACTAATCCTGTCTGAATAGGGCTTCACTCATCGAGCTAGCTGGCTAACACACACTTGAATTTTATTATTTTACTGGCAAAACATTAACATTTATTGAAATTAAATTAATAATGTTAAATTCAAAATGATAAGAGTTGTCTAAAATCTAAGAAAATGAAGATTAGATAGTCAATAATGAAGCTAGTTAGACATGCATGTTAAATGTCAAATATAACTTTGCAAATGTATGTGCAGTTTCTCTACTAAACATTAGAAGCTATCTAGCTGTTAACTTATGTCCACAGCCTTACAATTCTGAATGCGAAGATGTGAAGACAGAAAAAGTGACCTCAGCACTGAGAGTTGATTCAGAGACACCCATGCACACATGGGATGTATTTCCTAACGTTATATCAGATACTTTGTTAATAAGGACTATAAGTACTTGGATTGTATTTGGATTATATTGTGACTGTGTGAAGAACAATATATGTGTATTTTGTTTTCAGTTATGACAACTTGCAGACTGGCAAATTAAGTTCTCCAGCTTACCATTTAAAGTGTTCACAGTAGAGGTAGTGAACATTACATAGCTAGCAGACACAGAAACTGGGTGGAAGACATGAGTTTTAAAGGACAGATGGTTTAAAACAGGGTTTCTCAACCTGTGGGCTGGGAACCACTCCTGTCCACAGGGTAAGACAACAGAGCAGTAAACATATGGGTCAGAAATGGCAAATCACAACTCAGGCCCTATTTCTCACGTTTTCATTGTCAGATAAACAAACATTAGAAGTTGTGATTTGTTTTCTTGTGGATTGTTATGCTTTCTTGTTTAACAGGTGGGCCGTGAGGTGGAAAAAGTTGAAAACCCCTGGTTTAAATGATAGATGCTGGAGAGCTTTTATGGGTGTAACGTGATGCCTCTTTTGACCTTGTGTAAGTATTGTAAGATTGGTGATTTGTAGTATAGTTTACAGTGGGTGGCTTGGCCTACTTTGGAACAGAAGTGGCAGTTGGACCTGGCAACCCTACACCAAAGTTACACAGAAAAATAACACAAAAATGGTGGATTTATACCCGGTATTATTTAATGGGTAAAATGGAAATTCATAAACAAATCCAAAAGTCACTTACTAAGAATATGTCTCTTTATGACCTGTTCTCTGCTGTTCTTGTCTGGAATCAGCAGGATCGGTCTGATCCAATAAAGCTGTACACCCCAATGTGAGGAGCCCAACAAAGCAAGACCACAAGGCAGCAGATTTATACATCCACTCTCTCTATAGAAAATGACAGGCTTGATGCATTACGTGTGTGTGGCAGGCGTGCACTTCACACAGATACAGCTGCAACCATGCAATGATATATGGAGTCTAGAAGTGGAGAGAAACAGCATGCGGTGCAAATCTTGAATCGATCGATTGGTCTGGCTTAAATGAATAATGTGCAGGGGGAAAAAGAGCCTGTCTCGTGGTATTCATCACACTAGATAAAGATGTGCTACACAAATGGAACGCAGAGAACAAGCTCCCACATGAGAACATATGCAAACAGTCTGTATCAAGTGTCTACAGTTTGTCATTGTAGACAAATAAATGCCAATGACTGCTCATGACCATATATTATTTGGATGGTGGGCTATTCTTAGCTGCAAGTATAAGAACAGCTGCATCAATGTGATGGTATAGAAAGGGCTTATGAATATTTCATTGACATGTTCTGCTCTTGCTTTAGTGTCAGCCCTGGAGGCTGTGCGATGGCGATGAACTCTCTGCACTCTCTGCTATGTCTAAATGGCCTTGATTCAGCTCACCCTGTACTTTCCTGCACAGTTCTGGTCTTTTTCACATTTTCATGAAATATACTTTACTTCTGATGACATCGCATACAAATATCACCCAGAAAGCTTAAAGGTGTCCTGTGATAATCCATCCCAAGCAGTGTCTTCAAGGCAAGCTCTTGAGATCTCAGCGGTTTGCGGACAAGCATTGCCCTGCTGGAATAGCGCACTGCAGTACGTGTTCAGAAAAGTTGCCAATGCCCATTGATTTTGGTGGTGGCCACCGTGCCTCCACACATGTTAATTGGTAGTCTTTACCAAGACAAAAGTGGGACCCATCACTGAAGTCCCGTTACCATCCTGGGTGACCCCATGACAGTCTGGTACGACACTGTTGCGGTCAGTTAATTCCTTCTGGGTGTAGCTACTTTTTTGACAATGAGCATGTAGATAAAGAACATGCCCACGCTTGAGCATGAGACTGTAGACTTAAACACTATAGACTCTTAAAAATAAAGGTGCTTCTTTAGGGTCATTTTGGGTTCATAAAGAATCATGTTTGTAAACAAAAATTTAAGGTCTGAGGAATCTACACATAGTCTAAAGGTTTACTCATTTGAATCTCTGTTACAAATATGGTCCTGTACAGACTTCTATGGCAGTGTTTCTCAACCCTGGTCCTGGAGGCACCCCTACCCTGCATATTTTAGAGCTTTCCCTGCTTCAAACACACCTGATTCAACAAATCAGCTTGTTCGCAAGCCCTTCCAACTAGTATGGGATGTGTTAAAGCTAAAACGTGCAGGGCAGAGGTGCCTCCAGGACCAGGGTTGAAAAACTATTTTCTATGGCATCACTCAAAAGAACATTTACGATCTTCTCTCTCAACAAATCTTCTTTTAAACCTAGTTAGTTATATCATTATATCAGAAGCAGCATCCACAGAGATTTGCTGAACACAAAATCCTTTCACCACTATTGAAAACTGATATTCAACTGTGTATTTACTGAAATTCCTGAAACAAATTTTATGCAAGAGCTCCCCAGCAGCTAAACGTC
The DNA here is from genome assembly GCA_034509495.1 of Acestrorhynchus altus. Lineage (NCBI taxonomy): Eukaryota > Metazoa > Chordata > Actinopteri > Characiformes > Acestrorhynchidae > Acestrorhynchus > Acestrorhynchus altus. The sequence continues at coordinate 18,115,300 of CM067513.1, forward strand.
CCAACACTCTCTACCCCGAATGTAGTGCTTGCTCAGTCCAAGTGTCAGTTTCAAACTAAAACATGTCTGGACTATGAGCAACAGTCCAATTATTGATCTCCTTAGCCTAGGTAAGATGATTCTGATGCTGTCTCTGGTCCAGGAGTGGCTTGATATTAGAAATGCTGCAGTTGTAGCCCCTTTCCTCGAGACATCTGAGTACGGGGGCTCTTCATGTAGTGACAATGTGCCAAGTCCATTTGTTGTGAAGTTCTCCCAAGTTTTTAAATCAATTTTTCGACAATCTGACCCTTTTTGTATGATTAAATAAACTGTTATTGCTGAAAGATTGTATATATATATATATATATATATATATATATATATTATATATATATATATATTATATATATATATATATATATATATATATATATATATATATATCAAGAACAGATGGGCTTGATCACCCATCTTCCCAGGGTAAAAGCCCCTGCTCTGCCACCATTTCATAGTCTCTGTGTGTGCCATGCCGCAGTGCTGAGAGAAGAGCTCAAGGGAAATCATTATATGTACACTACCAATCAAAATGTTTAGAACACCCAGTATGGGTTCGGAAACATGCAACCAGTAGTGCACATTTATTGTTAATCAAGAGATCACATCACAGCATGATGACTGTCAAATGTATTTGTTTTTACTGGTTTACAATCAACCACAACATTATGATCACCTCCTTGTTTTCCACTCATACCAGCGCACTGACACACCAACACCATGTCAGTGTCCCTGTAGTGCTGAGAATGACCAACTGCTCACATAATACCTGCTCTGTAATGGTCCTGTGGGGTCCTGACATTTAAAGAACAGGGTGAAAGAAGACTAACAATGTATGCAGAGAAACAAATGGACAGTAGTCTAATTATAGAACTACAAAGTGCTGCCTTGTGGTAAGAGAAGCTGATAAAATGAACAGTGAGTGTAGAAACAAGGAGATGATCCTAATGTTGTGGTTGATTGTAAACCAGTAAATCAGTTGCAGACAGTCATTGTGCTGTGATGTGATCTATTGATAAACAACGTGCTGCTGCATAATATACAGTATGTGCAGTACCAGTCAAAAGTTTCAGAACCCATACTAGATGACTCTAGACTCTAGGTCAAGCATGAGTGTGTGTGTGTGTGTGTGTGTGTGTGTGTGTGTGTGTGTGTGTGTGTGTGTCTGTCTGTCACAATTAATAACAGCATGTAAGAGGATACTGCAGAACTGTCACTCTAGGCAGAACGTAGGCCAGAAATGGTTGGAGACAGAATCACTCAGTGAAGAAATGATTGTACAGACTCCACAGTGAATGTGTCAGACCACTGGTATATTTTTTGCACCAGTTCTAAACATGCGCAGTTGGTACCAGTGTGAGTGGAAAAGCAGTTACTATAATTAAAGTGACTGTAGCAAGGAAGCCTGACTGAGTAAAATAAAATTTCATTATGATAATGCATTTTGGACTGAGCTGGATAGACCTTGAGATGCTGACTGCACATTTGGTGCTGATCCAAATGCTACATCCTAGTCCACTCCTCTCCATCTCGCTTAGCAACAAATCACTGACAAACTGCAGCTGTTTAGCAGTCCAGGCTTATAAGCTTTTCGAAAAGCTGGTAAAAAGGTAGCATCGCAAGCAGATGTTACTGAATGATTTAATTAACAAAGAAGATAACAAAACAAAAAGCTCCTTTTCTATCAGTCAATCCCCATTTGTTACATTCAGTCCCCAGATCTATTCAACACACCTACTGGAGGTTATAGCAGGTCAAACAGTGCCATCTTATGGACTCCTTTAGTCATGTTGTTGCTAGTTCCAGTGACCCTGGTGTCGTGATTTAAAGCCATTTCACATATAGCCTGAGGTTTTATTAGTCCAGTGATAATATGTTGCACACTTTAGTCATTTATCTGCTTTTGTACATTTTGTTCAGCCAAGGAAGTTTTTGATATGTGGATAATGGATTGAAGCAGGTATAGTGCAGCAGGCAAACACTGCTGGGAGTAGCACTTAATCTGTCATGACATGCAGACTTACATTAACAATAAATCACTTTAATAATAAATAAACAGAAAGAACTAGTATATTAATACATAAAAAAATAGCTTGATCTTGTATGCAGAACAATATTCCAGTGGTCCGAATGTGGACCAGCAGTGGCACCTCACCTAGTGAGGTGGACTGATATATGCCCACTATCTGGGTAAAGGCAGCCACTGAGACCAGCACCCCCCAAAAACACATAAAACTGTACATTTTAACATAATTTTGAACTATCAGTCCCAACCAATTAGCTACTATAACAGGGAAAGAAATAGTATGTATTTTTACTGAAAAAGAGAAAAATAAATATAAACATAACAATTTATAGCACTTTCTTCTCTAAATATTCAGCTGCAATGGGCTCAGAAGACCAGATGAGAATGAGTAAAATTCACAATAAAGAATTAAGAATTAAGAAAGAATTAAGAAAGTTAAATATTGAGTTTGGCTCAATCATGCACAAAAATGTGATCTCCACATTGAGTGGGTTTCTCCACCAGTGCCACGATTGCAGCATTACAAGCTAGCTAATTGACACTTTTTACTGAAGGACAGGACTTTATCCCATAAGCAGTAGGTTGATTGGCTCTTTTTGTTGAAGTTTGGGACCATCCAGACACATGAGGGTAGGAAATGTTATATATTATATAGTTAAATAGTAGTGCCACCCAGTCTAAGTTCTGGGAAACCCGTGCTCTGATCATTTTCCCCTAATTGAACACACTTGACTGATCTTTATCCAGCAATTTACAAAAATCAGAAAAAAACAGACAGTGTGGAGAAGCAGAACATGAGGGTTTCTGGTATTGAGCAATTTTATACTTAAGTTATAACCATGCTAACTGAATGTGAGTATGACTGGAGAAAACTGGCTCTGATATTGGGGTTTTTTTGGACAGTTTTTTAACTGTATTACTGAGATTTCTCTATAATTAATTAGTTTGTGGATCCATCACACATATTAAAAATACCATATTTCACAAGTGAGGTTCAGTCCAAAAAGTCCATTAAGTGCCTTTTTGCAAACTGTAGATGGGATGTCATGTGCCTTTTACTTCCATCTGTCCACTCTACCATACATGCCTGATTGGACTGGACGGTTCTCCTCTCTTCATAGAGAAATAATAGAGCTCTGTCAGAGTGACCATTTGGTTCTTAGTCACCTCCCTGACTAAGGCCTTCCTACCATTATTACTCACTTTGGCTGGGTGGCCAGCTCTATGAAGAGTCCTGGTGGTTCCAAACATCTTCCATTTATGGATGGAACTGTTTACTCATTGGGACCTTCAATGCAACAATTTTTTTCTATACTCTTCCCTAGATCTGTGTCTCGATACTTTTACAATTGGTGACCATGTGATTCTTCTGATGTATCCAGTGATTATCTGCACTGGACATATAATAATACTGACCAATATTTCAAGGCAAATTCATATGAACACGTTTATTGTACTGTGGAAGAACTTCATGTAACTGGTACTGTGCTTAATTAAATACTGAATACTAATTAAATATGAAGTACTGCGCTTATATATAAATGTATCACCAAATTCTACATTTTCTAAATGCACATTTAAACAGAAAAATAAAAGATGTTGAATATCAGCATCAGCTCAAACACCCATATGGATAAACCTCAAGTCTGAATAGTGATTAGTGAATTGTGTCCATGTGTCGCAGATAGGATAAGGCTTTTATGCTAGAATGCAGTCTTTCTCCAAACATAACACTGCTCATTTAAACCAAAAATTGATTTTTGGTCTCATCCATCCACAAAACACTGTTTCAACAGCTTTCTGACTAGTCCCTGTGGTCATAAGCAAACAAAATTGGTCATCTCCACCAAGACAAATGCATGCTGCCATTCTGATTGACTCTATGACAGTCAGACATAACACTAGTGCACTCTTTGGCAACATTGACGCATTGTTAAAGGCAGTCATCGAAATGGTCTACATATAGTTCTGCATCAGGCAGGCATCTGCAAATGATGCTGACACTAACAGGATGAAGCATGGAGGGCAGCCCTGCTCATGAAATGTCAGCATTGTGGCTGTTGGGTCATTCTGCGCATGTTGGGCAATCTGTGGGTTCGCCCTCTCTGTGGTTTGTGTAGGTCTCCCAGACCTTTCATGTCACAGATGCATGCCTTTTACTATCTACTGCCACTAATAATATGCTATAATAATATCTGTATGACTGGTATGGCACAAGATATATCAATAAACTCATCCCGCTTCCCAGAGCCCTGTGATTTCCCTCTGAGTCTTCTAACAGCTTGACTTGCTTTAGAACCAACACAGTAGCACAAGTCACAATGAAAAGCACAAGAAATGGGATGAGCTTATACAATGCACCTGGAAAGTACTCACAGTGCTTCATGTTTTGCACATCTTGTTATTTACAGTTTTATTCCAAAATTGATTTACTCTTCTCGATGCTAAAAAATGGCACACCTGTTTTGGGGAGGTTTCTCCCATTCTTCTTTGCAAAACCTCTCAAACCTTTTCCATCAGTTTTCTGCAGCAGAAAAACATCCCCACAGCATGATACTACCACCACCATGCTTAACTGTTGGAATGGTACTGGCTAAGTGATGAGCAGTGACTGGTATCCTCCAGATATGATCCTTGGCGTTCAGTCCAAAAAGTTCAATCTTCAATCTCATGGTCTGACTTTTCTCTGTCCACTCTACCATATGTCTGATTGGTGGAGTGCTGCAGCAATGGTTGTCCTTCTGGATGGTTCTCTCTTCACAGAGAAAAAATGGAGCGCTGTTAGAGTGACCATTGGGTTCTTGGTCATCTCCCTGACTAAGGGCCTCCTACCATGCCAGATTTGTCTGGGTGGCCAGCTCTATGAACCTTGGTGGTTCCTATGCCATATATCGTCAATCCTCTAGAGTCCATCTGTCACCCTCACAATCCCAGATGAGGTACTATTGGAAGCTAAATAACACTACACAGACACAGGATATGCATGTGGGGCTCCTGCTTTGAAATGTGAATTCATTCAGCTATGTGAGGTTTGAGCATCAGTCTTTGCACAGGTGGTCTTACATTATCCTGAAGCTCCCTCTAATCCAATAAAGATTTCATAGTCATTTCTATGACGGAGCTCTCTCCAGGTCCTGCTGCAACAAAGCAGCCCCAAATAATGACACTTCAACCTCCATGCTTCACAGCTGGTATGAGGTTCTTGTGATCAAATGCTGTATTTGGTTTGTGTCTTCTGTTACTGTCCCATGAGGACATTATAAGCGACTTCTTTACACAACTTACTAGGATGGCCAGATCTAGGGATGATGGCAGTTGCTTTAAACACTCTCCACTTGTAAATTATTGTGGTGAAATGGCTTATTTCTAATTGAATTAAGATCTTTTGAAATCCATTGCCCAACACAAATGCATCTAGACCTTCTTTCTAAAGCCCTCAGTGAGCTCTTTGCATCTAGGCACTTAATTCCACTTACTTCAACAATCAAGAGCAAACCAAGCTAAATTCTTGGTTTAAAGCAGTTTATCTTTAAAAGCTACATCACAGAAAAACATTACATTATGGCTACAGTGTCACTGTTTTCCGATATTGTAAGCTATTCATTGTATCCCAAAATCACATTATACTGATTTCAGCTTAATCTCAGGCTAATCTTGGGTTAATAAAAACAATAACATTTCCCCATTCTGATCCTGGCTGACAAAAATGCACAAGCAGGTTACCAGAACAGCTTGTTATGGTCTTTAAAATAGATACTCTAGTCCCAATAACACCTAACACTAATAACATTAAGCTGAAGCACATTGTTCTGGTGAATGTTAGCCCTGTAGGCCTCCTTGCTTTTAAGATAATGACAGTGCACTATTAGAATGGGCTTAAGGCAAAACTATGAGGAAGCCCCACACACACACACACACACACACACACACACACACACACACACACACACACACACACACACACACACACACACACACAGTGGGTGAAGCAGAGTTCAGTAGCATAAGGGAAAGCTGCTGTCTAAACTCTCAAAGCAGACTCAGTCATGGATAATTAGTTCAGTTCATTAAAACAGCTTTTTTAATTACATCGCCATATTTTTCCTCTTCCAAGAATGTTCACTCCCCCTCCTCTCTACACAGCATGTGCTGCTGTATGCGTGTATGCGCGTGTGTGCGTGTGGATTGCTTTCTGTCTGACTGGCATGACCTAAATTGAACTTGTCCTCAGAAAACACCCCACTGATGCACTATTTGCCTCTACCCTGCCCAGCCAGCTACACTGATCACATGCTGTATGGTTAACTTCACTACCTATGGAGGACACCAAACACATATGCTTGCACTACATGGTATGGAATTTGGAAAGCCAAATTCCAAATAAGCCAGGTTCTGGTCCTGAGGCTCCAGTGTGCAGCACAGGAGTAGCTGTGGTAGTTTCCCTGGCCAAAAACACCTACTAAAGAGATCAATGAACAAATCAGATTTGGTGTACTTGTGTGAGGAAAATCTCTTTTTCTCTTCTAATTCATTTTCAAAAACAACCTTTCAATAATCTCCCAAGAAATTTGGTTGTAAAGAAGACATTGTACATATATTATTGCAACTGGATGCTTGAATTGCAACTAAATCTGTTGTTCTCCTGCCAGTCAGTTGGTTTCTCATGCTGTGTTTATTAAAGGGGCCCTAGAAAGTCAAACTGTATTTACTCACTGAATAATCAGAATTTGGTACATTTTAGTGACATGAAACATGACAGGAAAACTGCTCTCATTTTTTACATATTTGAACATATGGATATTTGATTGGACATTTGATTTTAGTTTCATTGAGAGGTGAAAAGAAAATGTATTTAAAAAAAGAAGTAGCAGTTCTGATGTGAGGAACAAGTAAGAACACCCCCACATATAGTAATACTAATCCTAAAGTTAGAATTGGCCAGATTGCTAACCACACACCATGCTGAGAGGACCCAGAGTGGACAGCAAGAGTATCCAGTAAAAATACTGAGAATAATAATTAAAATAAATTCTTTATCCTGTTCAGGCCACCAGCAAAGAAATGTTCAAACATAATTGAAAATTATTTCATGCCATGTATTATAAAGGTCCAGATTAAAAAAAATCCTAATCCTTAAAGTAGTGTTTTGTCCAAGAAATATATTTCTGATAAGACTGCTTAGCTACCAGAGTTTACACTGACTGGTTGAGGTATGTTTTTCGTAAATATTATTCATGTATGCAGTTAATTTATTAACTTTGTTGAATAATTTCTAATGAACTAATTTCTACTCAACTAAAAACATTTTTTATGGAGTAGCTGAAATGAACATTTGGTGTAATTTATCATATTTCCTGTTGACTGTTGTTTTAAGCAGCATGCCTCGCTGACATCTCATCAACTCAACCGCAGCAAGACTGAACGCTCCTGGAATTACTGGTCCTCACCCTGAGCTTACCATTTCCTTTGAGAACTTACTGGTCACTCCATCAGCAGAAGCATGGAGCTTTGGTGTAATTGAGGATGACCAGTTATTGTTCTCGGCTCATGTTGCAAACCTGACTTGGTCATGAAAATTTCTCCATTACAACATCAGGAGAATTTGACACTTTCTGTCTAGAGAGGCCACTCAGATGCTTGTTCAGCCTCTTGTTATTTCAAGACTAGACTACTGCAACTCCCTTGTAGCTGGCCTTCCTATGTGGATTCTAGCCTCTACTAACTAGATAATCTTCTAAGTGCATATCTTCCTTATTGCATGTTTCATGTATGTGTATCAGAGCGTCATCAGTACAGTGTTGACAGACAAGGTTGTGATATAAAAAGGTAAATCAGAGAGTGAGAATGGAGTAGCTGTCAGTATGTGTGTGTTTGGGGGGTGGGTGGGGTGTGGTGGAGGGGATTGGAACAGTGCCTGTATTATGCGATGGCAGAGAGGTCTTGTGTTAGCTGCCTGTAGCTGGCAGCTGTTAGGCCCATTTATTGTGTCTGTGCTGAAGTACATTATCACCACTGACATTAGTTCATCATCATGTAGTGCATGGGGGGTATGTATCAAATGCGGAACTCTAAATAGGTCAGCCTCTGCACTGGAGCATGACATAGCTGAAATAGCTTGGGAAGAACATCCCACTTGGACTGGATGGCTTGAGACACAGAAACCTGTGCTGTGAATACAGTCCACGATGTACAGTATATGCATGAACACACCAGCAGATGTACTCCTTGTACACTTGAAAAAGGCAAATTTCTGCCTGTGACAACTTTTGTAACCTAGTTACTGTGCAACACTGACACCAAACCTGCACATGTACAGTTAGCAGACGACAATGAAATGAAGCAAATGGGAATTTTTGTTTCGTCATTCATGTCAGATTCATCTGTTTAGTCCCTTGAAACAAACCAGATGCAGTACGCATCTACCCTCTGCCTTCTCTGTTTGTAGTTTATCCTCCTCTTTTATTGTCCTAATGCTGTAATAGAGTCTAGAGCATAATCCCTTTGTGGCGTTCCCATCTGAAAGCTCATAATTCCAGTTAAATGAGACTTTGAGACCAAGGACACAGCATGATTGCATAAGCCCGCTGATATTGGGAATCACACAACCATGTAATATGTCTTCATGTTGTGATGCAGAAATAAGCCCAGCATAGGCCAGCACTTTGATGTCTCTAATGTAATGTGTTCATCATCAATGAAGACTATTGTATTCAAATTTTTTTTTTCAAATTCATTTTTTTACATTGGTCATCAATTATGATTTTGCAAAATCATGTCAGCCCTGTCATTAGTACATTGTTTGATCTTGAGGGATGCCACAGCCATCCATGGGGACGAGCAAATAATGGACCTCACTCTCTCTGGGTTGGCAGGTCACCACTCTCCTTGAAGCACATTTTCTTATCTAGTAACTTTCCATTGCCAGTTCAAAAATGTGGTTGGCTGGCTTCTCATATTTTAAATGATCTGCCCTTCAAGATCCACCAAGCTTTATGCAAATTTTAAACGTGCAACCCCATATATAAATGTGTGCAAAGAAAACCAAAACACCCAAATAACTGACCAGATATACACCAGGACAAGGTGGAAATGTTAGAATACCATTAAAGCCAAAAAGAGAGCAAATTATGGAAAAGGGTTTTTAAAATAAACAACGAAGCCCTGATAGTCAATCACGACACAGCTTTTGCTTTGACATTCTGAAATGTCAAATCCAAAACTGGTCTGACAAATGGCTCTTTATATGTTCTCCCAGAACTGTCTGGAGAATTTGCACTCTCAGAGGTATGGTGGACAAAGAGATTTCAGCCCTCATTAATTGGGCCACTGATCTTCTTCCTGGCATCAGTCACAGCCATATAAATGTTGAAAATGAAGCATAGTTATTTTGTGGGAATTGGCAACTTGGGAAAATTGGGAAAATGTTGTTTGTGAGACATGGAATCCAGTTTTTGTAATCTCCAAAAGGTTTATTTGACTGGCATTGAAGAACCATTTTGGATTAAGCTTGTTTATTCCTCTTTCTTTATTATCTACAATTGAATAAACATAATATTTTTATTCTTATTGTTTTGGGGTGGTTTTCCTTGTCATTCCCATCCTTGGCATGTTCACTGGGGGCCTGGGCCTGTATTTGCTTTGTGATGAAGTTGTTAAAAACACTAAAAGGTCAAATGAATTTGAACTGGAAGAGATACTCACACCTAATCAACACCAATTAAAAGCTTTTCTAAAAGTCTTACATGCAAGTCAAAAACTATTTACACATTTACAAAACTATTTAAAGATTACTGATCATCACCCCTTGCAGGTCCTTGGTGAATGCTGCATACAGCTCTACACTGATTTCAACATTGCCATGATTAGATATGTATCGTCCCCAAAGTGAAGGTTTTTGCATCTCAACTCATTTGCCTAAACCACTTCCTGGCCAGACTCACAATGCCCATCTCTTGTTCTGCTCTGTCCTTCCTGCTCTTTTGGATTGGGTGTGCCTTGATGAATATGAGGAGTTTGTGTCTGAGATGTGATGCCCTGAAGGGCAAAGCTGAAATGTAGCAGAGCACAAAGCTCGCAGGAGTCATCACCACTCATCTACTGTTCAGCACAGGCACAAAAGCCAGCCACCGGAAAACCAATGCAATCATTCACCCTTGACTTCCCTGTGTGGAGGATTAGGGGAGAAAAGAAGATTAGCAAGTGCAGAATGGAGTTTATATTTTTGTTAAACAAATTTTATTTATTTTACAGCCATCCTTTATGATAAAACCTTGAATGTGTATGATGGAATTGGATTCCATCAGAAAACCAGAATGCAGCTTCTGTACAATCACACCCAGGAAAAAGAATGTCCCAGAATGAGTTGCCTTATTTAGAAAAATTACACGTTAGGCTAAATTATGGGTAATCAATGAGAGCTATTCTTGATGCATAGTAGCCTGCTGAGAGTGAGGAAGCATCCGGTTCAGCATCATAGATAGGAATCAGTTTAATTATGGGAAAGAACTGGGCCTTGGTTTGCTCATGTCAGCTGAACAGAACATAAAGCGCAGTGTTCTCTACACTTCCTGCTGACTACCAGACCTGAAAAAAACAAGAGCTTGTCAACTGACTTTCTTTAGACTGATTAGTTTCATATGACCACTAAAGTGATTAGTTTATGTCATTAGGGTATTATTGACCCTATCCCAGTGCAAGAAGGGGTTACTTTAGCAGCTGACCATGTCTGTCCCCAACTGATTACAACTGCTTACATGCAGTAGATAAACTTTAAATTGAACCCAGATTAAACTACATGGCTCCATCCTCACCATGGTGTTTTATTCAATATGGAACCCCATATTATATATTATTACAATATAGAACACCATGAACACTATACTTAATATATTTAAAAGGTGAGGGTTGGAGATGCTATAACTAAACACATAAAATTGAAGAAATGTTAAATACTTTTGAGAAGTACAATTTTCTTGTGAGAAAAAAAGTTACAACAGCCCACATTTATTACTACTGAGAATAGAGAGAACTTTGGAGGAGGCTTCATACATTAGTTTGGTTTGCTCTTGATTGTTGAAATGAATGGTAACACCATGGTGAGATCTTTGAGGCTTTCTGAGAGCTCTGTTAGGCCTTCAGGAAGAAAGCTGTAAAGGCACATGAGTCTGGGAATTTATTTAAGAAGATCTCAAAACAACTAGAAATCAACTGTTCCATTGTTTGGACAATAATTTACAAATGGAAACCTTTGTATCAACTGCTGTCCTTATAACAAGTGCAGCATTTCATGGAAGTGCCAGAAAAGCCCCTTAAAACTTTTAACATCAGGGCAAGAGTAAAGTTTGCCAGAGAACACCTAGACAAAGACCAGAAGTATTGGAACAATGTGCTTTGGACAGATAAATCAAAAGGTGACAAAAGTAATAGCAGATATGTTAACACAGCACTTGAGCACAAGCTTTGAGGTAGATGGTAAGGTTTGCCATAGTCTGGGGCTGCTTTGTTGCAGAAGGGCCTGGAGAGCTACCCATCATAGAAACCACTATGAAATGTTTTTTGTATCAGCAGGCCTGAGAAAAAGTGCTTTATATTCAAATAATGCATAGCAGAAAGAATTCCGCATTGAGGAGAGGGAAAATCTGCAACTGCCTTTATATACTGTTCCAGTTCCATGATATTATCAATCACACTCAACACCTATACCTTAGCAATCATCTAGTAAAACCTTAGCAGCCAACAACAATATCAAAGGTACACTGCTGAGCTGCTATTACACTCAGTTTAAGCTGGAACTGCTCTCTCTAGTCTCTAGTAAAATAATCCCCAAAGTTTTTTATTATACTTACCACAATTTTACCACAATCAAGAACAGAAAACGCTGGTAGGTTCACTGCTCTGAAAAGCAAATACATTTTTTGTGGATTAGTAATCATAATTCCTGGTTCCTCTAATCACCAATGTAAAGATATTCACGTTGGTAAATGTTTCTAAATTTTGAAGCCTATGAAGGGCAAGCACCATTCTAGCCACATTTTCGATCCATCCCACTAACGTTTCCTCAGTAATTCCTTAGTGAAAGAAGGTTCATCACTAATGGTCGCCCAGAAGACCTAGATGTCCTTGTATCAGGAAAGAGAATTGAGAGGTCATCTGTCTCATACTGTAGATTTACAGACACTTGTTATTAAAATAAATCTTACCCCACAAGCTACCAAATTAAATTCAAGGCCATGGACAATGAGAGTTTAACTCTGTCTAAGGTTGACTCTCACACTTACAGCACTTACTTCCACTTACTGCCTTGTACGTGGTGAGATTTGGGTCATTTTTTCTGGGATAATTTAAGGCAATGTGAAGGACAGCAAGCATGACTACCAGTTCAGGTCTGCGTGACTGGGAGAGGAAAAGATCATTACTGAGAATTGGATTATAACCCCTCCAAGCACACACACTCACACACACACACACACACACACACACTCTCACACACACACACACACACACACACACACACCACTATCCTCATATGTTCCCCCTCCCTCTCTTATAGAATGCCTGTGTAACTGCTAGACAAAGTGTCTTTCAATACCTCAAATCTAATGTCAAAAAACAGACCACACAGGTTAACCCTTACAGATCAGCAGTTACACCATCACAGTTTACATTTACATTCGGTGTAATTCAACCTTCTGTATCAAAAGATTTGAGATGTAAAGATTGTATTTTAATTCAAAGTTTTAAGTTGAGATATCATGGTTCTATAAATAATTATTTAATAGATAACCCTTGAAGAACACTTTTTGCTTGGAGCACACTTATAATCAAAAAAGATCAATTAATCTGTCAGTTAAAAACTGATAAAACAAAACTGATCTACTTTTAGTTTCAGTGAGCCTCAGGATGAGTAGGCATAAACAATAATTACTATGAAATTACATCATTTTGTTGTTGTTAATAATCATACTTTCATGTGTTCAGTTATAAGAAAATTGGGTTCTATAAAGCAAATTCTACGTAAAAAAAGTATTCTATTTAGTACTAAGACATGGTCTTTTCACTCTGCTCCGCCCCCTGCTCTCAGCTCGTCCTCTACTCTGCTTCCCTCTACCCTTTAATACAGAAACCATGGATGGGGCATATATAGTGTAAAAGAATCATTTTATCATGTATTAAATATCACCATCCACCTAAAATATATCAGGATATCCATATCACCTAGCCCTAGAAGAATCCTTTCAGTGCTATAATAAACCATTGGTTCTATATAGAATATCTACAGTTTATTTTTCAACGTGAATAAATCGTTAAGCCTCCAAACTTTTTTATTTGTCATGGTTCTGTGTAGAACCATTCTGTTAATAAGAAACCCTTGAACCCCCCTCCCCATTCAAATAGCATATTGGAAAGGAGTAGAAAAGTAGAGTAGTGGAACACTTTTAAAACTGTTGCATAAAGAACTTTCTACTAGAGGTCATACTTGTACATAAGGAACCATCATAATTGGTTATTTATGCATTCAAACAGTTGTTTGAGTTGTCACGGTTCTCTAATGATTATTTGCCTTTAAAACCACTGAAAAACACATTTTTCATGGAAAGCTACTTTATCTCTTAGAACCCAAGATCTGCACTTTGTGGTCAGTTACATGCTGATTTCTAGGCTTCATTACTCAGACCTGATACATATCATAACAAATTACAAGACTTACCCTTTCCCAACATTGTGTGTCTCATCATTGTGTGATGAATTACCAGTGAGTAATCCGTCTTGGAAAAAGCTAAAATTTCCAACTGCATTAATTCCCAGTTTAAAAACTGAAGGAACCTTCTTGTGCATGTTTATTACTTTGTCCATATGTACATGCACAACCTGCATGCAGATTCTGACTGATGATTGAAATGGGGAGGGGCTAATGCTGACACTGACAGTTTATGAATGAAATGAGTATTATGAATGAAAATGAGAATGGAGAGGCTGTTTGCTATTTTTTTCTCACAGTGTTCAAATTTCAGAATAAAAGTCTAGGGAAGTGATAATACTGATACATAACAAAAATAATAAATAACATTCAGGTTGTTGTTTTATTATTTGGACTACTTTCCAATTGCTTTGCAAAACTTATAAATCTTGAGGAAGCTGTGCTGAAATATTAGTTACTTTGGTTCTAATACAAATGCAAAGGACTGATCTTTCCAATGTTCTCTGTCTGACCACACTGCCCCTCTAAAGGACAGCCAAAGTAGCCTGAAGTGACACTGTGGTGCAGAATAATTTATGATTAAATCAGCTGGTGAGTTTGAAACCCTACAAAGTAGCAACAAAGGGGGTAGCAGCTTCCATTCTCACCCCAAGCTAAGATTGCCAAGGGTTTTATTGTCTGTTAATTGATCAGTAAATCAGATAATCCACTGATCTGAGGCTAGTGATGCTTACAATTGAATTCACCAAAAAGGTGCACTGTACAGTTTTGTTCTTGTTGATGCTGTCACTGTGACCAGGAAATGAGGTTTATATGCCATGGCACTAAAGATCGCAAGTTTCTTTTTTTTCTGTTTCATCAACAGAGATCCTTAATCCCCTTTTCCAAGTCATGCATCAGAGTAGGCAAGCTGGTTCTGTAAAATAAGGGCAGCAGCCCCACTCAACAGGATGTAGCTCCAAAGGTGCAGAGCAAATTGGCAATGCTTGAGTTAATGCTGCTTTCATGGGAGCAACACAAGTGTTTGAACCCCATGCTGATTAAGTGACTTTGATCCAGGAGGGTCAGGCCTACAACTCGGACTTTCTAATTCTGGGTTTGTTATGGCTGCTTTGCTTTCACACAGAAACATTCCATTCGATTGTTACCACAATTTGCACAATTTCAAATGTCATTTTTCTGCACTCAATTTTGCAAAATTGTTGGGATTAGGTTCATCCAGTTATCACTTTTCATTATTTTGCTTAGCTACAAACCCTTAAGCCTGAAGAGCAATGCTCTCTGGAGCCACGGCATTATACCATACAGGAAAGAAGGAGTTTTATAACCATATTGCCAAATAAATCCCTCACACAGCCCCAAGAGCATATAAGACCAAACCAGAGTCTGCTTCAAGTGAACCGCTGACCACCTGTTTTAGGAGGAGCAGAGATTGTTCTCTGGACCACCCTTGGGCTCTAAAACAGCTTTCACAATTAGCCAAACGTAGCCAACTCTTTGAGCAAGCACTCCAGGTCCAAAAAAACTGCATAAATATGCATCATTATTAAGCACTGAATAATCTCAGTGAGAGCCAGACAAAGAAATGTCCTAAATGCTGGTTCCATAAATTATAGTTTAAACAAGGAACATACATTAGAAAATGGGCATATAGAGTACAACAAGCTGTATAACAACATACAGACAACCACGTTTGTGTCAGAAATGAAGACTAAAAATATTTGAGGTAACAAATCTCTTTGTCTCCAGATGAACATGCTGTCTTGCATTTGACCCAGGAACACATGGTATAATCAAATCACCCAATTAATGTGTGCAACCCAACTTTGCAATAAATTGTATTCTCTCCTTGGAGACAACATAAATAAACCTTACCTTACACTCACCTGTAGTTGTGGGACCAGAAGTGCCAGCAGTGTTCCATGTAGAGCTTCCAGTTCCTTGTCGACTAAGGTTCAGGTCCAGCCTTGTAATTGTTCTACGGTTCCCATTTTTGTCAATGACCTCTGTTGTGACTTTGGGCTGATTTCCAGCTTCTGACCATGACCCAGCTGCATTATGGGACCACCTATCTCCATCTTTCTCTGTACCCCCATCCTCATCAGGCAGCAGTACAATGCGGTGGTTCAACTGTGGACTGGACAATTTAGAAGACAGTGGTGACAGGACAGGGGACATACTTTGGAGACTGTTGGTTGGAGGGTAAGACAAATTGAAAACCCCTGAAAGGGAAGGAGATGTGGGACTTTTGGTCCAGGGTCTAAGGTTGGAGGCTCCAGACCTAATCTCAGTATGGTGTGAGAGGGGAAGTCTCATTGTCTCAGAAGGTCTGTCCTTGTCCTTACTGTTATGAAAAACAGCTTCTGTAGCTGCAGTTTCTTTGGTGCCTACACAGGAAATGTTTTGTACCTCACCCACAGCGTTACCCAGCTTCTTTGTCCTGTTGATATCTTCAAACACCTGAGCTGTTGCTTTACCTCCAGAGTTCTCTTGAACATGCTCATTCCCTGTAGATCTGATGGGTCGTATGTTATTTCCACTGGCCATTTGGACATGATCCTGCACATTATCCATGAAAGTACATGTGGATACTTCGTAAGACAGACAGAATTGGTCCTCAAATTCAGTGAGCTCAGTACAGAGGTCTATTTCTGAATCAAACGGACGTGATTCATCCATGAAATCCCAACCTTCCTGGGCAGTGTGAAATGGCCCTTCCATTGGAAGCAGTGGCTCACGGCTGACACCAGCATAAGAGTTTGTCCCTGCAATTTCTGGTGCCTGAAAAGAGGGGCTTCCAGCTGCGTGAACAACCAGAGAGATAGCATCCACATTCATTTGTGAAAGGTCTGAAGTTTTGAAGCTCTCAACTTTCTTCTTATCCTTACTCTGCAAGAACTCTTCAGTGTTGTCATTCTTCTTGGCGGCTAGTTTTTTCAACTTCCGAACCCGAGAGACTGCTCTCTTATGTTCTGGGGACAACGACAGAGCATGGTGAAGGTTGCTGCTGCTAAGGTCATGCAGAAGGTTTCCAGCATAAGCTTCAGGTTCACCCGGGAACTTGCCATCCTGGTTGCCCATCTTGACCCTGGCTGCACAGTCACCGCATAGAGACAGAAGATCCACCAGCAGCTGCCAGTGTTCCGCAGAGAGCCACTGAAGCTCAGCTAAAACTCCTTTTGTTGAACTGTTGGATTGGGAGGCATCACCCACCGACTTATAAGACTGGCCTCTTTGTTTGGCCTTTGCAAGATCTTCATCCTCCTGGTCATGCCAATTAGTGTGCAAGGGCGGGCGATCACGAGGGGTGCGGCTGCCATACGTAAAGCCTCGGACCCTCCCAACAGGGAAATACAGGCTGATGTGGCTAAACTCCTGGATGGGTTTGTGCAAATACAGCACTGTGTGTGTGCCCTGCATTGTGGGAGCCATTTAATTAATCACACACTTAGATTAAATTAACACTCATCCCAAGGCTCTTGACTTTACTGGTAGAAGGCTCAGGACAAACTGAAGGAGTGAAGGGTGTTCATCACCTGAGCGATCGAAGTTCTGTTAAAGACAAGAAGGCCATTAGGGAGAACAACATGGTCATAAATCTGTTTAACTATAATGGCAAGTGAATAAAAGAGCAGTTTACAAAATGTCAATGTGCCATGTCATTACAGCAGAGAAAATGTGTTTCATCAAAATGAAATTTGCGTCAGTCTGCAAAGAAATATTTCAGCAAACATAAGAATGGACTGCAGGGCTGGAGAAACTGAAGAAGGACATTCCTATTACATAGTAAAGAGTGGAATATGAATTAAGACAAAATTAGAATGCAAAACTGAGATCAAGCCTCAGGAGGAGGCAGTAGTCGGACGGTAATGGTTCTATGTAAAAAATTGATTTAGTGTAAGTAAAAACTGAGAAATCAATCGTTCACAAGCATGACCCAGACTACATCAGATATAATGTGAAAGTCCGTAGACTAATTATCAACATGGGGTCTAACATATAAAGACAGCTTTTAGACAGAAACAAATAGGTGCAAATTTTGTAACTAGACATGTCATTGATGTCAGTAGAGCAACTTTCCTATTCATGTTTGGGAGGGACATTTGGGACAAATGTTTTCATAAACACATGCTATATTTAAGCTCCTGTTCAGACCTTGAGAAATAAAAGGCAAAAACAAGTTTACAAAAAAAAAAAAAAAGTTGAGTTGTGTTTTCTTGTGGGCCTTTATGCTTTCTTGTTATTAAAAGAACCCCTGTTTGGGCCAACTAATTGAATGAGTGTTTCTTGGAACACTGTCAGAAACTGCAGCCATTAGACTAATAATAAAAAAAAAAACTTTCTTGGCATAAACCTGCACGAAGTGGACTGTCACGGTATTTCACAGTGTTGTACACTATACCAAGCACAAAATGTACTTTTCACACTATACATCACAAGCAGAGTATTACAGAATATGCTCATATTAATGGTATGCTCTGCAGCCACCATAATAAGAGAAGACTACACTAATTGTGAGAGCATTACTTGTACAGATGGGATTTAAAAGTCTACTAAATCAATACAAATATCATAACAAAATGCATCAATAATGCATAAAACAGCAATCTAAAAAAAAATCATTCTGCCTGTGATTTCTATTTGCAGAAGTTATGACACATCTGATTCACAGCTATTCATTCCCATGTGTCCTTCAGTAAAAGACATCCTGCAGTCACTAGGAGCCAGATCATTAGGACTCCTTCAGCTCTACAACAGTGCTGCATTAAGTTCCTGATGTCCAGCCTCCATAAACCCGTCATCCTCCATCCTCCCTTTCTGCACTGCGTACGAAACCCAGCACGAGCTGCACGCGCTATAAGCAGGTGTTGAAGTGCAGAGTTGAACGCACTCACCCGTTCTGCCCCATGCCCGGCTTGTTTTCCCTCTCCTCTCCTCTCCTCTCCTCTCCTCTCCTCTCCTCTCCTCTCCTCCTGTCTCTTATACACATCTCCTCTCTCCTCCTCCTCTCTCCTCCCTCCTCCTCTCCTCTCCTCTCCTCCTCCTCCTCCTCTTCCTCTGCCTGAAACCGAAAGGGCATCCGCTCTGCGCTCTGTTCTGAAGGGCGGCGTGGCCTCAGCTCGTGACTGACAAGCGCGTAGACCAATCAGAGCGGGAGGCTGATCCCTGTCCTCCGCTCTGATTGGCTACGGCTTAGCGCCGTGCCGCTGCGGGCAGTTGCGGATTTTCAGGTGCGGGAGAGCAGAAGAAACTTAAAGGCGAACGGCCGGAGCTGCACGACTATTAATTATGCGCTTGACGAGCTGACTGCAGGCCATTTTCAGCGTAGGAGCTGTAGGAGCATCGCTGTGGGCCAGGTTTGTAGCAGTGTAACAGAAAGGTGTCCCACGCGCTCCGGCTCATCCTGATGAACAGATTTACTCCCAGAACCCGAGAGCCGCACTTTGCGGGCATGTCATGTTTTTCTTGATTTTGGCTTCATTTCTCAGGATGAAATTCTCTGATGACTCTGCCATCGTGTGCTACATCTCAGACCGCGATGAAGGAGAATACGGAGAAGCTACAAGGGGTTTTGTGGACTGGTGCCAGCAGAACTGCCTCCAGATCTGCACAGGTAAAACCAGTAACTGGTAATGGTTCTCCTCACCCGCTCCACTGAACATCCAGGGAAGGGACATTGAGAAGGTCAAGACCTACAAGTAACTGGGTGATGGTCTAAACAACAATCAGGACTGGTCTGAGAACATGCAGCCTGTGTAAGAAAGGCCAGAGCAGACTCCACCTGCTGAGGAGGCTCTGGTTGTTTGGAATGCAGGGTGGGCTTCTACACTCTCTGATCTTCTATGGGATTGTCTGCTGGGGAGGTGGCATTACAGCAGCAGGCAGGAAGAAACTGCAGAAGCTTATCGGTAAGGCAAGTTCTGTCCTAGGCTGTCTGATGGACACCATGGGAGAGGTGGAGGATGTTGGCCAAGCTTGCATCCATAATGGATAACACCTTTCACCCACTACAGGAGGCAGGTGCAGCACTGGGCAGCTCCTTCAGTGACAGGCTCCTCCACCTGTGATGCGGAAAAGAGAGATACTGCAGTTCCTTAATCCACGCTGCTGTTCGGCTTTACAACCAAAACCTCCCCAAGCAGAGACTCAGACACTCTCTGTCATAAGCACACTATGGACCCACACCTCACTGTATCACAGTGCACTCTCTCACAAACACACCACATGGACCTATATCTTATCCTCCCTATAATTAATGTGCAATATCTGCTGCGGACAGAATGGTACAAGTGCAATACATACACAAATTCTGTAATTATTACTGCACAATATCTGCAGTTTCTCTGCATACCTAGTCATTACCTTTCCAGAAATGTTCACTATCCGTTCAATATAGACTGTAAATGTGTGTAGTTTCTTAATTCTATTGTACAGAATTCTATTCAGCTAACAGATGCCTTATTTAATAATTCTATAGTATATCTCATGAAATTCGACACACATTGTCACTTGGCAGGACAAGGATGAAGGAAAATGTGAATCTTCAAATGTGAACAAAGATCAGAATTATCTAAAAATGGATTTGTCTCTGGTTCTGTATGGTTGTGAAAGCTGGACAATAAATAAGCAAGGAGAAATATAGATGCCTTTGAACTTTGGTGTTGGTGAAGACTTCTGAGAGTTCCCTGGACAGCAAAGAAGACAAATGGGTCCTCGACCAAATCAAACGTAACCTCTCGCTGGAAGCCTAAATGGTCAGGCTGAAGCTATCTTACTATGGCCACATTATGAGTAGAACCGATTCACTGGAAAAGATCATCGTGCTTGGAAGAGTTGAAGGTTAAAGAGGAAAAGGATGATCAGTTACAAGATGGATGATTACAATTCAAGGAATAATGAACCAAACAGAAGACAGGACATTCTGGAGGAACACTATCCATATGGTCACCAGGAGTCAGAATCAAATTGAGAGCAATGAATAATAATAATATTAGTAATAATAATATATTGTATTTTGTATAATGCATATCTTCGTCTGCATAATGTGTATTCTGCTGTAACTGCAACTTTTCATTCAGGATCAGTGTTTCCTCCGTATAACCGGATCTCAGACGGATCTGTTTGACTCAGTCAGCCGAGTGAATCCGGAGCGGCGTTTAAACTCTGTTTGAGTCAGCGAGCCAAGTGAAGCGCCATATAAATGTTTGTGTTGACTTCTCTTTAAACTCACTGTGATCCTGAGTACTAGACAAGAACTACCAACTTTTAACTTAAAATTATATACATATATATAATTACTATGAACACATTTCAGAATGAGTATTAATAATTAAGATCTAGTATTTTATGTCCTTGTGAGGAAGTTATGGATGTTTTTCTCTTTCACCTTAGCTTGTTATTTAGTTAAGATAACATTAGTTACTAAAGTGAGAAAATGCTGCATGTCTGCATTAATTTATTAAAACATTTATTTGTTGTTTATTTTTCTAAAATCAACTTTGTATTTCATTTAGCTTAGGAAGAATTAAGTGTTTTTGGGCAATGTACTGAATACATAACTATATGTTTTCCTGTCTATAAAAGCTGAAATATTAGTGGATTTTTAAAACTATGATTTAATCTGTTATAAATGTAACTATTAGAATTAGAGAAATGGGAACATTACTTAATGTCTCTCTTTTTTTAGGCAAATCGTTAAGTTGAAATAAACAATGGTGCATCAATCTCAGAATAAGGTCAAGAAGTCAAAAGGAAAATGTTACCAGTTTTTCAAATAGATACTTTTTTGTTATCTGGGAGGATAAACATATTATAACAAACTACAATACATTATCTAACCAAGATAGGTAACACTGGTACTGTATTAGTTTTATCCCTTCTCAAATCTGTTATTCTGAAATTACAGAGTCAGTCAGAGTCTGCATGCAAGTAGAGTATGTATATGTGGACTGTAAACATGCACTGGAAGTCTCCTTTCGTCATATATATATATATATATATATATATATATATATATATGCAAAAAAACATGCACTTAACACATTATGTGTTTCGGATCATCAAACCAATTTAAATGTTAGTCAAAGACAACACAAGTAAACACAAAATGCAATTTCTAAATGGTGTTTATTATTAAGGGGAAAAAAATCCAAACCTTCATGGCCCTGTGTGAAAAAGTGACTTCACTTGCATTAATTTGTCATCCCATTAAATCAAGATACAAATATATTACAATGGAATAACAATGGTGGTCCTGAAATATAGTCCTAAATCAGATATATAGCTAATCAGCTATAATTCATAAAGTAAACAATAGCACATCACCATCATAAACATTATACCGTCTTTAACAACACCAGATTAACCTGTTCTGCCACCTTGGTATGTTTTTTTACATGAATTATATTGGAATATCTCTTACTGGATAACTTCTAATGTCTGGCTATCTGGCTCCTAGAAAGCAATTAACTGATGGAGCAACTAACTAACAGTAATTTCACATGTTGGACTATAAATACAGTGCCCTCCATAATTATTGGCACCCCTGGTTAAGATGTGTTCTTTAGCTTCTAATAAATTGAGTTTTTTTTCTAAATAATATAGAATAGAAGAATAGAATAGAATAGAATAGAATAGAACTTTATTGATCCCTTGGGAGGATTCCTTCAGGGAAATTAAGGTTCCAGTAGCAGCATCAGTACAGTACAGTAAGCAGAAAGGTAGGCAGAAAAAATAATTTAGTAGAAGTAAGCGGCACTATATAAATATATAGAATATATAATATACAGACTATATTGCAATATACAATATAGACAATAGTGCATGAGAAAAAAAAAGTCCTGTAGGAGGGTGTATTACACATTATTGCACAATGTTATTGCACTTGAAAACTGTTTATTGCACAGAGAGTCCAGTGTGTTGTGGTGGTTGCAGGTTGCTGTTAGCTGTTGACTGTTGGTCCAGTTCAGTTCCTACTCATTCCCATCCTTAATCCTGTTACCCCTCCTCCCCCCCAGAGAGGAGTTTTACAGTCTGATGGCGTGCGGGACAAAAGAGTTTTTAAGGAGGAGCAGTCTCTCACTGAACAGGCTAATATAGGACCATGATGGATGTTAATACTTTGTACAAGCCCCTTTTGCCAACAAAACAGCACTTAATCTTCTCCTATAATGTTTCACAAGATGGGAGAATACAGAAAGAGGGATCTTCGATCATTCCTCTTTGCTCTCTCTAAATCATCCAGCGACCTGGGTCCTCTCCTCTGCACTCTCCTCTTCAGCTCACCCCACAGGTTTTCAATGGGGTTGAGGTCTGTGGACTGAGATGGCCATGGGAGGAGCTTGATTCTGTGTGTGGTGAACCATTTCTGTGTAGATTTGGCCATATGTTTAGGGCCATTATCTTGCTGAAAGACCCAGTGATGACCCATCTTCAGGTGTCGGGCAGAAGCCACCAGATTTTGTTTTCAAATGTCCTGGTATTTCAAAGCATTCATGATGTCATGCACCCTAACAAGGTTCCCATGGCCTTTGGAAGAGAAACAGGCCCACAGCATCACTGATCCTCCCCCATGTTTCACAGTGGGCATGAGGTGCTTTTCTTCATACTCAGCTCTTGTGTTACGCCAGACCCACTTAGAGCATTTGTTGCCAAAAAGCTCTATATTTGTTTCATCTGACCAAAGCACACAGTCCCAGTTGAAGTTCCAGTACTGCTTAGCAAACTCCAAACGTTTGCATTTATGATTGTGAGTAAGAAAATGTTTTTTCCGCGCATGCCTCCCAAACAGCTTGTTGGTATGTAGATAGTTGTTTTGGAGACTTTGTGACCCCAAGAAGCTACCATTTGTTGCAATTCTGTAACAGTGAGCTTTGGAGAACGTTTTATTTCTTTTATCATCCTCCTCACTGTGCGTGGTGGCAAAATAAACTTGCGTCTTCATCCAGGCTTGTTTACCACTGTTCCAGTTGTTTTAAAATTCTTAGTAATTCCTCTGACAGTAGATATGGACAGGTGTAGGCGAGTGGCTATTTTCTTGTAGCCATCGCCTGACTAAGCTAAAGAACACTTAACCAGGGGTGCCAATAATTATGGAGGGCACTGTAAACAGAAGTCTTTTAACAGGCTCCTCAGCAGGTGCTTCACTGAATGGGGCAAACCTGTCTTACATGAATTGGTGGAAAGTAGTATTGCAATGGGTGAAGATAGCCTTAGCTATCTGACATTCTGTGCTCTAAAGTCAGATTCAAGGGATTCGAAGCCAAACCCAGTACAGACGAATGTATAATTTCACATGTAAAAGTGAACAAAAAGAAGGTAATTCATTCTGATAATGGATCAGCTTTCAGTCTGGTTACCACTAACAAGGCTTTTGCATCTATGTCACCTGTGAATGACTGATACAAAAACACTGACAGGTTTATCTTTTTTATTACTCTTAAAATGCTCAAATGTAGCATAGAAAGACAAATCAGGCCCCTATAAAGGATTGTCACTGTTACCCTGACACTGAACTCTTATCTGTGAGTTTACATCCATATTTTCTGCTGAGGGAGTTCACGGCCAGCATGATTGTTGTTGTTGACGTCAGAGGTCTTATGTGAATCATATGGTGAGAATATTAACAAGATAACAGACAACATCACAGACTACATCAACTTCTGCACTATTGTTCCAGTCCAGCGTATGCACTGTTTTCCTAACAACAAACTATGGATCACTTAGGACATGAAGGAGCTGTTAAACAAGGAGAAACGGGCCTTCAGACTTAAGGACAAGGTTCAACTAATGACTAGTGCTACTAGTTCTATAAGTGCAAAAGGAGCTGAAGGTGAGGCAAAGGGAGAGTACGGGGGCTTACAGAAGGAAGTTGGAAGGAAAACGTCAACAGAACAACAGGAACAAAGTTTGGGCTGGTATGAGGAGAATCACTGGCACCAATGCTAAACCACAAACTGTAGGGGACAGTTTGGACACTGCCAATAAGCTGAATGTGTTTTTTAGCATGTTTAGCACATCACCACCCAAGTCCAGTAGTGGCAGCCTTACCCTCACCTTCACCACCCCTGATATCTCCATACTCACACCCCTTCCCCCACAGGAATTATCCAAAGACCCTCATTCCCCAACCAGAGGAAGAGAGAGCTGGAGAAGCTGGAACTGGGCAAGCCACCTGGACCCGATGGAATCGGCCAAAGAGTACTGAGGGTCTCTCCCACTCAGCTGAGTGGGATACTTCAGTGTCTGAAGCAAGAGCAAGTAGCTATGCTGTGGAAAGCTTCCTTCTGGTTCCTATTCCAAAGAAGTAATCTGTCTCTTCTTTCAATGACTTCAGACCAGTGGCCCTCACATCCCATATCATGCGGTCCAGCTACATCTAAGACCTCAGGTCAGCACAGTATGCTTATCTACAGTAGGTTGTTGGGGATGATGCAGTAATCTACCTACTGTAGAAGGTACTCTCCCATCTAGAACAGAACAATACCACAGTGAAAATTACTTTCTTTGACTTTTTAAGTGCATTTAATACCATCCAACCTCCCATACTCAGGGATAAGCTGGATAAAATGCACATGGATACGTCCGTGATAACCTGGGTCCTGGACTACCTGCCTCATAGGCCATAGTATGTGTAGTTGGGAACCAGCTGATCTGATCGTTTGGTCTGCAGCACTGGCGCACCTCAGGGAACAGTACTCTGCCCTTTCCTCTTCACCCTGTGCACCATGTGACTTGCAGTACAGGTCAGATTTCTGCATCTGTCTGTCAGAAATTGGCAGAAGGCAAATACAGAGACTTAATAAGCAGCTTTTTGGAGTGATGGGCAAAGAAACATCTGCTCATTAATATGACCAAGATCAAGGAAATGGTGGTGGACATCAGAAGACACAAGACCTGATGTCCTGCTTGAGCGCGAATTGGAGTGGAGGGGATGAGCTGAGTCTTCTTTTTGAAAAAGCTCAGATATTTCAAAGTGTGCAGCAAAATGTTGGTCATCTTTTACCAGTCTGTTGTTGTGGGTGCTGTGTTCTTTGCAGCAGTCTGCTAGGGAGGCTGCATCAAAGGTGGAGACGCCAAGAAGATTGTATAAAGTGAAGGCTGGTTCTATTCTTGGATGCTCATTGGAGAGCATTGAGGTGGTGATGGAAAAGACTCTCAACAAACAGACTACACAACAATACTGGTCAGACAGTGGAGCATTTTCAACAACAGATTTATTCAGCTCCACTGTAGCAAGGACTTGCAGGAAAGTTAACATGAACCTTTCTATTGTGCAGGGTTGCTTGTACAAAAGAGTCATTAGAAGGACACCTCACCTGTGATCTCATCTAGACGAACCAGAGGCATTTTGGAAACAAGTGTTAGAAAACCAGCAAACCACAAGACCAGCATAACATGTATCATTTCACATAGAAAAGTGAATGAAATTGCAGACCAGCCTTCATACTAGTTACCACAAACTACATCACTAGTCAATGACTGATACAACACCCTGACAGATTGATTTTTTTAATAAAAAGATGGAAATAAGGAAGAAATATTTTCAAACTAACAATGAAAAAAATCTCTCTATTTTCAAGTTTTCCTTGATAAGGGTCCTTAAAATGGATGTCTCATACACTGATGAAAGGAAAACATAGGAACAAGATGGGGCAATTGGAAGAAATATTTTCCTACTCCTCCATGTGTAATTCTTTCAGCTACGTGATGTTTCAGTGTCAGTCTTTGTACAGTTGTACATTCTCCTCTAGTCTCCTCTGATACAATAGTGTCAGATATCATAGCGATTTCTATGATGGAGAGCTCTTCAGACCCTGCTGCAGCAAAGTAGCCCCAAACCATGACCCCCTTTTTATCTCTTGATGATGGTTGATCATATACTTTGTCATCAGTTGTGGTCAGAATGATCTGTAGGTCCTGTGAAGACATTTTAGGATTGTTGGATATGCCTTGTGGTCTGCTCTTGGGCTGAACTTGCCAGAATGGCCTGACCATTTGTAAATTCTCCACAATTATTTTCCGGACAGTGGAACGGCTGATTTGTAATTGTTTGAAATCTTTATAAATCACCTTCCTGACATCTCCATCTACAACCTTATTTCTGAAGAACTCAGAGAGCTCTGGTCATGGTGGTACTACTCAACATTTAAAAGCAAACCAAACTAATTTCTGAGGTTAAAGTATGATAGTCTAGTCATTTGCAGCTGATGTGCTACACCTGACTCTAATTTTGGCCATTTTGAGCAGTAATAAATGTGAGGGTGTCCTAATTAAAAATGGTTGAAATAAACATCAGTCCTGATAAAAATAAAAGTCAAAGTGCTTCCAAACCTTTTTGCATGATATATGGTCTCTGTCCAATGAAACCCATCTCATTTTTGTATTTTTTTTTCCATAATGTGAATCATACAGTTGTCCTTTATATTGTATCAGAATTCCATGATAAATGGAATTAACCAATAGAAATGCACATTTTTCATTAACTTCCATTCAAAATTAAGAGCATTGTCTAGCTGCTATAGGCAGAATAAGCATATATTAAAAAATAGTTACTATATATATATATATATATAAACTGAATTTGGCAGAGGAAGGAAATGTCCTTTTTCCAAACTAAAAATATTTACACGTAACTTCAGTTTTACATTATATGGGCCCTTTTAGTGGGTGTGTCATACACTATCACTGATTAAAACAAGACACAGGAGCATGATGGGGCAGTGGCACTGATATTGTTTGACATGTCTTATCAACCTGATATAAGCATTAGTGTAATCTTATTTAGTACTCAGTCGTCTTTAGCCATCCTGCCTCATATAACCTTGATTAAGGCTTCTGGGAGATGCATATGACAGTGTTACATCACATGTGTGGAAGAACAAGCCTAATTTAATATAATTATTGTGCAGTGTTTAGACCACACAGGCTATGGTCAGCTGGGTTTAAGGCCTCATTGTAGGACTGTAAGATATAAACCACAATAACTCTCCATTTTCAATTTTTTACATACAGTGTAAATAGGTAATTAAACCAATTATCATCTAAATATATGCATATTTCAACTGTTGAGATATAAACAAAGTAAATATGAACGTTCTGATGTGAGATGGTTCATAGCAGAAAAATATATCAACTTAGATATCAAAGTGGTGGAGACAGGAATCAGTATATCAGTGCAGCCCAATGGAAAATATGTATCTCCATTTTGTCCATTTTTAGTTTTCTATTCATGGTTCAAACCCTGTAGGTGTTTTGTAAACTGTAAATAATTCTGGATGACTGGACCAATAGAACTCTTAGTTAACTCCTATTCATATTTAAGAACATTTTTTCACAAACTTCTCCTGTAAAATCACCACTTGTTTTTCATTGGACAGTGATGATATAAACACATTTTTGAAAATTTAATATATGTAATGTTTATTTACATAAATAAGACTCACAGACATGAAGGTCATGGCAATGTTCAGAACCAGCCCTGATCAATGTGGTCCTCTAGGCAAGATTTTTGTCAGTGCCCCTTGCATAGCATCACAATGTAAAATTGTAGTATAAAACCGCAAAAATCAGTGACATAAAATGAGGCAAAAATACAATATATACAGTATAGATACATTATATAGATACAGTATATATAATATGTTAAAATAAATAAGATATTGAACTAAACACTAACCAGTGTAGGCATGACATTTAAAATATACATGAGTGTACCTAATGTAGCAATGTCCATTTTTACAGAAAAAAACACAAAAAAAACCAAAAACAAGGTTGTGTATGTTCAGTGTGTTTGATTTAATTCTGTTTTTTTTTTTTTTTTTTTTTTTTTTTTAGAGATTTGGAAAGTGTTTAATTGGCACCCAGAGGAACACTGAAATGTGCTCTTGGAGACTAAATACGGTCTAAAAAAAGAGACAAAAACCTTTCTATCATGGGGCAACATCTGTCTGGAAAACCACAGAGATGTGAATCTGGATGGGACTAAAGTTATCAGATGATTGTAAGATGACTTACAATCACCATAATTAATGTAAATCAGCCTGTAATTTTTTCAGAGGATGAACCATGTTCGAGCACGGGACAGTGAACTGTGCTTGGGCTTTCATGAAGAAGTGAAGAAGCTGAATAAAAGTGCTGTGTTGTCTCTCCTATTGAGCCGCGGCCAGAGGCAATACTGCAAAAAAGGCATTCCAGACACATCTAACTGGATATTCGAAAGATTTTTTGAACCCTACTTACAGAACCTAATTTCAGAGTTTAAGTTCATGGATATAAGCTACCGGTGCCAGGGAAGTACTGTCAGAAATGGATTTTGTAATGGAAGTCACTGTCATAACAAATTAAACTGAGATTATGGTGGCAGATAATTTGGCCAAGGGGAAGCTTGTGAGCAGAAGGGGACCAAGAATGGATACACCACTTGTATAACTGGTGCTGTGAACAATTTATGCTTTTCAATGACAACAAATTGCTGACTGCCAGTGATGTAGGAAATGAACCAATTTAAAGCCGATGCTGAGATGTGGAGGATAGGAAGGTGAGAAGTACATTATAATTTACTGGAATAAATATAATTTACTCAAAGAAGGCACTTCATTCAAAGACAAGAAGAATGTTCACAACACCTTTATCAGCGCGGTCGTTAACAACTCTTAGTAGAACAGATTCAGTGCTACCTTGTGCCCGGAAACCTGATTGAAAAGGCTCAAAGAGATTGTTTTCAGATAGGAAAGCTTTAAGATACTAATTTTCTGTTAGACTCACTAAGGCCTGTGGTTATTGTGAGTAGCAGCTGATGGGAGCTGAAGGAATTTGTTATTGTCTACAAGTAGCTTTCATCTGAAGAAATTCCATAGTGAACCATGTGGAGGTATGGGCAGCAGTTACCATCCTAATGTTAAGACATGCATGATCATTAAGAATGCCAAAAATGATGTTACTGTAGTGGGAAGCCTTTACATCAGGGTAAGACATTCCAGAAAGGTCAGAGAAACATGAAAGGAGACAGTTTGTATCAGTCAGCAGCGGCACTGAGCTTGCATTCAGTTTATGATCTGAAATACCAACAAGCGAACATAGCAAATCCAAAATATGACCAGGATTGTGAGTAGTTCCATGAGTAGGAAAATCAACAGGCTGAGTATGTTTAAAGCAATTCAATTCAGACATCTCAGTAGTAAATGGGCAGCCAGTGGACAACAGTCTCAAAGGACGAGAAAATGTGTGAATAAAATGTGAAATAAGGAAAGGATATATCAAGAAATGGCAGCAAGACACTCTTCACAACATTCTCTTGACTTGAATTGATCAAAAACCAGAGGAAATCTATTGTGGAGGTGTGTTTAGGATCATTATTCTGCTGTTGAAGCAATTCTCTTTTCATCTTCATTTCTCTACCAGTGAACGGTCCCCTGTGTCTCTGACTGGAACTCGAGTTCAAAGCTTCAGTAATCCACCCCCATGCTTAACAGCAGGAAAGACAAACAAACCTTTGCTAAACTAAAAATCAGATTTTAACTTAGTTTAGATTAGTCTACAGCAAAATGCATCCGGCATGTTTCATTTGAGATATTCTGATGCTGTATTGTGGTGAAAATGGAGAAAAGTTTCTTATGAAGCCTCTTCTTGAAATCCATCTTTGTGCAGGTGTCAATGCACAGTAGAATAATGCACCATTTGCGAAATATTCCTGGAGGTCTTTTGCAGTCAAACAAGACTTGTATTGGTTTCCTAACAATCTTATAAGCAGTGTTCTCCAAATGTTTTCAAGGAAAAACTTTACTTTCATCTTCCAGCCTTTACCTTTTTGTGGGCATCAATTATTTTATTGTTAAGTGGTAGGCAGCTGCTTAGGGGGCCCATGGCTGCTGACAGTTGGGGCATGTTTCTGAGTAGTCAGAGCTTACACATTAGAATCACCTGGCTTTTTTATTGATGACAGTGAACAACTCATAGTCATAAAAAGGTAATAGAGCCCAAATCTCTTGATATGCCCAAATATCTTACATGGTGCTTGTTACTTTTTTGGCTCAACATTATACAAAACAAATTTGATGTACTCACTCACTTCAGTATTCACACTAATTGATATTTTACCCAAATTATATCACTGTATTTGTAAACCACAACCAGGATATAAATACTTGAATCAGGGTATGTTATGACATATCACTAGTTTGTGATGTTGTTCTGAAAGAAAGGTGATATGCTTATGAATATGTCACAATCTCACCAGACTACCCACAACAATACAGCACAAATTACTGATTTTGCAGCCACACCACTAGAGGGCAGCAGATGATCACTTGGCCAAAACATGCCTTCACGGAGGCAGATAATTTGCCAGCATACACTTACTATCCACTAGAAGCACATGACTTCATAGATGACTTTAGTTGGTTCACCTGCCTTATAGGTCTCTGTAAAATGTATAGTTTCAATGCGAGCCAACAAAATCATGATTGGTGACAGAATTTGTAGTGTGTTTGGAGCTGGTACAAGTGCATTAGATACAGTCTTCCTTGCATTTTCAAACACCTCAACACTTCCTTGGATTTTCAAACATTTAAAGATGTTCCCAGGCCAGCTGAGAAATATATCTCCAGTGACTACAGTTTAAATAGAAATGCCACAGATTAGTCCAAATATTCTGCATAGTACAATGATTAATGATAATATAATGGCAAAATAATTGTTTGATTTGAAATAGTTGATTGTTAGCCAAAACAGGCTTTGTTTTTTAACACTGGTGGTGATAAAAGGTCCTGATGCCTACGCTATCTTTTTTTTTTTTTACTATCCCAAATGACAAGTGTACTGTGTGTTCTCATGTTTTATAATGTAAATACAATTTTCCTTAATTTCCCTGAGGGAACCTTCCCAAGGGATCAATAGTTCTATCCTATCCTATCCTATCCTATCCTATCCTATAACTGCTGATAAAATAGTGACAATAAAAACGTTGTTTTCCTTATTACGCCCATCCTTCTCATCCAAGAATTGTTTTATTTTTAAACCTCCCTCTGAAACATATTGTAAAACACAATTCCTTAAAATACAAAGTTTTATATGATCATAATCATAATTCCAACTCTGTGAGATTCTCTGTAATGAGGCATTTCACATTAAACCACTCTGGATGAGTATGTTCACATCTCAATTATTTGAAATATCTGTAGACGTCTTCTTTAAATACACTGCAGTGCCTTGCCAAGCACTCCTTCCAGTATTTTAAACCCTTTATCAACAGTTCCCTTACTGTAATCCTGCATAAAGGACACTCTATTGGTTGAGGCCTTTACTGGTTCCTCCTTCACCTAAAAGAAAATGAAGGTCATGCAGATTTGCTCTAATCACAGGTAGTGTGTGTCCAGTTTTAAACAATCTTTGGCAGTGCTGATTAGGTTCCAGGTCTGACCCGACAGGTTTCTATAGTTCCGTCTCTTTTTACGGTACTGTATTTATTTCAGCCAATGTTCTTTGCTATTTAGTAAGGACACCTCGCTTCTGTGAGTGACTACACTGCAGCCAGCACTCTATGTATACACTAGGGACCCAAAGACTGCATATATACATTCAGACACAGTGTCTATGCATGTCCTACAGAATACTGCAGGTGTAGAACTTGTGCTGCATTCTGCTCTGCACCACCTTAAAAGAGATTTATGCCTAACAATCCTTGCCACTGTAAAGGAACTAGCACTTTTAAACTGGGCTACTGGGGCATTCTCCTGATTCTGCTGTGGCCTATAACAGCACGAGCAGCCGAACAGGAATGACACTAAAAGATAAATAGATTTTCAATGTTAATTGTTCCTTCAGCAGCAACTACCAGACCCATTACTGTACAGCATACATTGTAGTTACGTACACCCATCAAACATAACATTAAAACCTGTCTAATATTGTGCAGTTCCCCCCCATCCTGTCAAAAGATCTGACCTGAGCACGGCCACAGACAGCTGAAGGAGTCCTGTGGTATCTGGCTC